>JBCNJP010000018.1:14998536-15100364 GCA_039602395.1 Deinandra increscens subsp. villosa | reverse complement strand
CCCCTCGGGGTACTATAGGTAAAAAAAAATCATTTTCACATTACAACTCACAAGCTTAAAAACAAAAGACCCACCACCACCACCACCTATGTTTTTATGTTATTGATATTTGCTTTTTTATTGTATTTATATTGTAATTGAACGTCAAATGACTTTTATTTAGTAAGATAAGTTTGACAGTTATATGTTTTTTAGCTTTTACAGACAGTGTCAAGTTTATAAAACAAACAGTCTTATATTTTCAGATTACAAATCTTCAGACCACATCTTTAGCTGCAGACATGAAATCAGATGAAATCAGACTGCAGACAGTTTTTGTCTGAATAAACAAACAGCCTTTAGTCTACCTCTTCTTCTACAGATGTCTGCAGATGTGGTCCGCAGACTGCAAACATTTTAACTCTTAAAAAACAAACTGCACCTTTGAGGATGTGTAGGGTTGACGACCGCACAATGCATTTGTTTTAGAGGGGCATAAGAAAAAAATCTTTTTTATATATCATATGACATTCATCATTTATTTTATTTTTTTAAGTTTGAACTCATATTTAAAGTAATTAAAAGTGTAATTATGTAAAAGATTCAGTAAGTCCAATAAATGATTAAAGATGTCACATATTTTGATAACAATTATCGTCAAATTATTTAAAAAATTATATATAAGGGCATAATTTTAAAATTCGTCCTGAACACTCGAAATCTCGAAGACGTCCCTGCTCACTACAAATATCCTTAAAGAGGTGTTATGAGATTTTATGTACTACACATCTTAAAACTATAAAATCTCTTACTGAGTGTATCATGATACCATCACATGATATTTAATATTTATACAGAAGCTTTATCACTATACATGATTATATGTAATAAATGAAAGTCTTTACTTGCTTATGAGGCTATGTGTAATGGTTAAAGCCCCATAAAGCCCCACAAGGGGCATTATGCGCCATGTGGACGCTGACTGGGCAAGGGGCTTTATGGGGCTTTATGGTGTAGTGGATAAAGCCCCCATAACGCCCCATAATCATTGCTTTTATCCCCCTTCTCGGCGTTACCTGGCTAACGCCCTCCCCCTTTTTTTTCCCTGATAACGCCCCATAACGCCCCTGCGTAGTGGGGCGGGGCGTTATCAAGGGCGTTATAGGCTCTTTTTTTGCCCCATAACGCCCCATTACGGATAGCCTGAGTTCATCATCTTCTTGTTTCCACAAATGACATGACACATGGTGCAAAGTGGTAGTTGTGATCTTTCACTCCTTTAAAAATTTTATTGGTTTTATATTTTATTCTTGGAAAATTAGATTTAAATAATCTCAGGTTTTTTTTATTAGCAACTAATAATCCCACATTTAACATTGGCATCTGTTAGTCCCACATTTACACTTGTTTATTTCCAATGGTCCTTCCGTTAAAAAGTTTAACGGAGTTAACGGAAAATTAATGAAAAGTGACATGGCTGACTGGCTGGTGAAGGCCGCCACCGACGACCTCCAAACCACCGGAAAACGACTAAAACCCAAAAAACACATCTATTTTTTCAATTTAATGTCATGAAACGAAATATTTTTAATATGAAACAAAATATTTTTAACTTGATTAATGACATTAAAGTGAAAGAATGGATGTGTTTGTGTGGTTTTAGTCCTTTTCCGGCGGTTTGGAGGTCGCCGGTGGCGGCCTTCACCAGCCACGTCACTTTTCATTAATTTTCCGTTAACTCCGTTAAACTTTTTAACGGAGGGTCCATTGGAAATAAACAAGTGTAAATGTGGGACTAACAGATGCCAATGTTAAATGTGGATTATTAGTTGCCAATAAAGAAAACATAAGATTATTTAAATTCAATTTTCCTTTATTCTTTAACCTAAAAAAGGCGATGTAATCACTAACTCTTTAGACGTTTTTTTTAAAATAAATATATTCAGTTATAAAAATATATTCAATTAATATAAAACACTACAACAATAAAACTAAAAAAACATAATAAAATAAAAACATTTAAAAACATTGTAATGGAAATTAAAAAAAATACTATTACGTCCCGTCGTTTTATGATCTCCTTTAAATCTTTAATTATAGGGTGGTTTGTAGCTCGAATACGTTCAGTATATTCTTACGGTTTTAGGATGAATCGATTTGTTTGACTAAAGAAATATTTACCCACTGAGACCGGTTTCTATTTAAACTTGTATAAACCGATATCTAGTTTAAGGGAATTTTTTTTTAATTTCTATAACTAATAAACGGATCCATTTGAATGAAAATATAATGGACGATAGAATCTGAATTATTAAATGCTTGATCTTGATCATATGTTACCCGTTCTAAAATAGGTAAATTTAAAAGTACTTTTTTTTTTGGAACGGCGATGACATAATTAATGTTCTAATTTATTTCATTGATGATTGAATTTTTTTTTTAACAGGATGAATGAATTTATTAATTGTTAAATCTTGAACTTGTTTATTTTATGTTTGTAGATCTTGTCTTAAAACAATTAACAAAAAGTTAAGATTGTTTTGTTTCTCAAAATGACGTTATTATACATTCACACATCTTAAGTTTTTGAGTAAATTACATAGAAGGTCCTTTATGTTTTAGGTTAATTTCGGATTGGGTCCTTTATGTAAGGTAATTACATCAAGCATCCTTTATGTTATAAACTTGTTTTATGGAAGGTCCTTTATCACTAACTCTGTTAAAAACAATCGTTAAGTCAGGGGTAGTTTAGACTTTTTACAAAACCTTATAATAAAATAAATAAAATTGAAATCCCCCCATTAAAATCATCGTCTTCTCCAATTTTGGAATTAACTGTAAGAAACTTAAAGGCCCTTCAGATTATTACCAAATCAAAATAGCAAAATCATCCTGAAAAACATACCAGTTTCTGCTTCGCCTTTCGTACCAATCATAGCAACGCCTTCACGAATCCTTCTTTAAGACCTCCCCCAAATTACGACATCCACAAACAAACAGAATCCTAAAATTATGCTTGTTAATATGATTCATACCATCCGCCAACGTTAAAACCTCGCTCTCGTCAACATAATCAACGCCAATCGCTTTCAGAATATGCGTCTCCACGAAATGCCCAATCCTAGCCTTGGCCTTCACCAGAATTGTAACCACCTGCTTAATCTCCTTAATAAGTTGTGGATCGCTCATCCTCGCGACACCGCCTTGAGCACGGATGTCCGCCGGAACACGCTCAAGAGCCATGACGGCACAGGCACCGGCTTCCTCGGCGATGCGTGCTTGGTCGACGTTGACGACGTCCATGATAACGCCGCCACGGAGAATCTGAGCGAGGGTTTAATCTCTTTTAATATGCATTGATATTTAGAGCAGGTTAATTAGCCTCACAAACGATGACCTGATCTCTTTTCCAATGGGGATTTCAATTTTATTTATTTTATTATAAGGTTTTATAAAAAGTCTAAACTACCCCTGACTTAACGATGGTTTTTAACAGAGTTAGTGATAAAGGACCTTCCATAAAACAAGTTTATAACATAAAGGATGTTTGATGTAATTACCTTACATAAAGGACCCAATCCAAAATTTACCTAATACATAAAGGACCTTCTATGTAATTTACTCTAAGTTTTTTTTAAATGTGGATTCAAATGGATTCTTGTCATATTAAAGAATCATAATCATAATTAGAATGAAATAGTCATATAATTAACTAGAGATAATCCGCGCGTTGCCGCGGATGTGTAAAGAATCGGAAATTCTGCTAAAGAAGGTTGATCTTCTTATATTATACATAAAGTCAGGATTCAAAGTTCAGAGGTTTAGTTTACATAAAAGAGGGAAGTCATAACATAGCTATTTTACAATATCGTACAAACAGGATCAGATGTGATCACCCATGACGTTGTTTTTTCGCTTTTTCTGCTGATGGTGATGCTGCGTCACCTGAAAAAATTTTGAGTTTTAGTGACACAATAAAGTAGCAAAAGAAAAACAGGTGCTGAAAATATTGGTATAGAATGTAAGTTGGATCTTCCTGTTTATAAGATTTTCAAATGAAAAACTCTTTGAACTGTCCCTTCCTGTTATGATTATACAACATAGGATGTAATACTCATCTTGTCACATCTTCTGCGAGTATCTCCCTTCATTACGGCAAAGCCGTGTCAAATATATAGCGGATTGTCGAATCTATATAAAAGTTAACTGTTCCCTTTTTTTTATAAGAACCTATACACAACATTATTATATTTGTGGCAACGACAGTTTTTTCTTTGGTCATATCTAATGCAATGATTATTTATAGAAAAGCTGGGAATAAAAATTGGAGAAAATAGTGGTTTTTAGTGGACCAGACCTATTTAGCCATCTCTAGAAGATATGATTTAATGAGCTTTTGATTTTAATGTGAAAACGTATGACTATGGAACCGTAAAATACGTATTTAGAAATTGTGGATTCAAAATTATTCTATTTTTTAACCAAAAATATGGATGAGCCTCTTGATTTTCTGTATGCTATACAAAAGTTAACTGATATTTTTTTATTCTTATATATGTGGCAATGACACACAATGTGATCATAGGCTTTTGGCATTTGTTCTAAAAGTTTGGTAAGTCAGTACCTAAAAAAGATAAATTGTTCAGGGACGGGTCCAAAAAAAATAATACCTTGAAACAGAGCTTTGGCAACACCAGTGATAGGACGGTTTGTCTCAGTAACAGAACGGTGTGCTTCAGTTATTGCCAGGGGTGTCTGAGGGGTTACTGAAGTGGAGGTGGGGATGATGGGTTCGGCTCTTTCGATGATGAATGTCGTGATACCTGCCTTTGTGTTTGGTTTCAGTTTCAGGTAAAATGTGAAGTATGTTTCCTTGGCTGCAAGTAGAGCTTGGGGTAATATCATTGGATCAGCAGGTGAAGAAGCTGCTACTAAATCAGAACATGACAGTCCTACAACAGACTGTACGGCCTCATCATAAAGTATTGCGGTTGCACTTGCTGTTTTATCATCTATCATTGTGGTAGGCATAAACCTGTACACAGATGGGTATAGGCACACAGTTAGAATAGATATGCTAAAAGGGGCTGAGATGCCTAATATGAAGATTTTACAACTATCAAAGGTAAAATAAAAAAAGGATTCGAGAGGTAAGCATGAATGACATGAACCAAATTTTTATTTTGTTTTATGAGGCATTCGACCTGCAGCAAGCCAGGCCACTGGGTGCTGTAAGCTATAGGTAAAAAAGACTCATAAGGATAGAAATCTTGTTTTCGTAATGATGTAGAAGATAAAGATCGTCATCAGTATTCAAATTTATGATCCCTAAAGTTTATGCAAATCGATATGAAACATGAGATCGGGGAAACATAGAATATGACTATTAAAAGTAGTCGCAAATAAGAGATTGTTCGAGGGGTTTTAATGCAGATAAGAGACGTGACAGTAGTGTGGATCTATATCATGTATAATCATACAAAAGTGATAAGTGATATAAAATTTGTTTGTATTGACTTTAAGTTCACTTTACATAAAATAAGAAAGCGTATGGTTTATGAGCTTACATGTAGCGACAGGTATTGGCAAGTCCGTGACCTACGCAGAAGTATTTATCATTGGCAGTAGAGACCTTTTCCTGACAGGAAACTATATTGCAGTATCTTTTAAACCATGGAGTACCAGGAGGAAAATTGATAATTCTGGCATCGCACATGAAGATTTGTCCCTATCATAGATTATGTAGAATGAAAGTTTAAATCTATAAACAGTCTGAGGTATACTGCAAAAACGCACTAATCAAAGTACCGCCAACTGTTGATGATCAAGTTCCAGAAGAGATGATAAGCTTTTCTTTTCGATTGAGGTTGATGAAGAGAGAATATTACGACTGAGCATAGGTCTTCGAGTGCCTAGCTGGTTCCTATCGAGAATAAGATAAGATTGGTGAATATAAACTAAAAAAGTGGTGTCGAGTTGTAAATGAGATACATACGCCTCTATGAGCCT
This sequence comes from Deinandra increscens subsp. villosa, assembly GCA_039602395.1. Taxonomy (NCBI): domain Eukaryota; kingdom Viridiplantae; phylum Streptophyta; class Magnoliopsida; order Asterales; family Asteraceae; genus Deinandra; species Deinandra increscens. Next base: position 15,094,376 of record JBCNJP010000018.1, on the reverse strand, counting down.
TGTTGATTGATCACAGACTGGATTTATATATGTGTAAGTTGCAGGAGTCGATGTTAGTTGAAACCAGCCTGTAATCAAGGAAAAATGAAAACTAATCAGTTGAGAGCTATAATGAATTAATAGAAAAATTGGTATTCAGGATCTAACCCTTATGTTTTGAAACTTTAACAGCTGTTACAGCAATCGTACACGGTCGTGGAGTAGCATCAAGCGCTGTCCTGCTGAACCTCTCATTGGACACAATAATTTCTTTCCACAGAGTGGCAGTGATACTATTCCTGTTACATGATTTTGAACATTATTTTACACGCTGAGTGTTTAGTATAAATGGAAGAGGCCCTTTTTTTAATGAGGCATAATTTTTGAAAACGTATATGATGTAAATTCTGGTTTTTATAGTATAAAGATACCTCCCATCTTTCAGAAATAAACGGATGTAAGGAGCATTATCCTGTGTTTTAGCATCTACGACATGATCTATGAGACCTATAAAATCTGTAATAAAGCTGATAATTGTCAGATAATCTAAAAATTCTGAAACAAATTTGATAATTGTCAGATAATCATAAAATGAAGTATTTAATATTAGTCAATATACCTGTGAACACGTCAGCAGCAGGTGTAGATTCAACCAAGTTCTCGTATTCTGTGAAATCAAAATAAAGCTTTGGATATATCAGTGAATCTTCCAGTGGTGTTATGGTTGCTGTTGACCCGAATCTTAAGGAAATAGGACGATCTATGGTTTTCAGATAGGTTGGAGGATCATCACAGCTGAAGCATAAGATTCTGTAGCATCCTTGTAGTGCCAGCGGATTATCATAGGCTGACTTATAAGACGGTGCAGCGACAGCATGAATACCGTCCGCCTATTAAACAATAAGTTTAAGATAATGCTATTTGGGAGTAGTCTAGATAAGATTTTATGACATTCAGAACATACATATTTGTCCGCGAAGATGTAGCAAGTCTCATCTGGCACAAGACGTGTTACCCAGCGTCTAATAACGCGAATTTCAATGGCAAGCTCGGGATCAGTTTCACGAAGATTTTCGATGTTAACGATCTGCATCGCCATGTACCTGAAATAATGTCAAAGTGTAATATGTAAACTAAATAAGAGTTAGTGAGGCACCAAATAAGATTAGCAAACATTTTATAATGATTCAGCTTAAAAAGATTTATGTATGTGCGTATGTGTTTGTACAATTAAATAAGTAAAATGTAATGAATGTGAAGAGAAACAAAGCAAATAAAATTATGAAAGGTTAATATGTTAAATAAAAAAAGAGATGTGAGGTGGTATTTTATGAGACTTCTAAATAGATGAACACAGGAATATAAGTATATACAGAGATAACTGCGACTACAGCGTACAATACTGTTTTGATCTGGAATGTAATGGCCGGAAATTTTTTTAAAGGGACAAAGTAAATGCAGTTTAAAAAAATATTTCATATACAAAAAAGTTAATAGTAAATTAAATACCGTGTAGTAAATGACTAAAGATGATAAATTTATCCTACGGAATGCATAGGCAACCGATTATTCATCGTTACCTGTTAATTATAGAGTAATAGTAAAACACCAGACCTTTTGACCATAATTATGTAAATACGGATCTTTGCTAATAAAAAAGTGGTTGTAAAGCTACCTAATTAACCTGTCCGAAAGGCCATACAAATAAATCACTTATATTAATTCATCAGTGGATATTCTTGTCAAGTTTGATAAAGCACAGATCTTTTAACTCAACAAACTCAAAAAGGGTTTTTTATATGTTAAAGTTTTATATGTTGAAGCTGCAGAAATCAAACAGAAACGAAGTAGCAAACAGGATAAACACGTTTGAATTTAGAAGAAATCACACCAACAGAAATCCATGGTAATCGTCTAATATAAAATCTGAAGATTAACATTAAGGGAAAACCGATATAACATCAAATGGTAACTTTACAATTTGATAAACACCTGGGCTGCAGAATAATTAGTAAAGCACATGACTAAAGCTTATAACATTATTTGCTTTGACTGTTGGATACATCTTGGTGTGGTTTTTTGGTTATACGCTTTGACTCGTGTACTTTGAAAAGCCCAACAAATTCACAAATGGCATATTAAACATTGTTTTAGAAAAAAACTATGGATGTTGATCTATTTGTTAACATTCAAAAGTTTTGAATAAAATCAAATTTGGTTTATGCATAATATGTAATAAGTAAAGCTCAACAAAAAGATTGTTTTTTTGGTTATACGCTTTGACTCCTGTACTCTGAAAAACCCAACAAATTCACAAACGGCATATTAAACATTGTTTTAGACAAAAATTATGGATGTTGGTCTATTTGTTAACATTAAAAAGTTTTGAATAAAATAAAATTTGGTTTATGCATAATATGTAATAAGTAAAGCTCAACAATAAGATGTGGTTTTTTTTAACATGGTCAATTGATAATGAGTTCACTACTCATGTCAGTACATGGAGATTTCAAATTATCTCATCAGAGTCAGTTTACATATAGATTTTATAGAACGTGAAAGCAGAAAAAAAAAAAAAAAAGAAATTCCTGGAAAATATTAGAGGATACCTTTGTTGATAGCTACAAGCATGTATGAGTCTGTTAATGTTAATGCTAATGCCTAAAATTTTTAAGCATATGGAGACAGAACAGGTCTATGAACATTTAGATAAACAGGAACTCGCTATAAAGTTTTACTCTAATCTTATAGTAATGAAGAGAAGACTAAAGATTGATGTTCTTTACAAAGGCATGAAGATGGGCATGAAAAGTTAATTCTTCATATTTTTATTTATAAGCATAACACTGTAAATGCGTACACCTTATTATTCCGATTGTGTATGCTATTAAAGTAAAGAAAATTATAGACTCATGGAAAAGATTATGACCAGCAATACTAAAATGGTCTCCAAAAAGGTAATACAGTTAATATAGAGATAAAGATCTGTATAAATTAGAACCTGCGATGGTAGGACAAATAAACAGTTTATAAACATATAGGTAAGATAGATGATAAATTTATAAGACACATATAGGACTAAACAGTGTACAAAAACTATTATGACCTCAGGTTCCTGAAGATCTGCTAAAAACTCAGAGTAAACAACATTAGTCGTTGTATGCGGATTTGATTGATCATCAGGTACGATAACCATTTTCAAAGCATCAGGAGAAGTTGCTCTTGATAGGGCAACATACAGTTGTCCGTGTCTAAAGACAGGTTCAGGCAAATAAACGCCAATCTTGTTAAGTGACTGACCCTGACTTTTATTAATAGTCATAGCATAACAGGTACGAACAGGAAACTGTCTTCGTTTAAAAACAAACGGTAACTCTTTACTGTTATGAACAAAATCAATCCTCGGTATATAAACTTTACTTCCAATTGAAGTGCCGGTTAAGACATGTGCCTCGATAAGATTCGGTGTTAATCTAGAAACAATAAGTCTTGTACCGTTACACAGATCAGATGATTGATTTATGTTACGAAGCAGCATAATGGGTGATTTTTCTTTTAAAGAAAGTGAATGAGGTGGTATCCCTGGAAAATTCAAAAGGTTAAGATATTCAGAGGGATACATAATATCTGAATCAGTTTGATTCTGCGAGTGAGGAACCATTGAATCATCACTTAAACAGGTTAATATCTCACCAGGATACATATCAAGAATAATATTATTAAGCATATCAGCAGTATGATTTTTGGGACAAACAATAGCTCTATCTGATAAAGAGGAAATCAGAGGATTAAGGAAGAAACTATCATCATATATAAAGTTAATCAGTTCACCTAAAGCTGTTTTAGAATACGGAATTAAAAATGAGGATGGAATAAGTAATGATTTTGATTCTGATCTTGATGAATCATCCTGTTCACCCACGATACCATCACCAACAGCAAGAAGCCAGTTAGAAAAATCCTGGCAGTTTTGCTTGTTTGTTGTAGTCATGGAGGATCTAGACACCCGCAGATTTTCATGTAATCGCATAAGCTTGAAAGATTTCCAAAGTTTTGAGTTTGGAAGCGATAAAGAAATAATCTCATGTTTACTTGATTTTGACCTAATGGGTAAGGTTTGTCTAAAATCACCACCAAGTACAACTGAAATACCACCAAAGAGCTGTGAAGGATTTTCAAGAATATCTTTAAGAGTTCGATCAAGACTCTCGAAGCATCTTCTGTCCGTCATCGGAGCCTCATCCCAAACAATAAGACTTGTTTCCTTTAATAACTGTGACAGCTGAGTATTTTTGGTTATATTGCACAAAGACTCACCCTTGATATCTATTGGAATACGAAACCGTGAGTGTGCAGTTCTCCCTGAGGGTAGCAGCAAAGAAGCTATGCCCGAAGATGCTACAGCAAGAACTATTAACCTAGACGCACGAAGTGCTGAAATAATAGCAGTCCAGAGAAAAGTTTTACCGGTGCCACCGTGACCATATACGAATAGAAGAATCTGACTTTTACCTAACACAGAAGTGGTGACAAGATCAAATATAGCATGCTGTTCAGCATTCATATCTGTGCACATTTTTGTATATAAAGATGTAAGAGAATCAAAATCGTAGTTCCTCTCTTCATTTATCAGTCGATTAGTTAAACTTGAAATCAGATTCTTGGAAGGCATAGGAAGGCCGAACTCGTGTAGCGAATGATCACCTGAGCTGGATTTCAGCAAAAGTTCCAATTCATAAAGAACATGGTCTTGAATAGTTGAGGCGTGCACGTCACATGTATGAGTAAGAGAAGACTGCTTAAATCTGTAGATAACATCCTCACTCATTGATGATGAGAACTTCTCCCACAACGACAAAGGATTTGTGACATCACAGTACAGCAGAAGTTGTATAAAGAGTGAGCGAAACTCAGAGGCTGTTGCAGAGTGTGTTGCTTCAGAAAGCGCAGTGTCCCATTCAATATCATTACCTAGCAAACCTAATGCATCGCATGCAGCTCGATAGGTAGGCATGAGAACGCCAGAAACTGTTCTAATAGACTCGAACGACGTACAACCTCGCTGATGACCTAGAAGCATGCGCATATAGAAAGGTTCGCCACACGCTGGATGAATATATATAAGCCTTCCTATAGACGGAGTTCTTCTTGTGCTTCTACGAAGCCAGGCATGACCTGTTTGTTCCCATCGATACTCAGACAGGTAATCCACATATCGAAGATGTCTTCCATATTCATCATGCTGATTGTTAGATAACCATTCAGTTAGGGTAGTTTTTTTAGCAACTGGATTACTGATAACTCCCTGTAAACGATCCGAATCTTTGAAGGACAGGTATTGCATTCCTTCAAGATGCACAGACAACACCTGAACTGATGGGTTTCTATGATGAATAGGAAAATTTAGAATACGCCAGGCAGCTTCGTGCGGACAAATAAAGCGACCATCAACGAAATTTTGGATTTCATCAGTACATGATGATGTGTTTGATTGGGCAGCACAATCTTGGGGCCTATTTTTACTAATAGTAAACTTGACATGATCAGGACCCTTTGAAATGTACTTAAAAAGATACTTTATCAACATGTTCCAGCCACAATATTCCACGTTAATATGAGCGTTAAATCTAAGGCAAAGAGATCGGTTATATGGGACGACAAAACGGTTATCTAATGGCATATTAGGTCTAAGATCAGGAAACTCTTTAGGTGATCTCTTATAGTAGACATAACCGTTATCATCGAATCTTGTAACATGTTCAAAAGTTTTAGGGAAAAGTTTTGAACATTTACCGTCTTTCATACAAACAGCATTAGGCCAAAGATGGCCGCAGGGTCCATGCATCATAGATTCCGTAATCAGGGTATATAAAATTGGATCAGCCTCAGGATCAGGGATTTCTGCTGATATGAACCTATCAATATCTGTTGGATCAACAATATGATCTTTTTTTGAGACCCATAAAAGAATATGACAATGAGGAAGGCCCCGCTTCTGAAACTCGATAGTGTATAAATCTGTAACAGTAAATTAAGGAAAAAATAACCAATGAAGTAGCAATAAGTAAAAAAGTTATAAGAGAAAACGAAGAATAAAAAAAGGGGGTCACCTGCTGTAACCGTACCAAAAAGACGACTGTTTCGTATATAATCTAGCATGCTCATGAGCTTCAAACGGAAAACACGACCAATCGTATCCGGTCTCTTTTTACTAATATTCCGAACACCTGATGGAGATGTAAGATAATCACTAATCTCAGGCCAGTTAACATTACATGTGAATGTAATGAAATACTGTGGATTTCCGTGAACACGACATATTGCTAAAGCATCCTGATAATGTTTATACATATAACGTGGACCACCAGTAAACGAAGACGGTAGCAAAATCCGTTTGCCAACAGATTTACCAGAGGTGTCGCCACGAGAGATTGCATCATACATGCCATGTAAAAATTCTGTACGCAGATCGGCCTGATTCGAACGTATATACTGCAATCTGTTCTGTTCAATAGAAACGTACGCGTCCACCAAATACTGTTGAAATAGACGTTCTCCTCGTAATGGTAAACTGTACACGTTTTTTCTGTCATGAATATGAAAGCTGTAAAACATGTTAAGCGTCAGCTGCGTATTGCGATTAGGAGGAGGTTTAGAAACGGGCCTATCTAGATCAAGCAGTGGTATGATGACACGACGATTACATGCAGGAGGAGGAAGAGTCAAACGCATCTCTGGCGACCACCCCTGTTCAGCAAATGGAAACAGAAGCGGATACTGCAACGCCATATACGAAGGATGAAGTATATTAATTCTCTGAGGCCTACCAGACTTATTATGAACTACAATATCAAAATCTCCCGAATCATTATCATCACCGCAAATGATGGCACCTAAAGTACCAGCTGATGGGCTATTGTAAGAACGTTGTTTTTTCCCATCATATATATGGATAGCAAAATCTGGAACAAAACATGTTGAACATATATCCCTTGCGGTTCTCAGTAGCTTTATCAAAGGGTTAATGTCATCAAGTATAGAAATGATAAACCTAACAACCTTTGAAAACATACCACCATCATCATTCATGTCAAATACATTTAATCTATTACGAACCTCGTGTTCAGTATCATAGATATACATTTGCATGAATCGTGGACCCTTTTTAACATCAGGCCATAGAGGACCTGTCCAGTGTAAAATTTGTCCCTGAATTTTGAAGACGTACGGACCCTTACCATCATTAATTGTATCATCTATATCTGCACCAAATGATGTCATGGAGAACATTGAGTTATATTTACGTATATTTTCAAGAAAGTGCGAGTTTCCATAAAGAGCCTTTATAGAATCAGGTGGGTCAGCTGAGGTTGGGAGACGGACCTTACCACCACGACAACATATACTATACCTTGGTAATTGACCGCGAGAACTCGACTTGACACGTTCCGCATACCAAAAAAGGGCCCCGCAGTGCTCACAAGATTGATCGCATGATCCAAGATTGTCGTAATCGATTACGTGGTTACCAGCCAACCCTGAAGATGATGTAGATGTTGATGGGCGAGAACGTGTGTTTCTTATCTTACGCGGTGCAGGACATTGTGCTGCAGTAGAGGTCGATGCAACATCTGAACTTAAAGAGGTTAATACATGCGGATTAGGAATTTTTTCACAATCTGGAGATACAGATTGATTAAGTTCCAAAGCATCTGTATGCTGGACGTATCTACGTGCAGGCTGAATAATTTGAATCTTTTTTTTTGACTTTACAGGATTATGTTGAGAAACCATTGATACAAAAACAGAGCCTACAGAAATATAAATAGCTAACGGATCACATGTAGCATAAAAACGTGTACCCAGATACAGGGAACACATATTTTATGATACTGTGTAAACCGTGATAAAGAAATACATGAAAAATGAACAGTGAACACATACATCAGAACTTTGCATATAACCGGCATGCCTACACCTTGTTTTTCTACAACATGTGCAGCCGGGTTGGTTAGTGAGTCCAAAAAGAGTTGTATGAAAATGGATGACTTTTCATACATGTTAAAGATAAGCCTAAAAGATTCAAGGACGATCTTTATAAAAATTTTTTAAAAAATCTGTATAAAAAGTACCATCTTTTTTGTTTTGCAGTTCATTACACTCGCGCCAGCCTGATCAATACCCCTAACTCGACCAATCGACCTGTCTAACTCGGGCAATCAACATGGCTTTATAGCAGCCAGCCTAACTGGGGCAATCGACGTGTCTGTATCACATCTATATACTACTGCTAAAGACACCTATCACCATACGACGCTGCACCTTTAATCCTTATCGCTTACATTCTGGCCTAACATAGTGGCTTCTCTAAAACAGCCTTTAATCAGGAACCATCAGCTATTCAGAAAGCAATTTATATACAAAATAAGAGATTATACAATCTAAAGCTCGCTCTGTCATGCTTTACTCTATGATAATTTTTAATCAGGCAGCTGTTTTATATTGGATAATATTATTTTACTGTTCAAAGTTTCTACATCACCTAAAATAAAGTTGTAATCCCAAGCGAGTTGAGAGGCAAAAAATGAAGAACGACTTATGTACAATAAAGATTTTATGGATAAGCCATCTATCGTAAAGCTGTGCATATTTTTTGCCTCTCCACTAAGAAATTCCAAAGGCTGATGGGAGCTTATAAACAGATTCAACAGCATCAGCAGGCACTATGCAGAGGAATTTCTACCAATTTAATCTTTAATCAAATTTCATCGTCAATCCTAGGTCTATCCATGTAACATAAGGTCCCAAAAGACAACAAAGACACCATCTACAGCTAATGTTTGACCGCTAATAAGATTAATAAAGCCCTATAAAATTTTGACTTTAAAAGGAAAAACCCAACACAATTTAGATCCCATAAAAATCTAACATAAACTCCAAAAAACTATCAAAGACACAACCTCTCGCTAACGCTTAACATCGAATCAGGACATTTTTTAACCCCTTCCTATACTATTTTCTAAACCATCTTTTAAGCTAACTTTGTTATGTTTTACTCTATGATAATTTTAATATTGATTCATATTATTTTAATGTTAAAAATTCTTAAACTACCTAAACTATAGCTGCAATCCTAAGAGAGTTGATAAGGAAAATTAAGAATGACCTATGTACAATAAAGATTTTACGGATAACCTATATATCATAAGTCTGTACATACCTGTTGTTTTTCCACTAAGAAATTTCAAAGGCTGATGGGAGCCTATTACTACTCTCTCAGATCGCAGCTACACGATTTCGATTTTGTGTTTAGGATTTATGTATCTCTGTCGAATATTTACCAACTTTAATGTTCTATTTGGTCCCTTATGGTTCACAAAATTGTAGACCATTACAGCCTGTAAGTTAAGCATTGAAGTAACGATTGGTGATGGCCGATGAGTATAAGTTCTAGATTTGTTCTATCTATATAGCACAATAAACGATCTAATTTTTTATTTTTGTGGCTTTTTTCCAACGTCTCGGTTCTGAAGTTGTGAGTCTTTTGTTTTAATTCAACTTTTGAAGTTCTGATTGTAATTTGGTCTTCTAAGTTGCCATTCTGAATTTTCATTTGAGGTGCCATTTTACGACACGAACTCATAGAGATTTTGCAAGGTATGTTATGTTCATCAGCAGGCACTATGGTCTATCCATGTAACACAAAATCCTAAAAGACAGCAAATATACCAGCTCCAGCTACCGTTTAGATTAATAAATCCTGGAAATCTTTTAACTTTAAAAGGAATGTAACAGCATAAGTAGTAAAATGGATGACTTTTCATACATGTTAAAGATAAGCCTAAAAGATTCAAGGACGATCTTTATTAAATTTTTTTAAAAAATCTGTATAAAAAGTACCATCATTTTTGTTTTGCAGTTCATTACACTCGCGCCAGCCTGATCAATACCCCTAACTCGACCAATCGACCTGTCTAACTCGGGCAATCAACATGTCTTTATAGCAGCTAGCCTAACTGGGGCAATCGACGTGTCTGTATCACATCTATATACTACTGCTAAAGACACCTATCACCATACGACGCTGCACCTTTAATCCTTATCGCTTACATTCTGGCCTAACATAGTGGCTTCTCTAAAACAGCCTTTAATCAGGAACCATCAGCTATTCAGAAAGCAATTTATATACAAAATAAGAGATTATACAATCTAAAGCTCGCTCTGTCATGCTTTACTCTATGATAATTTTTAATCAGGCAGCTGTTTTATATTGGATAATATTATTTTACTGTTCAAAGTTTCTACATCACCTAAAATAAAGTTGTAATCCCAAGCGAGTTGAGAGGCAAAAAATGAAGAACGACTTATGTACAATAAAGATTTTATGGATAAGCCATCTATCGTAAAGCTGTGCATATTTTTTGCCTCTCCACTAAGAAATTCCAAAAGCTGATGGGAGCTTATAAACAGATTCAACAGCATCAGCAGGCACTATGCAGAGGAATTTCTACCAATTTAATCTTTAATCAAATTTCATTGTCAATCCTAGGTCTATCCATGTAACATAAGGTCCCAAAAGACAACAAAGTCACCATCTACAGCTAATGTTTGACCGCTAATAAGATTAATAAAGCCCTATAAAATTTTGACTTTAAAAGGAAAAACCCAACACAATTTAGATCCCATAAAAATCTAACATAAACTCCAAAAAACTATCAAAGACACAACCTCTCGCTAACGCTTAACATCGAATCAGGACATTTTTTAACCCCTTCCTATACTATTTTCTAAACCATCTTTTAATCAGGAACTATCCGATATTCAGAAATCAATTTATACAACCTAAAGCTAACTTTCTTATGTTTTACTCTATGATAATTTTAATATTGATTCATATTATTTTAATGTTAAAAATTCTTAAACTACCTAAACTATAGTTGCAATCCTAAGAGAGTTGATAAGGAAAATTAAGAATGACCTATGTACAATAAAGATTTTACGGATAACCTATATATCATAAGTCTGTACATACCTGTTGTTTTTCCACTAAGAAATTTCAAAGGCTGATGGGAGGCTATTACTACTCTCTCAGACCGCAGCTACACGATTTCGATTTTGTGTTTAGGATTTATGTATCTCTGTCGAATATTTACCAACTTTAATGTTCTATTTGGTCCCTTATGGTTCACAAAATTGTAGACCATTACAGCCTGTAAGTTAAGCATTGAAGTAACGATTGGTGATGGCCGATGAGTATAAGTTCTAGATTTGTTCTATCTATATAGCACAATAAACGATCTAATTTTTTATTTTTGTGGCTTTTTTTCAACGTCTCGGTTCTGAAGTTGTGAGTCTTTTGTCTTAATTCAACTTTTGAAGTTCTGATTGTAATTTGGTCTTCTAAGTTGCCATTCTGAATTTTCATTTGAGGTGCCATTTTACGACACGAACTCATAGAGATTTTGCAAGGTATGTTATGTTCATCAGCAGGCACTATGGTCTATCCATGTAACACAAAATCCTAAAAGACAGCAAATATACCAGCTCCAGCTACTGTTTAGATTAATAAATCCTGGAAATCTTTTAACTTTAAAAGGAATGTAACAGCATAAGTAGTGAATGTGTAACCCAATTCTATACATGTAACATAAAGTTCCCCAAAAAAAAAACAAAAGTGATCTCAGAAATATTTCCAAAAAGTAACCATCTAACATTCTTTATGTGTTCTACATCCAAAGTAAAAACTGGCCAACGGCTGATCATTGAGTCTGATAAAACCGAATGATCTACTAAAGATAAACAGACGTATGGATTTAATAGGACAAAGTTCAACAACGAAGAAAAGCATGGAATTTAATAAATAAGCAAATTCAATGAGAGAAGCCTATTAAGAAAAATTTTCTCCTGGTTTTTCTTTAAACCAGGCAACCGAAATCTTAGAACACATAAAGCAATCTGAGCACGTACCTGAAAGCAAGATCCTGATAGCTGTAAACGACGACACTGAAGAAAAAAAGAGGATCGATCAAACGCCAGTACCTATGAATGAACGAACGACCAAAGGAGCCCTAATTAACCGAGAATCTGTTTAATCTTACGATTCAAAAACAGAGAAAATGAGATAAACGATAAAATCAAACCGATGAAGTAAAGCAAAAGGCGTCGTAGACGTTCAATCGAGAAATCGTACCTGCAAATCGCAAAGAAAAGAAGAGGCTGTAAAACCTAGATCGTGGCTTCTAAATCAGTTAAAAGAGGGGAAAAAGAAACACGTGTACGACCCCAGACACGTGGCTAATAAGGAAAGAATTAAGAAGCCACGCAGATTAAAAAAAAAACGCTCACGCCTACGCTGGAAGGAAGACTCGAACCGGGGTGCCAATGAAGAGAGGTATGAGCACCGGACCAACTGAGACAGCTGAGAGAAGTGTCATTATTTCAAAGAACATGTATATAACATGAACATGCGTTGCTGAAAAAAGTGGCACAAAGCCATAGGCAATGTTTGTCAATGTATATATATACAATATCTTCCATATATAACAAGGATAGTTAATGAATGTATAGTTACTCTAAAATAGAAATCAGTTATTACATTTCACAACATATAAAAATATATCTTTTTTGAACGATTAAATTACAACAACAATGTACTTCATAAAATTTAAATATATACTCTTTTGGATGAGAATTGATCACTTTAACATCAAGCTAATTATGACAATCGTGTAAATGATATGATGTGTGATACATTAATATTTTGGCAATGAAAGTAAATTATGAAAAAGATGGGTAACTTTATTCTGACGCCCGTTTTCCGGACTTGGCACTTAGGAACACCATTCATCGAATTTTACTCATGAACATATGATAGAACAGATATAACTAAAGCAACGGAAATTAAAACTTTATTTATTAAGCCAGGTTTCTACAATGAGAGATATATTATATGACTTTAGGATTTTGAACTAAAACCGGAACTTTGTTCTTGTAGACATTTCAAGTTCACATGCTTGCACCTTTCCTGTCAAATCATGGAATGATAAACTTTCAAACTCTTTGTCACGAGTAAGAAGCAAGACATAATTCTCATATTTGTTTGGCAAGGCTTCCAAGAGTTTTTTCTTTAACTCCTCATCAAAATTTTTGATATTCAGTACCCCCATCTCAATCATCAGATGTGAAAACCTAGACACTAAAACATTAACACTTTCATCAGGATAATGTCAAAAATTATCAAACTCTTTGTTCCACACATTTTTATTTACTTTTTTTATATTGTTCATTTCCTTCACATCTAGATGCCAAAGTATCCCACAATGTTTTTAAAATTTTGCAAAATTTGAATTGATGCAACAATTCAGTTGGAAGTGATATCGTAACAATACCATAGGCTTTCTGTTGACTTTAATAATATTTCTTTTCTACATCATCAAAATCTTTTTGAGCCTTTGTAGTACCATCATCCATTGAATATTGAAAACCATCTTAATACGAAATCCACAAATCAACATCAGTGCTATCAATGTAAGCTTCGAATCGTTTAACCCAATGATGATAATCTTCTAATTTTAACAACTTGGGTACTTTCTGACTTTTACCAATTTCATTATCAAAGTTCAGCATTGATTGCATTGAATTTCGAATAGTTGAAAATGCGTAAAAATCACTCATCTTGAAATCGTATTATCGGTATTGAAAACTTAAAACCTAAAAACGAAGGTCTTAGAAGTGGAATTTGGGGGTCAAAACGGATAATATTGGCCGTAAGGTAGTAAGAGTGTAGATCTTTCTGAGACGGTCGTTTTGGCTGATATTAGCTCTTGTAACTCCAAACAAAACTCAAGTTACATCAGTTTTAGTGAACACCACTTTTCTGCTCAACGAACCAAAACACACTACCACCGAACCAAAAAGTCAAGCGAACCGAATTAGTCAACAGCGAACCAGAAGTTCTTAGCGGATCGAATATCTCCAGCGAACCAACCCTTTGAAGCAGACCAAAAGTAATTCAGCGAACCAATAGATCTCAGCGAACCAAGCTAACTGGCGAACCAATGGTCAGGTGGAATAACCGTCGCGAACCAACGTTGAATATTGCCTAGCGAACCATCAAGAACATTCAGCCAACGAACCAAATGACCTAGCGAACCAGTATGAGTTTTTTCTAGCGAATCGTCACACTCATTCAACGAACCAACATATTCATCCGGTGAACCAACCTATATTTTTTAGCTTTTTCATGAATTTCAATGTTTTAGACTGTTAATTGCAACAGTATGCAAGAAAAACACACTAAGAATGATTTAGAATCAGATTTGACACCTAAAACACTCAGAATTGAGAAAAATTGATAAAAAACCAAAGAAACTCACTTTCTCTCACTAGAAAATGCAACTTTGATCAATTATGGACCAGCAGAGCAACCTGAATTTGCTCTGATAATACTTGTAAGAGCATAGAATGATCTTACTGCTGGTAGAACCAATCAATCTAGTGTAGGGCTGTTCATGAGCCGAGCCGAGCCAGGGCTGGCTGGGGATCGGCTCGAATTATAAACCGAGCTGGCTCGGCTCGGCTCGAGTTCTAAACCGAGCTGAAATTTTGAGCTCGAGCTCAGCTCGGTTTCAAACCAAGCCAGCTCGGCTCGGCTTGGTTTTGACGCGGTTTAAAAAAAATCGTAGGCAAAACATTTAATTAAATGGTTTAACAATCATTTTATGGTTTATAAAATGCATGTCTAACACATGCACGACACAAGTACAAACTACACCACATATCAAATGCAACAAGGTAACAACTAGAAGATAAATGTTTAAAGTGGAGATCGAGAAAGACTAAACCGTAAGGATTTATGGATTTATGACGTATACTTATATTGTGTCAGGCATTTAGGGTAAAAACCTGAGATATTTTGTTTGGACTCTCTCTATAATGGGCTTTGACATATTTAAATATTATATATAAAATATAAAATAAGGTAAATAAAATCGAGCCACAACCGAGCGAGCTAACGAACCAAAACCGAGCGAGCTATGAGTCGAGCCACCCTTGGCTCGTGCTCGGCTCATTTACAAACCGAGCTGGCTCGGCTCGGCTCGGTTACAAATCGAGCCACCTTCGAGCGAGCTATTTCCTAGCGAGCTCCGAGCCACGAGCTTTTTGAACAGCCCTAATCTAGTGAGAGAAGATGTAAATAAGTTTTGATCTTTATTAATCACTTGAAGATTACAAAGATGAAGCTATTGTTTCTCACTCTAGAACACACAAAAACACACACACATACTCAGAGTAGAATGACGAAACTCTTGCAAGTCTAAATAGAGTCAAACTATTTATAGTGTGTGACTTTCTGACCAACGAACCATCCAACTAACCATTGGTTCGTTGGCTCCAAACCAATGGTTCGGACCTTGGTTCATTGACCTGTGGACTCAATACAAAGCTCACTTTCTGATACATTACACGAGATAAACTTAGGATTATGCTCTAACAATTATCCTATATATACAAAATACAAGTTTTTTTTTTGTGTCTCTTTGTGTGTTTTTATCTTTTATGCTTCTTTTAATTTATTTTATTTTTGTTTTTTGGCTTTTATTATTTTTAATTTATTTTTTTATCGAAGCGCAATGAGTTTAGCAAATGAGTTGGTGGTTTAATAATCATAGTCATGTAATATAGATTTTTTTTTTTAATTTCAACGAATTTAGCATAGGAGTTGGTGTAGACTCCAATAACTTGAGCGCTTTGGTTGTTACGCAGTTTTTTTATTCTTATACTATTTAGAGGTTTTACATATATCCCCTTACTAAAGTGTTTTATTACATATTTACCCAAGCATAAACTTTAATTACATATATCCCCTTCTCCTCATGAAATTACCCATATACCCTTCTTTATTTTAGAAACAAATAGAAATTTTATTTAACATAGAAGATTAACTACAAATTGTGTCTATTTTTTTTCGTTCTTCAACTACAGCATACGGGTTTTGTCAATTTAAAGTTTTATGTTTGGTTCCAATTTTTGGTTGGAGTCTTTTTTTCTTCGAAGATTGAAACAGTAGGCTCTAATAAAGTTTTATGTTTGGTTGGAATTGAATATAGGTTCTAAATTTTTTGAGACAGTAGCTTTTTGGTTCTATATATGAACATGGTGAGGAACAACATTGATATTTCGATATGTATTTTGATATGTACTTATTTAAGATGTTGTGAATTTTTGGCACTTCGTATTTCGATATGTATTTGTTTAAGATGCTTGTTAATTATGGGTGATATGTAAATACATAATATAGAAGGTGAAATATGTGCTTTTTATTTTTTTAGATTGATATGTAATTAATGATATTAGAAGAGAAAATATGTAAATACTCATTAAGGGTATAATAGTCATTTAATAAGTTTTTTTTAAATAAATTGGGTAAATATGTAATATATATGGTTTAAGAAGGGGATATATGTAATTAAGGTTTAGCCTTGGGTATATATGTAATAAAATGACTTAGTAAGGGTATATATGTAAATGCCCCTTTTATTTACGTATGGTTTGATGTGAAAAAATCGATCTATAATATTATCCCACACAAACTAAATTAAACTCAATTAACCTAAAACTAGATCGATTCAACAGACAACCGAACCTATCGGATGTATAATAATTATGGTAAACAGAGGTCGAACCCTAGAGACACTACAAAAGACAAAATAAACTAAGAAAAATAAATTGCTGATTAATTGATGAGATTTAGTTTTTGATTTCGAGAATTAATTAACTAATTAAATTAACTAAAATTAACTGAATTAAATTAACTAAAATTAACTGAATTAAATTAACTAATTATTAAACTTACTAAAAATGGGAATTACTAAAATTAGAAATTACTGAAAAATGGAAAGCAGCCTACAAACTCAAAACTTAGAGACGAAAACCAACGATGATGAGAAATACAACCTAGACCTAGACTCCCAATTAACGCTCACGACTTCCCTTGACTATGACAATTCCGATTGAACCAGGATCTAAAGATACAACCTATAGAAAACCTACGAGTCCCTGAAACACTCTCCGGATGTAACTGATAAGATTCCTAACGTTTGGAAAACGCTCACTGATTAGTTAGTTCACGTTTTAAGTTCATCCTAACTGGTAATTCTATCGATTGGTCAATTGGTTCACCTTTTGAGTATATCCCAATTCAATTACCTTAACCACTCTTGAACCTAATCTAAGGCACCTTAAAGTAATTGGAGCTACCTTTAACCACTATAAATGACACAACTAGCAAAATGACCAACTAATCTAGGGGACTTCCTTTTGAGACAATCTTGGCCTAGACAATTAACCAACCCAACTAATTGACAAGTCTATCCCCTTTTAAGTTCCAAGCAAGGCAACATATAACAATCAAGATAATAATTACCAACCAATATTCTAGTTCGGGACGTCTCTTAAACTATTCCTTAGATGAAAACCCTAAAGCTAACACCTTTGGATGCATTACCCAACCCGAAAGACATTCGAAGGCAATACAAACACCAATTGATTATCAAAACCCTAATTGAGATACGCATATGCAACATTCACATCAGGTTAAAGGAATTGCAATAGAACATCACATAATCAAACAATTGTCCTAACAAGAAAAGTCGAAAAACATTAACTACTTGTCCATTAGTCTAGATGGTACAATCTTTTTAGCCAAGAACCATCATTATGTACAAAATAACAATCAAGATAAAATCTTTACTGGAAAACATAGTCTAATTACGAAGAAAAATAAGAGAACAATGGAAGTTAGAGAACCCGGAAACCGAAATCGGTGTCGAATGCTTCACCCCAATGCTCTTGATCGATCTTCACTTCTTCTCTGGCTCCAAATTCGTCTCCCACAACTCTGGCATTTGGCAGGAAGCAAGTTATCTCGAATAAAACCTTCTAACTTATATTTATAAGGAAAATTTTAGGGTTTTCTGATTTGTTCCCTCCAAGCGTAGCCTGGAGGTTATGGCATAAGTAGGCCATACGCATAGAGGCTAATAATGACAAAGTAGTCGGGTCAACTCTCGGAGCACCGCCTTTGACTTCTTGGACCCGCGCGTATCGCCTGCAACATCTTAACCACTAGGCGATATGCCTAGTGCATACTTTTCAGCATTTTTTTCTCTTTTGACTCTTGAACTTTTTATCGATGCTCATTTTTCCTCGGGACTGAAACAAACCTGCAAAATTATCATAAAACATACATTAAGACACTATTACTCATAAATAACTAAAACCTTAGTAAAACGACTCAAAATACTCACGAAATGACACAAAAAACGTAAAGAAAAACCCATGTTTTTTGCAACACATCATGATTATAGCAATGCAACTGTTTTGTGTGTCTATGTTATCTCTGCGGCAACACCTTTATCATCATTGTTTTCCATTTTTTTGAAATAATTTTTAAAGGTTTAATTGGTTTTAATTTTAGTTTCACATTGTTGTCTTTATGTATTTAATTGTTTATAATGTTATAGATATAACATAAAAGCAAGCTTTTTGTGTTTGTTTTGTCTTTATGGTTATTTCATTTTATTTTATTTTTTGGCCTTTATTATCTATTTTTGTTGTTTTCTTTATTTTTTTTGTGTTCATTTTTTTTATTCGAGCGCAACGAGTTTAGCCAATGAGTTGGTGGTTTATAAATATAGTCATGTAACATGAAATTTTTTATTTATTTTTCATCTCAACGAATTTAGCACAGGAGTTGGTGTGGACTCAATAGTTTAAGCGCTTTTGTTGCTACGCGGTTTTTAATTTATTTTTGTTTTATTTACTTAGCTTTATAGCAATGCAACTGTTTTGTGTCTACAACTTTACGTCATCTCTGCGGAAACACCTTTATTAGTATTGGTTTTTTTTTAAATTAATGTTTTAGCGTTTAATTTTAGTTTCACATTGTTGGCTTTAGATATCTAATTGTCTGTAGTGTTATATTTAACCAAGCGATATAAGATATAACATAAAAGACAATAAAAAATAAATATTTGAAACATAAAACACAATGGCTAACCCCCCCCCCCCCCCCCTCAATAATTAAAAAAAAACACGTGTCACTCCCCGAACCCTTCCTAGATTTTTCTTTTATTTATAAGAATTTTTAGTTCAAGATAACTGTAATATCATAATTATTTTACTATTCAACCAATACACTTATTATAATAAATAAAATGAAAAATTTCACATGATAGTAAAAGTTTATAAAGTTTTTTTTGTATTTTAATAAGTCAGTCAAACTTTTTTTAACTCTATAAAGCTGCTCAACTTTGATTATGTGTTTCAATCTTTCAAAAAAACTATTTAAAACTGAGTTGGACAAATTAAACACATATGAATCTTGTTTACTATTTAGTGATAATTTTTATAAACTAACTGGAAATAGGAGGTCATAGTAAATAAAAATTACTAAATATTAAGAAAGTTTCATAATTGCTCCATTTGAGTGAAATTGGAAGAAAAAAAATCACTAAATAGCATTTACTATTCATATATATTTCATTTTCCTAACTTAAATTTATAACTTTTTAAGATTTATAAAAAAAAGGTACACATAATTGGAACACTTAAAGAGAATTAAGTGTTTAAAGAAACAAAAAAAATTAAGCGATGATGAAACACTTGATAGTCTTGATTACTATTTTTTAAATTACCCCTAAATAAAATCAGAATACTTATACAAATAATATAATATGATTGTTTTACTCACGAGCCGAATCCAGTTCGGTATATGAAGCACAAACTCAAACTTGTTCATTTATTAAGTTTTGATTTAGGCTCAAGTTTGGATATGATCTTATTTAGACTTGTTTTGATTTTTAACAAGTTGATATCATGTGGCTCACGTAATATATATATTTTTTTTAACGGTAAATTTGGATCACCGACGGGAACATTACACCATCCACCGATCATCTCCAATTCCTATCAGGAGAATACTCACCACTGGTGAGAAAACCCCCTGGCCCAACTTGTAACCCCCATTTTTTAATTCTTTTGTTAAAAGTGGAACTTGAATCTAAGACCCCATGGTAAATGGCCATACACATTTGCCACTATACTAAGCTAGTGGGTTTCGTGGCTCACCTATTACTCACTCAACTTTTACACCTCAATTGAACACTATATTCAAGATACTCTAGTGTTCAATTGCGGTGTAAAAGTTAAGTGAGTAATAGGTGAGCCAAGACACCCACTAGCTTAGCCTAGTGGCAAATGTGTATGGCTCTTTACCGGGCTCCCAAAAAGGTTGTAGATTCTTTTCGGTCGAGATTATCCGCTTGGAAGGCTAGGAATCTTTCTATTGGTGGGAGGTTGGTGCTTATCAAATCCGTGTTGAAAGCATTCGATTCAATCTTTTGTGAGGTGGGGATGGAGAGGCGTCGAAAAAGAGGATTCATTGGGTGGCTCGGGAAGATGTTCTCCGACCTATAGATGATGGGGGACTTGGATTGGTTTCCTTTGAAAATATTAATTTAAGTATGATTGCTAAATGGGTGTGGAGGTTTTTTAATGAGCCAGAGCGTCTTTGGCGAAGGGTCATTAAGGGCATTCATGGTTTGAGGGCGTGCAATCTGGGGGTTGGAAGGGGACCGTCTATAGCCGGGGTTTGGAAAGATATCATACGGAGGAAGTCTATTCTTGAGGAGTTGGGTGTGGGGTTTGAAAACCTCATGGTGGAAAGAGACTCTGGATGGATTTGGGCAGGAAATTTCGAATGGTGTTTTTGAGGTTAAAGATGTTAGACAAAGGTTGATTGGAAGTAGGGGAGGGGCTGTGGTGGATTTTTAATGGTGTAAAACAGTCACGATAAAAATAAATATTTTTGTTTGGCGTGCGATGAAGGGTCGTATTCCGATGGCGTTGGCTTGGGCTCAAAGAAATGTGCCTTTGAGGAGTGTTACCTGCGTGTTGTGTCAAGAGGATACGGAGTCGGCGGAACACTTTTTCACGGGATATCGGTTCGCGGATCGAGTTTGAACCATTTTGGCACAATGGTGCAGAATCCCATGCGGTCCTTTCTTCTCGGTCAAGGACCTTTATCGGGTTTCGAACGGCAATAGCTGCAATAAGAGGGAGATGGCGATCAAGACGGTGTTCTTAGCGGGTTGTTGGAGTATTTGGCTGGAAAGAAACAATGTGATTTTAAAAAAGAAATCCCCGTCGGTTGCCTATGTGGTTAGAGAAGTAAAATCTTGGAGTTATGTTTTGGTTCGCTAATAGGTATAAAGGGGGTGGAGTTAGTTGGTTGTCTTGGGCTAGTTTCAATATGTAAGTTTCTTAGGTTAATAGTAATACCCTCCCCATTTCCCCATTTCCCTAATCCATTTTTGGTACCACCTCATCATTACCCACCCCTTCCCATTTTTCCCCAATCTGTGAGTAATGGTTTCCCCACTCTCCCACTCTCCCAAACACCCCATAAAAACCTTCCCAAACCCCCCTCTCTCTCTTTAAAAAATCGGTGCCCCAACCCCATTTGAAGCCTCCCGACCCCGAAAATCCATTTCCCCGATTTTTCCCGAGCAGCCGGATAATGGTGTTCCCGAAGTCCCGAAATCCCCGAATCCCCCCGAAATGCCCTCTCCCGATTGTATTGCCAATACCCTTATGTTGTTTCCCTTATTTTGTTTGGTTGGTACCTCCTAGCTTCTTGCTTGATGGTCCTTTTCGTCGTTAATGAAGTTGCCGTTAAAAATAAAAATAAAAATTGAACACTAGACTGATTCTTCCAATCTGAAGTTGTAATTGACATGAGAGGAATATATAGGCACTCATTATGTAAGTTTACCTTAATAAAAGACGAAGGGGTTTAATTGTCAATTGATCAAACCTTGTGACTCATTAGTATTGATGTCATAGGTTGAATTATGATGGAGGGTGGGATGCATTAAAGCAGATGGTCCCAGAAGCAGACAATAATTATGTCTGATTTACTTGGGTTAATTTTGTCAAAGTGTCCCCTTTTCTTACTTTCGAGTTTTCATGTGAACGTGACATTATTAAACAAGAGGTGGGCCCGGCTCGGATAGAGAGAGGATGACTCGATTAATATAGAAAGGGTATCCGAAATCATACTCCTATTTTTTTAAACTCGTAATTTTCTCATTAATTTTCTTATTAGACCATCCGTAGTAGTTGTTATAGGGGTGTTATTAACGCCTCAAACACCATTACACCTTTATTATATAATGTCATCTCCTCTTTTTAGTGTTATTGACAATGTGTCTATCATCTTTCTCTGACTGGCATAGTCTTTCTCTTTTCTTCTCTGGTTGGCCAGATTTTTTTTTAAATAAAAAGACTAATATTTATAAAACCCATCATATACACCTCTTTTTTACATGGAGCATCTTGCTGATTGGGCTGCCACATGTTACAGTTTGCCGAACGGAGAGGCTTTATGACTACGAATAGCCTTAGAAAGGTGATCCGAAATAATTAGCTCTCTTTTTTACGCAACACGCATTGCAACTCGGGCGCATGTCACCGAGATTCGCTCACCGCATTGATGTTCATGCGCAAGCACATAAGTAATTTGTGTCGACCAGCCTGCTGGTCCGCTTTTACGTATGTGCACACAAGCGCCTACCTCGCGCACAACTTGGAGGACTCGCGGACCGTACCAGTGGTACACACGCCCAGACTGAGCCGTGCCACACATGATGCACGCGCGAACATGTCACATCACGCGTGACTTAATAGCTCCATCTTCATCCACGCAACCGGCCTATAAGGCCAAGAATACAAAAGTGGCTCTCTAGCGGCTCACGACGATGTAAGTGTGCAAAGTGCGCCCGACGATGCGAGTGTGCGAAGTGCGCCATCTTAGTTCTTCCTTTTAAGAAAAATAACGTCGTTTTTGTAAAATAGTTCCGTGCTGGTACAAAATCTTATATTTTATTTTACTTCTTAGACTATGCTGGTAGCGATTTGTCCCTGCACTGATTTTGATTTTCAGACCTTGATTTTAGGCTTAGATTAGTTTTTTTTAATTTATTTTTTTAATGTTTTATTGTTTTATTAGTTTTTTAGTCGATTGTGGTGGTAGCAATTAGGTGCTTTGCTGATTACAAACTCTTCTTCTAGCGTTTGTTGCCACGTGTTGAAGACGATGAACACATGGGCTTCAACACTACACGCACGACATGCGACCTCCATGTAGACGAAGGGCGCCCCAACAGATGCACGCCGCAGAGAGTCCCCTAATAAACCTAATAAAATCATATGAAGGTAACATATTTGTAATATTTATATTTATAATATTTATATTTATAATGTAATATGATACGTTTTAAGGTTCTATATAAAAGATATCGATCACTACATCCATCCTCTCACACACAATCCTCTCGCACACTATATATCTTATAATAAACTTTTAGCTAGCCAAAAAGCTTATCTTTATCTTGTGGCTATCAATTTTCTTTATGATTGATGAACCAAAACATATCTCACTTGCTGTAAAGATCCTCGATGACAACGAAACAAGAACTCCAAACCTTGAAATTGAAATGGAACTTGAATCTTGGGACACCTACCACCAAAAACAAAAAATATTGTAGACACGAAGCGGGTTTTGTTAATTGAAATATAAACCAAATGAGAACATTGAATGGCTTAGAATCCAATAAAACGACACAATAGAAGGTTTTGATTTTCATGAGACATTAACAAGTATTTACACCAAAAGTTGCCAACCGAAAGGTGTTGATTTAAGCTAATGCTGATTTTCAGATCTTGATTTTAGGTCCATCTTAGTTTTTGTTTTTAAGAACAAGAACGTCGTTTTGAAAAAATTATTCTCTCCTAGTACAAAATCTTATACTTTTATTTTTATTTATTAGATTGTGTTAGTAGCGATTTGTCCCTGCACTGATTTCCAGACCTTGATTTTAGACTTAGGTTTGTTTTTTATTTGTTTTTATTAATTTTTATGTTTTATTGTTTTAGTATTTTTTTTAATCGATTATGGTGGTAGCGATTAAGTGGTGTGCTGATGGCGTGCTGATTTGAGATGTCTTTCAGCGTTTGTGGCCACGTGTTGAAGGCGACAAACACATGAGCTTCAACACCACACGTCCGGCATGTGAACTCCATGTAGACGAAGGACGCCCCAACACCCGGCATGCGACCTTTATGTAGACAAAGGGCGCCCAACGGATACACGTTACAGTTTCATAATAAATTCATATCAAGGTGAATATTTATTATATGATATCATATTTTTTAAGATTTTACATAGAAGGTACCGCTCATACTTCCTCTCACACACTATATATCCTATAATGAACTTTTAGCTAGCCGAAAAGCTTATCTTGTGGCCATCAATTTTTTTGATGATCGATGAACCAAAACATATCCCACTTGCCGTAATAATCCTCGATGACAACGAAACAAAAACTCCAAACCTTGAAATCAAAATGGAACTTGAATCTTGAAACACCTACCACCAAAAAAATGTTGTAGACTCGAAACGGATTTATAAACCCAAGTATAAACCAAATGACAACATTGAACGGTTTAGAACACTCAAAGCGAAAGGATTCACACAATTAAAGGTGGTGTTTTCATGAGACATTAACAGTATTTGCACCAAGTTGCCAAATGCGTAATGGTTACCTTGTTTATATCCCTACTAAACGCAATGACTAACGGTTCACGCCTTGTACACTAACCCTACTAAGCGCAACTTGCATATTCACCAACTAAACATGAAAACGTATAGATGCGAATGAAGAAGTTTACACTTCTCAACTGATGTCCTTGAAGTTGCAAGTCTGATAACGAGCCAAAGTTGCAAGTCGATACTCCATATCGAGACTCTTTGCGATTTTTGCTATATTTAACGGTCACAGAACAGGGTGTACAGTATGCCAACCCAGAATTAATTCTAAACAGTAAGATAAAGAAACTTGTCAAATAAATGATTTTGAAAAGTTAGGACTACAATCAATTCGAAAAAGAAAGAACCATATCAAATTAACAGTCCAAAGCTTTACAGAACCAGTGGTAAGTGCTATTATTTACATTCGGTTAAAAGTTAAAACCCAACAAAGAGACCCAATTCTCAGATATAAAAAAAACTGCAGAGAACCAGTTCAATCTAAAGGCCAGTGAAATAAACAATACCATCACAGTTCGCTCATGGTCATACCTCAAGTTACTTTACAGACCTAATTCAGCATCTGAACCAAGACCCAAATCCTCCAGTGTAAAATTACAATCTTCCGGTCGCCCCGGGTTCAAGAAATCAAAGCTGTAATCCAGACCACTCTCACATAGCCCTTGCTGCATGTACATCTGCCCATTTCCGTTAAAATCCGCTCCATTCCCAAACTGAGCCCCATAACCATCACCGGATCCTGCCTCCAGGTTAGCGTTTGATACGGTTTCAAGAAGCTCCTCCAGGTCAAACATCTCATCATCAACATAAAAGCCAGAATCATTGTTCATAATCATTGTTGTAATCGGAAAGTTCCTCTTTAGCTACAATCTCAGGTTCATGCTTCACCTCTATGCTCTCCTCTTGTTTGATGCTTGGAAAAACGGCTGAATCCCATTTGGGATCATTGGTGGCACCGGTTGCACCGCCCTCGGAGTGACTACATGTGGTGGTCGAGTCGCAGCTAGAAGCAGGGTTAGCCGGGTTAGCCACCAGCAGAGAACAATCCTTCTTTGACTGATAATCTGGAAAGTTAAGCCGAGCACACGATCCATACATGGCTCGAGCAGCCTCATCATAAGACAATGCAGCTTGAACAGCAGACCCGAATGTCCCGAGCCACAGCCTCTTACCCCTATTGGGTTCGCGAATCTCAGCGACCCATTTACCCCATGTTCTTTGCCTCACACCTCTAAAATTGCACTGTGAATTCTCAGGCCCGCCTTTTCCTTTCATGCAGCCCTTCTTCGACCCCTTGGCTGGCGCTTTTTTTGTCTTCGCTTTACCGTCTCCGAAGTCGGCTTTGTTATGTTCTATCCACTTGGCAAGAGTTGCAGCCACTTTCTTTGGTGCGTCCCGCCTGCTTCGTGTTTTCTTCTCCTTTAAGCAGTTGGCTGGTAAAGGAACTGTCTCGTGCGGTTGATTAAGAGGACCCATCTCAGTTTTTCTGTAACAAACAAGAAACAAATCAATCAGTAAAACAAAAATGCAAAATAAAGAGAAGTGGACAACTAGCCATAATAACTGTTGCACATTGAGGCTCAACAAGAGAGAATAAACCACACTATGAACTCTAAACAAATCAATGAAAATCTTAGACAAGACCAATGGCAAATCATTAATGCCATTGAAAGCTTAAAGAACCAGGGTTTTGCAGATCTTAAAAACTAGGGTTTCTCATTGGGTTTCTCATTGATCAATTGTTCTATTTTAGTCAAAAGTTAGTCAAAGGCAATGCCAGTCAAAAGTTAGTCAAAGGCAATGCCAATACCCCCTTAGAAATTATAATTTAAGATCAGACTAATGTTTTTCATACCTAAAAGATTCTATTCCATAACAGTTTCACATAAAAAAACAAGAATTATGTATAATCAACAGAAAACAAGGCATCACATGAGGAGAAAGTCAAAAGGTCAAACTAGATTTTCTTGGTGCCCAGTCAAGTATCAAAAGTGACCGGAATAAATTCCGCCTAAAATACGAAAGTTTTCTTGGGGACGAAGTTAGGTCATGATCAAAGGCACAGGTTCTATTTTCAGCAATTATACCCACCCAAATTCAGAAAACCAGATCAAATACACGAAATCTTTCAACAAAAACTCCGAATTAACAAATTATATAGTCGTAATTCTTAAACAAATTGCAAAGATGGATAATAAAACCCTAAATCTCTAAATCCCTAAAACCCTGGTTCTGAGTGACGGAAAAACATCAAGGGCATTACACTCAAATTGACTACACTCTGATCTTAATCTAAATCGTAGAAACACAAAGACACACAATCCGGTGAAACCAAAATAAAAATCAAAATCAAAATAAAACACGAAACATACCTCTCTGAAATTCCAAACGAGCAAAAATCAATATCGAGTTGTAGTCCACGAATGCGTCGATATTCTTGTTCTTGATAACTCTCTGAAATTCCAAACGAGCAAATCTCTATGGAGTTCTAATCTGCGTCGATATTCTTGTTCTTGATAACTCTCGATAACTATTAGAAAGATTTTGGGTAAAAGAATCGGAAAATTATTTGATAGGTTTTGGGGTATTTATAAGCGTCTCTAGATATTTCTAGGTTATATTTTGTTTTGATATTTTGTTGATTTAATATAATCTAGATATATCTTCCGAATCGGCGTTGATGACGTGTATGCATTCGTGGCCGTTGAGGCACTGGAAAGTGTACGCGTGTCAAACGAAGGTTCCCGATTGTCCGCAAACTTGGGCGAGCGTTTTACCACTCATTATTCTTGCTGACGAAGTTTTCCTTTTTTACAAATCTGCACCCCGAGATTGTAATAATTACACTTATGCCATATGGGCTCCCGAAGTGGCTGTTAAACGAAAAGGAAGATATATATATATTTTTTTAAAATCAAATTTCATTACTTTTGAGGTTTGAATTTTAGTTTTTATCGAAAATTCTTTTTACCTTACCATTAATTAAACTAAACCTAAATGACAAAAACAAAAAGGTTAATCTTAAAAAAAGTCTCGGTGTTTACTCAAAACACGGTTTCTTTCTTCAACTTTTAGTAAGGAGAGCCTATGATTTTGTATACTATTCTAGAAATCGTCAATAAAAATTTGTAAATCGTTATAGAAATCGTCTCCAAAATTAATAGACAGTTAAGGTTTCTATTAAATGTATGACATGACTAAAATATCAAAAACCTAAAATCTCAAATTAAATACGGTTAAATTGTAAAATCCTAAAATTTTAAATTAAATTAAGTTTGCTTCAATCTAGTGTTCTTCTCCACTCAATCACCAATGCACCACCACCGAATCATCATCATATTTTCACCCGTCGTAATTGATCAATATGCAGATGCTCGTGGGAGTTCCTCTCAAATCAACAATAACAACCATAACCAATAAAATCCTATAAAAAGCACAAAGAATAATACTAGTAGGGGGGGGGGGGGGGGGAATAGGTAACCTTACCTCCACCGCAAATTATAGAGATGTTGATTCCATGAAGACCCCCCAACTCCAAACCTTATGAAGACGCAACACCAAGAAGAAAGAAACGGAAAAAAAAATCTAACAAAAGAAGGAGCACACCAAACCAAGACACATAAAAAGAAGAAGAAAACACATAATCATACCTAAAGCATCAATAGCCTTAAATCTACTCCTTCGGCCCCTCCTCCCGCTACCTAACCTCCTCTAGGCATCTTTATCCTTAATCTTATGCCTCCATGACTGACTATCCTTGACCATATCCTCAAAGAGGTGCATGTTCAACAAATCATGCCTAATGCGTTTGTTCCACGTCAGTTTAGGTGTGCCTTTCCCTCTACACCACTTAATAGTGAGTAATCAACAGCTCTAACCGGCACAATCAACTGCTTCATCTTTACCTAACCATCACAATCTTCCCTCCCGTATTTTCTTTAAAATACACGTAACCATAAATTTGTCTTGAAAGAGTTCATTCTTACTTTGTTCAACCATGTGTGCCCCACACATCTACCTCAACATCATCATCATCTCAATGACCTCCAGCTTACTTACGTACCTAAGTCTACTTGATGACCCAACACTCGGAACCATAAAGCATTGTCGGTCTGACGTCGACCATATAGAAATTTTCTTTTAGTTTAAAAACAAACCTCCTATTACAAAAAAACTTGTGTCCGCTCTCCATCTGCACCATCTTGCACGCATGCGATGTGCCATATCACTATCAATGTCCCCGTCGTTTTGCACAAACGAATTTAAATATTTAAACTTGGTTACGGGCAGAACCGACTAGCCTTCAATCGTAATCTTGACATCCTCAATGTCGATCGCACCGCTGAAGTCACTAACTTCTTACTAACCTCGTCGAGTTTCCCCTTAGAGTCGTTGTCACCTCCTCCACCAACCACCGCCGACAATGATAACGATGAATAATCAACATTCTCCGCCAATCTCGATTTTGACTTCTCAGTTGTTACCTTGATGTCAGCTTACTTAGTTTCCCCAAATTCTTTGATGTTGTTTCAACATTTTGTTTTCTCTTAGTAAAATTAACAACACACCGAGTATTAGTTTGATCTGGAATTGAAGGCAAAGATTATAGAGATTAACACGGGTGAAGATGTCGACGGGTAGTTGACCGAAGAGCATTGTAACTGAGATTGAGAGTTGTAAGTTTGGTGAAATACTGAAATTGACCGTGTTGGCTAGAAGTTCAGTTAGAGATATTATAATTCCTCTTTGTATTGAACTTAATTTAATTTAGTTTAGATTTAATTTAACCTTATTTAGGATTTTAGGATTTTTTATTTTTGTAATTTAAATATTTATTTAATTTAAAATGTTGGGGTAATTTAGTTATTTTACTCCCACTTAACATAAAACTTAGTTGCCCAATAGTTATAGTTCTGGGGACGGTTTCTACAACGATTTGCAAGCTCATAGATTGTCATTCCACTTTATGAAAGTTGAGGCGGAAATCGCAATCTACATCACATTCTTTATTCTTAAAAAACTCATATATGTGTAATGGATCGGTATATTTACCAGTCTCTTATATATATCCATTAATGTTTAAGGATAATGTTCAAATATAAAGATGCTAGTGTATGAGAAAAAATAGATATTTCTTATATTTCCTTTAAATTTAAGGATAATGTGTGATATAAAGAAGCTGTTGTGAATGCTCTTAAACCACCAAATCATATGTTAAATTTCTTGAGTTTTGATAGAAAGAAAAACAAAGAAAATATAAAAAAATAATTAATTTATTCATGTCACATAGTAACAGAGTGTGTCATCACGTAGCCAAATGATGTTGTTCCACATGAACTAGAGAGTTACTATTCCTAAGGAGTTCTAATTTTTTTATGTAGTAATAATTTTATTGCACATCATACATCGCCACTAGATCTACCATTGTCATCGTCCACCATGTGGTCTTCTCTACATCCATTTAGAGGTGCACAAGTCGGTTTTTTTTTAATAACCGGTTCCGGTTCCATCAGTCGATAAAAAAACGGTTTCGGTTCCGGTTCGGTTCGGGGGCGAAAAACCAGGATCCGATAGGACCAGTTCCGGTTCGGTTCCAAACCGGTTCCAAAGAACCGATCAAAAAAACCGGTTCCAGAGAACCGGTCGCTGTATATGACTTTTTTTTTATAGTTTTTTAACATTTTTTTACAAAAACAACAGTTATGCAACGGCTAGAAATCAACATGCAGCCCGGTTCCACTTTTTCGGTTCCAGAACCGGTTCAGTTCCGGTTCTTCAATCAGCAAGGCAAAACCGGTTAGAAACCGGCGGTTTTTATTGGAACCGAACCGGTTCCGTCAGAACCGGTCCCAAAGCGGTTCTGGTTCGATTCGGTTCGGCGGTTCCGGTTTCGGAACCGGTTCGGATGTGCACCTCTACATCCATTTGGTAACTCCTACACAATAGACAACCATCTCCTCTACACCTATTGTCTAAGAACATGCATGATATCTATATATTAACAAATTCAATTGGTTTTATATGTCCGAGTTTACTGTACTTGATTACCTCCATTCATAGACAGCCACGTGTCTTTTAATGACATATGGCATTTGCTGTTTTTTTTTTCTTTTTTACATTTTCCATCACTTAATATATAGACTGTTTTGTGTCACTGTTCTTGTTTATGGTTTTAGTTCAATGATAGTATTCCTCTTTGTGCCTTAGGCAACGCGGGTTCGAACCTTTCTTTCTACCCTTTCTTTTCTTTTTCTTTAGATGTCTTTTTTATTCCTTTTACACATGGTTCATGCTAAAGACATACATGTCTTTACTTTCAAGAGTTGTGTTTTAGTGACTTGAAGCTGGTCATAGTTATTGTTTAATAGTTAACATTCACTTTCACCATGATTGGTGATGCAGATGTCAAAGGAGGACAACTGAAAAGAAACAAAGAAAATGCAAGCTAAGTATAAAGAAAAGGGAAAATTGGATTTTAATAATATGAGTTTTAACTAATTGGCGAATAATAATACGAGTTTCAATGTTGGCGGATAATAATACCAATTAATGAGGTGGGTGTCAATAATGAAATGCGGTTAGTTGAACCCTAACGGTGTTATTACCAATTTGAAACTCGTATTATTATTCGCCAATGAGTTAAAACTCATATTATTAAAATCCAATTTTCCTTATATATAATAGTACCACGTCAGCAAGATTCTAACACCGTTAGTTAAAAACTAACGGTGTATCATTCTAGACACCCACCTTATTAATTGGTATTATTATCCGCCAACATTGAAACTCGTATTATTATTCGCCAATGAGTTAAAACTCATATTATTAAAATCCAATTTTCCTAAAGAAAAGTGCATCACTCTTTTGGATGAATTTTTTGGTATAGTCAGGGAGTAACAAGCTTTAAGAAACTCGAAGAAACAACTAGCTAACTTCACGAAACACAATGGCTTCTAAATCCATAACATACAAACTGCAATCAACACAAAAAACATGAAGCCATAAGCAATTAAACATGTCGCAACTCGCGGTTACTTACATTCCTTGTTATACATCAAAACCAAGATATATAAAAATAACCTAAAATCTCTAAGCAATAAAACAAACAATGCCAAACTATAAAATGTAGTGAGTTTGATATTCGAATCTTCAACTATTGTCAACAGGGGCGGACCTAAGAAGGCCCCAGGGGTAGCGTCCACTGCCCCTGAACTTTTACCCCGACGTGCAAAATTTTTTATTTTTTAAGTTTTCGGTTTTTCGCGACCCCTGAAACGAATTTTTCGCGACCACTGGAAGAAATTTTATGGTTTTTACATAAAAATATGATCAAAAACCCCTTGAAAATATGATCAAAAGTCCGTTAATTACCTAAAAAAAAAATCGGGGCCGCTGCCCTCGAACCCCCGTTAGTCCCGGCAAAATTTTTTTTTAACGCTACCACTGACTTTTTCTCCTGAATCCGCCCCTGATTGTCACCGGTAGAAGATTTGAGTGTTGACCGGAACTTATAATTAAAGGTTGCATTTATTTAATCTTGATAGACCTTTTAGAAATCTTCAATCTCCTATCACTAGATATATAGTGTTGTAGAACTGTTTTAAGAGATCAGTTTACGAATCATGGAAATACGGGGAAATGACTACAACTGTGTCGTGATATAGATAACTATTGGACTTGTATAACCAAGTAATGACATCCGACAATGTTCTGATGATATAGAAATCTGTCATTCTTTCTCCATTGTACTCTCTCACTTTTTCTCTATGATCAATTACAATTTTTTTTTTTTTGGGATAAAAACGTCATCTTCAACTACTCCAAATGAGGAGATGACCGTCGTCAAGTCAATCAAAAACCCATTAACCTAGATAGCTTGGGTAAGTAGGGGGTATCGTATCCATAAGGAAAATGTGGTTAGTATTACACATTTTGTTTGATTATGAAAGTAAAACTAGATTTTATTGGTTTTGAACTAAACTAATGTTAACCTTAATTGGAATTAAACTAAGAAACATGAACAAATGACACACAAAAACACGAGAAAGAAACAACCAATCACATGAGGGTTCCGATTTAATAGCACAATGTATAACCTGACTTAACTAACTATAATAGTAAGCTACATAGACATAGTCTTTTAACGTAAATGAACAAATGATGATTAAGGAATACATCATTCATGCAACTTAGATTCTACGATTCTAGACCGAAGGAATAAGATAACATAAGGTGCACAACATAATCATCAACACAACTAAACTCCAATCAATAACACCTTGCTCTACGGCACTTAAAACCAAATGAAAGAGTTAATTCATTGATGTGTGATCAAATAGTTTGTCTTACAAGGCTCACATACATTAAACACCTAAACATACTTAAATCATTCACTAGTAAAAAAAATAAGAGTACAGTCATGTCTAGTATATGCTCAAAAGTCAGATTGAATAAATGACAACACAAACCTTAAATTTAGGTTTAGAATTATAAAGCAATAGTATAACCTGTTTTCATTCTACTAACAACTACCTAGACATAACATTGTTTAATAAATGGAATAGCGGACAATTGTGAAACTAAGAAATCCGGACGTGTAGACTTAATGATTCAAATACCAAATAAGGGCACGTGATAGGAGGTGTATGTAGTACACAACTATCAAATTATAAATATAATTCAACACAATATCAGATGATTAACGATCCTAAGACCGATAGGCGATAGTGGATTGATGAGTACTAAGCCAAAGAAATATTTCTTTCAAATACATCCATATATCAAACAACATGAAATAAACCTTAACTGTCAACATGTTTAAACAACTAAATTATAATTCATGTCTAGTAAACGTGAAACCAAATTACCCTATATATACATTTTACAACTTATTGTACAATCCCATGAAGCATGATGTACAACCATTTAGAGCATGAAAATGGATGCCACCTACAGTGGTCGCTACAGTGCACAATGCGGTACAACTATTTAAGCATGATTTACAAGTCCTTTATGCATACTTAGGTACCACTTAAATCTGTAATTTACTCCTATTATATGGCAGTTTTGTAATTTTGATGAAGTTTGAAGGTAAGTGGTCATTTTACCTTCCACAAGAGGGTTACTTTCGTCCACTTTTATTCCAAGAACAGGCGCTGCTTCACCTTTATCGATTAGGGCTGTCCTTTTTTCTTATTTTCTCCACCCGCCATGCCTCAAGGACGGCGATTCACGCATACCTTCTCCTTCAACAGTGTGAAGAGGACGAGCTACAGGAGCGTGCCTCTGTTCGTGAATTTCCTTTATCGCTGATTTCTTCCTTTTTTTCTACCAAACCCTAATCTCTCTGCAGCAGCAGCGAAACAAGTTCTTTCCATTTTTCCAATCTGAAATTTTGTTCCAGCTTTACGATCTGTTGATTGAATTGTGTTTCGAGTCTTTTACAATTTGTTCTTCGAGTCTCTTACAATTTGTTCTTCAATCAGGGGCTTCTAGGGATCAGATTTAAGAGGAAGGTCATGTTTCGCTGAAGAACATCGACGTTTACGATTTTGGTAAACTAATTCTATCTTCAGTTAGCAATGTATATATATGAATTTGAAGTTGCCTCATCATGGGTTTTGTTACTTCTGAGGGCAGTTGTATGTTTATAAAAGTGATTAATTTATAATGTATCTGCTGTTAGGATATGAGATACTATAAAACTAAAACCCTTAAATTTGGTTTTAATTGTACTTGAATTTATATACATCGATTCGTTTCTGGCTATGAAATAATGGTATACATTGCAAGTCAATTTGTTATTTTATTGTATAGACATCTTTTTAGGCTGGAACTAGATGTATATTTTGCATGACATTGACTGTAATCTATTTCTGGTATTTGCATTAGTACATGTTGTTCGTGAATTTCCTTTATCGCTGATTTCTTCCTTTTTTTCTACCAAACCCTAATCTCTCTGCAGCAGCAGCGAAACAAGTTCTTTTCATTTTTCCAATCTGAAATTTTGTTCCAGCTTTACGATCTGTTGATTGAATTGTGTTTCGAGTCTTTTACAATTTGTTCTTCGAGTCTCTTACGTGTCTATGCTGTTATAGGATGATTCTGTGAAATTTGATTACACATCACTGAAGATTTTGGAAAAACCCAAGCGTGGATTTTGGGGTGGTTTGGCGAGAAAAGCGAGATCCGATATTGAGGACGATGATGATGTGTCCGAGCAATATGAAACACCAGATAGAAAGAGACAACAAATGTGTGATGCAGAGAAAAGGGGTCAGGTAATAGTTATGTATTTGATTATAGAAGGTGGTTTCTAATTGTTCATGTTAACTTTGTTGTACAAGTTGACTGGCATATAGAGATGGAAAGACGGGTGGGTTGGATAACACTAGCAGGTGAAAACGGCGTTGTGCTGGAACATGTCTTTTCAAGTGCGATTGTAACCGGCCATTTGGGATGGATTAACCTGAGAAGACTTTTTTATTTGCTTCTATGTGTCCTTTGTTTTATAGATAGCTGATATGGTAAATATGGTTTGAAAACACTATGATTACACTATTATAAGTTTTTTTAAACAAAATTATTTAAGAGCATGCATGCATTAAAACAAACTTTGGGTGACTTTCAATCTGTCTGACCCGCTTAGGTGTTTTGCTATTGGTATATGTAGTCATTAGATATGATTCTTTGTTCATTAACTAAGTTTTTGGTTTGTAATGATGTTTGTCTGAGTCATTAGTGCATATCCGAAGGTTCTAGGAATTTTCTAATTGTGATTTAGTTTCATTTTGATTTATTAAACAATTCTAGGTACGTATATATTCGATTATTCGTTGATTTCTTTCATCCTACAAACCATAACAGTACAGTTTCTCTTTAGGGGTTATAAGTTGAGTTGTTCTTTCATATGATTAGAAAAGTAACTTTCAGTAACGATATATTTGATAATAACTACAATTTAAGTGTGCTGTTTAAGCATTAAGTGTGGTTTTTAGAAAGTTTTGAATTATTGTTGGTATAATATTCTACAAGACTTCCAACCAACACATCCCATAATTGTTTTAGGTTAACCTACAGAATATGTGCCTGTGATTTCCAGTTTCTCTTTGTAGATCCACTTGAATGAGATAGCATGTCACTGGATTTCCATCATGTTAATAGTTATGAGCTAGCTTGATTTTGTGTTTGAACATTATACATATAATGTTTATATTGCTACTGATTAGAAGTGATTTCAGGTACACTAGGTGATTAGTTCGAGGTTTAGAGGATGCTTATGTAATTTCAGAATCATGTTTACAACTATGCAGGTGAAGATGTTTTGTTTAGTGAAGAATGTGTTCGTTTATTTTGTGTTTAATGTATGTTTTTTTTTTTTTGAAATGGCTGTGTTACGAACGTGAAGACTAGCGCCGCGCAAACGCGCGGCGGGTAGAATCATGTTTACAACTATGCAGGTGAAGATGTTTTGTTTAGTGAAGAACGTGTTTGTTTATTTTGTGTTTAATGTATGGTATTTTGCCTTCATGCTATGATGATAAATGCCAAAGACTTCTTTCTTATCTTAATCCTTTTGGCAGCTTTGATTCTTTTAAATTAGGTAAAGTCACAGGTATAGATCACAGGGAGTCCAAAGTCCCTAAAGGCCTCAAAGAGTATGGCTCTTAAAGGTAATGTATCTTAGTCCAATTATATCATTACAAGAGCTATATTAAAAATTGAAAGACAAAGTAATGACCTATTTTTTTATGTGATATTATGATCTGAGTTTCAGTTAGGACTAAAAGTCTACACAAAAGAAATTTGCTCCTTAGGCTAAATGGGAGAGGACACTTAGAAGATATCGGATGTATCCTTTTGGTAAAGATGTATTTGAAAGGCCGAGGGATGAACCGAAATAGACAGAAATAAAAAGGCCGAGGGATCAAAAAGGGTCAAAAGCAATGATTACAGAAAGGTTTTGTAAACTCCTGTCTTGGTGGGTAATTTCGTTAAAACTAAAACCTTTGTAAACTCCTTATTGCTATTTTGACCCGTTTCGTTTTTTATAACTTCATTAATGTGAATAGTAGGTGTCTTTGGTGCTAATACACATGTTACTATATCTGGGATTTATTGCTATTTTCACCAGCTTCATTTTTGGTGACCTCAAACGTTTTTTCTTTCTACCAGTTTGACCCGTTACATAAAAGTAGAATCCAAACCCGTTGGATATAAATATTTTAGTCTATAATGTTTGGCGCCTGTATCTTTTTGTGAGTGATCATGGCTTT
The DNA here is from genome assembly GCA_039602395.1 of Deinandra increscens subsp. villosa. Lineage (NCBI taxonomy): Eukaryota > Viridiplantae > Streptophyta > Magnoliopsida > Asterales > Asteraceae > Deinandra > Deinandra increscens. The sequence goes on along the minus strand of JBCNJP010000018.1, from coordinate 15,057,452 downwards.
GTTGTTTACATAATTAAATAGGTTGGATCTTGAACATGATCTTTTGGCAATTTGTTTGCTTTCAGATTTAGTCTGAAGTGTTGCAGAGATAAAAGTTGAGTTTCAAATTTCTGTTTTAGATACAGAATAACAGAATCATATGCATGGATGCAATCTAATTGCATATGATTTTGTTCTGGGTGAAGTATAATGCTGGATGGCATCTAATTGCATATGATTAAGGTTGTCTTTTCTTTATATAATTTATTTATACCAAGTATGTACACAACCACGTGTATTGGTATTGCATTTGTGACCAGTGGAGTAAGATAAGTTTTTAACCCAAATAGTTACCAATTTCTCAACACGAATGAATATCTTAGAGCCCAAATAATGCGAGCGTTCACACAACGCTGTGCATTTACTCTCATAAATGCCTACAGTGTTTTACGGCGGGTTGCGGTGTTTGTTTTTTCTTTTCAGGTGGCCTTTGTAGCCGTTGCTCGCTGTGGTTTTGGTTCGTTGCTAACCATCCTTTTGACTTCATCGCTGGTTTAAACCGATTATGGTTTGGCTAATCGCCATTTTTAAATGGGTCGGCTCCGCGGCAACGCGCGGGTCGTCCTACTTGTTGAATACATATACTAACATAAAACTTACACCCGATTATGATCAAAAGTAATTATTAAATATTAACAAAGAAATCAGAGATTATCACCATAACGATTCTTTATTAAAATATTAAGTAACTCCTTGATGTTTCATAAATCCATCCGACGAAAAGAAGTTGATGTTGCTTTTTACATGCTCTTAGGTGCTGTTTGGTTCGTGCTGAATCATTTGGTACTGAATGAATAAGTTGTCTGTATGGTAAAGAAATGCTGAATTAATAAGATGATGAATCATTATGTGCTGTTTGTTTGGACATCTGAATAACTATATAATAAAATAAAAAAAACACTAACAAATCAGTTTGAGAATAAAAAAAAATCTATTTTTTGTTTCATGTAGCTTGTCCCATATTGGTATGATAACAAAACATCAAAATTTTATATTGATTACCTTGTCCCATATTGTTGTGAGAACAAAAATTCTATTTTTTTTTCATTAAGCTTGTCCCACATTGATGTGGGAACAAAAACAAGGTTAGTTTATATATGAAAACCTACATGACATATTAAGTTCTTATGTTGTGTTTTACTCCGACATCTACCCGCGCGCAGGGGGGGGTGCAAATTTGGAAAAATTGCCTTCCCGTACGTACGACCTGCGGACACGAATGCAACTCCGAAAAGTGGGGGGCGAGCACAAGTTTCGTTTTTTGGTGCCATTTGTAAATCTCCTTTTCGGTCAGATGGTTCGCGGCAAACCAAACACCAACTTATGATATAATGTCTTAATCGGTCAGACATTTTGCCCAATAAGACATGATTAAGACCAACCAAACAGGCCCTTACTGTCTCACGATCTGAGCTACTGGAATGCCATCCTTTCTACGCTTTTATTTTCCCCAAAATCAAGTGTGGATGTACTAGTTTGGCCCACATAATTTGGCCCATAGCAAATCCTCATTGTAGCCCATTTAGCGGCTAAACTTCCACGCAAGAGTCCAAAACGGATGTTTGCTAATGCTTTTTGCGTTTTGGTGTATTGCAATTTTGCAACTTAATTGAATTAATGCAAGTGCACTATATTTCATCATATTTAGGTCTCCTAAATTCAACTCTAGAAATTAAACCAAACTTGAAGTATACTTGTAGTTTGAAGGGGAGAGATCAAGGGAAAACCAAAGAAAAGTGGAAAAACTAAAAAATCAAACATCTTTTTTTACTATAACTTCTTCATATATTGATAATTTTTAAAAATAATTTCACCAAAAAGTCTATAATTTTATTAGTTTTATTTCTGGAAAAAAATTAAAAAGAAAAACAAAGTTTAGTGATTTTTTTTATTGTTGCATCATGCATTAGTGTTGCATAATGCATTATTAATTTTAAAGCTAAGATTCGAATTTTATTTTATTTTTCATAAAAACTCAAAAATGTTTTTAAATTTTTTTCTTTTTCCAGTATACTTAAAATCATTAAAGGAACATATAAAAAAAATTAAAAAAAACTTTTTTTGTTGGTTTTTTGGTTTTTGCATATTATTTGGTTTTGCTTGGAACCTAACCTGTAGTTTGAAATCTCATCTTTTTAAATAAATATACCATTTTAGTTCTTATCCTTCTAAACCTCCAAACTAAACACATATAAAAAAGTGAGTTTTATAACAATATCAACGCATTTAATAAACAATTGATACATGATAAAATATACGAAAATATACCAATCATGAGGCGGCTAATTTTCTTATCGAGGTCATGTCCGTAGCGGTTAAAAAAAGAGGCCGAAAGTTCAAATTGGTTGTCAAGGTCATCGGTTCCAAGAGTTTGGGAATTGGCTCATTAATCATCATCGTCTTGTCGCCAGACTATTTTGTCGACGATGCTAGATTCAAAGAAAAAAATGTTAGACGTTGATTTCGTATGCGAAAGTCTCTTTTTTCGTATAGCGAATAATTTTTGAAAGGCAGAAAAAAATATTATAGACTAATGTGGAATACTAGAGGTGATAGAAGATGTTTGAGTCCATTACAAAAATACACATCGATATCTGTCAATTAGACGGTGTATCCGAAACATAATGATTTCCTTTCCTAATTTTTTTAAATACGGTGCATTTACATGTTACAGTTTTAGAGTATTAAAGATAATGGATATTTATTCTTAGTATTTTATCAGTATGCATAGCACGAGGGCCCTTCTCAACGAAAACATGTCTCTTCTTTTATTTTCGATTATTACCCCTAATCACACAACAATTATTAAAAATTTATAATAAAAATTAAGCCTTTTACCTCTTATCAAAATTAATTTTTTTTCATTTACAGTCTATTCTTGTTAATTCTATGAAATTGTGCGAGTTATAAGATCGAATTATTATCGTCAAGGGGCGAAGGGCGATGGCATTGTTCTTTTTATCACAACGATATAAATATAGTAGCATATTTTCCCGTTTTCTCAAATTGCCCATTAACGTCACGTTAGATTTTAATAGTTTTACCCAAAATATTCAAAGATTGGTAATCACAACAAATATAAACTTAAATCACTCTCAAGTTTATTAGCAAGAAACTTCTCAAAACTCGCTACAATTTTTGTGTTGATACAAGGATAATTAGTATACGATAACTCTCAATGTATAAAGGAAATAACTCAAACCTTTATTAGAGAAATTTGATTCAAGAAACCCTAACATGATTTCTAGTATTTATAGACCTAAAACATATACTTGATAAACAAGCCAACTAATTAGAGTCTAATACAAATATCTCCTACTAACCCTAAACTCATTATTAAAGTTAGTATAAGCCCCTCTACTCACTAAGAAGAACTAAACAGCCCCTCCACACATTAGGATTGGACCGAGCCCATCTACCGACTTGTAGTTTCGGGCCTTTTATGAATTAATCGTGCCAACAAATATAGAGTGGCTTCCGTTTCCATGAATATATTAAATTATTTTTTATCATGTAATCAAACTTTATTTATATAAAACTTAAACTGAAATAAAAACAAACAGTTTAAATAAAAAATATACACAATAAAAATAAAAAATATGAGTTGTCTTTCTAATAATATCTATGACAAAATCAAATAATTATGGTTAGAGAGTTGTTTTCCCATTATAATCATGAAAGAACAATAATGCCCCTTGACTATTTGTTGTTATAATTTAGCCCTTTGACTTGGCTATTATTATAATCATTATTTCGTATAACAATAAACTGCGCCTGTTCACAAGATGCTAGTATGCGGTGATGGTTTGGATGGTGATTAGTCAGTGGTGCGGGGTTCCAAACTTTCTTGTGTTTGATGTGCAGGACTTGCTTGTTCCAGTTTCCGAAGGGCCTGTGCTAAGGTCGAAGAAATTTCTCCTGGATGCGGTTACTAGGTCGGTTGTGTGGGTGTTATGGAGGAGCAGAAACGATTTGGTGTTTAATGACAAGAAGACCTCTCTCGATAAAACTGTATCGGATGTCAAAGCTTTGAGTTTCTGTAGGTTAATTGTAAAGCGAAAAGATGAGGCGCTGAGTAGAAAAAGTGGTGCTCTTTTGATTTTTGATGTAGTCTGTTGTTGTTTTGGTGGGGCCGGTTTTAGTGTCTTGTTTGCAGGCTTTTCCTCGTTTTAGTGAAATCGTAGTTTGAAAAAAAAATTCTAAATATATGGGTAAGACTATACTCACTATAGTACTCACATTGGTGAGTTATTCTCTTGGATTGGTAAGGCAAGGATTAAAAGAAAGAAATAGTAAACTTCGTTTTTGGTTCTTAACTTTTGTTTCTTTTATCCATTTTAGTCCAAAGTTTTTAAAATATGATTTTCGTGCCTCACATTTCACGTATCGATTTTGGTTCAAAATCTAAAATCCGTTTAAAAGGATTTTGGTTCAAAATCTAAAATCCTTTTAAAAGAGCCGTTAGTTAACCCCACCTGAGGGGTATTTTAGTCATTTACCTTAACTCTTGGTCTATGTATAAAAATATCTTCGTTTTATTTTGAACCAAAATACTCCTCAGGTGGAGTTAACTAACAGTTCTTTTAAACGAATTTATATTTTGAACCAATATTAATAAAAAAAAATTAAATGTGACACACCAAAGTCATATTTTTGAAATCCTTAGACTAAAAACGAAATTTATTAAAAAAAAAAATTAACGATCGATTCTCTGAAACGATCCTCTTCGTGAGCTACAATCTCAAAATTAAATTCACACATACCAATACATGAAATCATCTTATTGTCATATAACTAGAGATCGACCGCGCGTTGCTGTGGTAACTCAAGAAAGTATAACAAACGTGTTAATAAAACTAAGAAAATATAGGTTTTTTAATAAGATGTAAAACATACCTGTACAAATAAAAATGGCTACTTCAACCATAATGATTTAATTAACAGTATATATACCACAAATTTTGATAAGAAATTCCAAACAAATGTATGATCAAGCACTTGAGAATCAGAATGTAATTGTAACCGAGTAGAATGTTTTGATGATTCTAAACGACAACTAACCGACATAATTAACAACTAACCGACTATAGTTAAATATAATGACGATAACAAAACTTTTACGTTTTATACCACTTAACTTTTTTTTACTTTCGTTTAGTTTACAAATTCAACCCCAGAGCAACACGCGTGGGGGGTAAACATCTCGTTTGAAAAACTGGAAAACCAATATAAAATCTCTTTTTTATTTCAATTCACGTCGGCGAGAAAAAAATCGGTAGTTATAAAGTGAGAGGGTAAATTTGGAATTAATCTTTTAAAAGACCACATCATTGATCATCAGTTACACAAATTCCCGATCGTCATCAAGGAATCTGACCAGCCCCGGCCGTCCAAAGGCGACTCCTCCGAGCAAGATGCCGTCATCGGTAACACCGGAACTCGAAACACTCCGGAGTAGCAATCATTTATTTATGAGCTTAGTAACAAAGATCTGAAGCCGGGATCGATGTCGGAGAGAAACTTGAGCTTTTTAACTTCGACGAAACACCTGCTTTCTCATGCTAATATTATTACCGGTGTTGCAAAATTGATTTTGCTTATAATTTCTAATGTACTATTATAAATGTGACTTTATTTTGATTTCAATCACTGTAATGTTATATTTTGCAAAAAAAAAGTGAATCAGTAACCACTTCGAACACACACTAGTATGTGTTCTATAAAATTCGATCAATCGGTGCTAAATTGAAATATGAAACCACTCTGAAAAAATGAGACATTTTTAACTAACTTTCCCATATCATCAACTGCCTTGATTTCCCAAACAAAAACAGAAAGCCTACAAAAAAAAAAGGGAGTTTGAAAGTATCGAACCTGGGTCCATGCGTTGGGAGGGTGGGGCAAGAAACCAATTGGGCTAGTAGGCATGTTGTTTAAATCTTCTTAATCTATGTATATATTATTGATTTTGTCTTCTTTTTTTCTGGCACAAATCCATAAGTTTGGTTCTCTATTGTATATATATACAATTAATTTTTCTTTTCCTTTCACACTAATTTATTTTATATACAATTATTTTTTTTTTTAAATAACTTGTAATGTTTAACTTAAAAAAAATCTAAACATACATTCTCGTGTAGTTTTTTTTTCTGTGAACTTCCCTGCATAAAATAACGAAGATATTTCAAAAAACGAGTTTTTAATATAAAATGAATATAAAAAATTTATCATTTATTTTATCTGTCACGTGTCACTATACTATAGGTTTGTTAGATTTTTTTGATAAAAGTTATCCAAAAGATCTAGTTTTTATATTGTCTTTTATTTATATTTCCGATAACTAATATATTTATTTCGATAAAATAATCATATAATATATTAAAAGTAATCATAAAGAATTTTTATATAGTAAAAAGTTGGATCGGATTGAATTGTGATTGTGAGTGAAATAAATAAGTTAGAATGGATTGTATAGGTGGAGAAGACAAAAAAAAATGTTTTTTAATGAAAGATTGGATTTGATTGGATCACTTATATTGATCACACTCAAACTTTTTTGTACCTCAATAGGTAACTATATTTATTGATTTTAAAGTTTTATAAATTTAAGTAAGCAAATAAAAAACATATGAATATTGGTTAATATTTATTAATTCTTTTTCAGTTTAACTTTAATTTTTTAATTATAAGACTTGGTTATTATTTTAGTTATTTCCGTTTTATTATAATTACCTTCTATTTCAAGTTAATTTTAAAAAGATAATTACTAAATAGTAATCAAGATTTATATATATTTCATTTGCTTCATTAAATTTTTAAAAATATTAATATTTGTAAAAAATATATACGTGATTGCAACGCATGTAAAAGTTAAATGATTTCAAATGGGCAAAAAAGAATTTTGAAAACTTTATATCAAGTTATTCCTGCTTTCTTTGTCAAATTTCCCCCGCAATTAGTGATGATTAAGATTTTGAGTCTCGCGACACATGGAACAGTAAATACTAAATACGGGTTCGATGAAGACCAGCATGTACAAATTGGGTTAACCAAAATGTATGCTTAAAACTTTTATTTTCAGATATTCATGACACCAATAGTGGTTACTGTGCAAGATTTGGATATATTGGTTTTGCACTCTAACTGTTTGATATAATACTTGTGTGGGATGTCAATGTTTAAAATCTGGGATCGAGCCAAACTCTGAAGAAGCCATAAAAAAAGTGGTAAAAATGTGAAATTCGGTTACAAATGTTTGTGTTTGATTTCTAATCATAAAGTACAATTTCTCTGCTATCAACTGGAAAAGGGTGCCAAAGGATGAGCAATAACATAAGAACCAAAACAATAATTCAAAAGGAATAGCCCAAATAAGGGAAAGACATTAAAACCTTAAAATTTGGACAACAAGAATGCTAGCCATTTAAAAATTTAGTTTGAAGGTGAATTGAATCTATATCAATTTATCAACACACAGGTAAATCCGCTGGTGGTTGTTCCAGCTTTTGCAATTGTCCAGGTCCATCCTCCACAACGAACACCGTGGCTAAACCCCAGCCAATGTGTACGTCCAAGTGGCAGTGCATAATCCAGGTACCTGAGAATATAAATGAGAAATTTAACAATATACACAATTATTTGTTGAGGTATCAGTTCTTCACTTGTTTACATTTTATTGCGTCAATTCAGGTTATATCTCTTCGTCAAAATGGCGAGCCACGTCAAGTAGTTATTTGAAAGAATGTGATTTTTTTTTGTTTGAGCAAAAGTGTTTCGGTTAACCAACCCAGCCCAATGTGAAAAGTTTTGACCATCACTAAAATTGCACTTTTTGATTGTTATTTAACATGCATGTTCTTTACCTGGATTATCAGCAACAAATCTAATCACTGCCCATCCTTTGACAGGCAAGCTAACTGTGTTTCTAAGAGGAGGGTCCTCGAGGTTGAATTTAGTTGTATCGGTTTTAGGATTAAAGTTTCCAAATCCTTCTGCAAGTATATAGAAATCATATCCATGAAGATGAATTGGGTGGTTCTCAGCTGTAAAGATGTTTGTTCCTTGCAACACAATCTGAACCCTTGATCCATATTTCAACTTATAGACCTTGGTCCCACGAATAGGCTGCCACAAAGACCGGCTTACGTTACCGGTATAATCAAAGGTCACCGGAGGGTTAGCTGGAAAATCAGTAGTGAATACCCCTGGTATTCCTTGGTGATGTGCTTGAAGTATGGAGAAGTTTGATGGGAGTACGAATGACACGTTGTTCATGCTCGCAGTGAAGCGAGTCCCATTGGGGGCCTGGCAATTTCTAGCGCGGGTCTTTGGGGGGCACTGGTTGATTCCAAGTCCCATCGTGATGAAAAGATTGTGATCAAGTTCAGTTGGGACAAGGGCTTTTCTGAGGCTTTTGAAGCTGGTGGTGAAGGCGGTGGCGGTTGCAGTGTCGTTATATGCTGGGAGAGACGGCATAATTGGTTTTGAAGTTGCAGTTTTGTACTCCAAAATGGCTGTGGTGGTGGTGTTGTCGAATGGTGCACCTTGTGCACTGGCGTAAGCCCGTGCAGCAATGTAGTAACGACCCGTTGGCTGGTCAGCTTTCACGAGGACATCGGTGGTTTGTCCCGGTCCGAGCATGAGGACTCTGGTGGTAAAGGGTTTTACATAGGAAGCATCAGCTCCCACTACCGTAAGTTTGTGGTTAGCAATGGTGAGAAATAGTTGTTGATTTAAGGCAGCATTAATCACCCGAATCAAACTTGTTTCTCCCGAGTCAATGGGTACTTTGACTGTATCTGCATCAAAAAAAAATTAAGATCATATTCTTCACATCATCAAAAAAATAGTTAAAATTCATTAAAATCCCAGTCAATATATAATTGGAGAAGCAGACCTTGACTCGAGCATTTATATAGATCACCAGGTTGACCATTTATGGTGTATGCATCAGAAACATTTGGAGCTGCACCTGTTCTTGTTGCTTCTCGTATAACATCGATTGGGTTTGCATCCCACCATTCACCTGCAATCATCACCAACAACATCATAATCATCAGCGCCATCATATTATTATGTTCAAGTATCTAAAATTTATACTTCTAATGTGTAGACCACATAAACTTCATACCAAGAGTAATGAGCGATTCACTATGTGGCTTAGGGAATGGGTAGGAGTATCCTTCTTGTGGGTGAATGATAATAGCACCATAAACAGTGGCTCGAAGCCATGAGCTATGTGCGTGCCACCATAACGTTCCTTCTTGACCGGAAATTGTGAACCGGTATGTGTAACTCCCTCCTGGTCTAATTGGACACTGTGTGATGAACTCTGGTCCATCTGCCCATGCTGTAGTCATTTGTCTAACACCATGCCTTAAATGTCACAAACATAAATAAATTATATTAGTAAAGTTATAAAGACATTTTCAAAGGTTGTTTTCACTTGCATATGGTTAGTTATATACCAGTGAATGGTGACATTATATCTAGCTTTGTTTGTCACATGTATCACTAAAGTGTCGCCGTTGTTCACTTCGAGGGTTGGGCCCGGGAACTGGCCGTTGACCGTGATAGAATTATGGGTTTCGCATAGCCACTTTACCTTTGTTTCTTGTACCTTAAAAAAACATGAATCCGTTAGCATTATATATCTAGATATAAATATAGATATAGAAAATAGATACAGAAGCAAGAACTCATACGATGAAGTCGTGGTTGTGAGTTTTGGCACTTGCTAAAGAGGAAAAACTTGAGAAAAGAAGTAACAAGCATAGTAGGAAGAGCGAGAGCGCGTATGGGGTGTTGCTAATGTTGCTACTGAACACACGCTCCATTTGTGACGGTTAGTGTGTGTGTTGGTGGGAGAATGAGTGGTGAAGATGTGGGAAACAATGGGTTGTTATATAGGGAAGATGAAGTGAGTTGGTTTTGAGGTTGGCAAAGTAGGTTTTAGTTCATGGGGGATGGTCACTAGTCAGTTTACAAAAGCAACATGGTTCAACCCAAGTTGGTGCACCCACTCACCTACGTTACAATGTGGTCAATAATTCTCATGAATGCTTGTTTCTTAATTCTACATAAATACCCTACATCAAGATTAGCATAATGATCATCTTTAACAGAAAGTAGTTGACAACTCTTACCATCTTTAACAGAAATTAGTTGACGACTCTTACCAGATTGAGGTATTATATGGATGTATTTTTTTATAATTTAATAAAATTTGACTTTTTTTTAATAAAATTTGACTTAGGTCATCTTGTGGATCATAGTTATTTGATACCAAAAAGTTAGTATGTAAATTGCATTTTTATGGACCGATTAGACTGAGAACATGCTGTATAATCAATCATGTTTATTCTATCTTTTTTACCTTTTTTTCTTTCTAAAATCTTATTTACTATTTAGAACTTGTATTCTTTTTATTTTAAGCTTCCTAATTAACGTTACAAATCCATAAGGACCATAACAAATTATAAAGTAGTTTCATATTTTGTTACAAATTAGTTATGTATACAAATACGTAAATTTAAGTGAAATTGAAATTGTAATATTATATAATTGGTTATTATAAAATTCATTTCGGTTTTTAATTAACTCGATTAATATAGTTATGGTTTCTGTTATTATGTTATAATATTGCAAATGAATAACTAAACCTAAGTCATTCTTAGGTGAGATGTTTGGTGTTAAAAAACTAAAGTCGTTAGTGTTGACAAAGATAGTTTCATGATCATGTCCTCTCCTCCTTGTTTGGTGGGTTGTCCATCAAACTTATAGCTGTTATCCTACTTTTATTTTTTTGTTTTAATTATTATTTCAGGAAAAATTCTTTCTCCTTTTTATTACTTTCATCCCTAAAAACAAGCACACCACCAATCATTCTACCAAAAAAATCCCATGGGCCTCTCATGTTTCAAGTGTAAAGAATGCAATTTCCTTTACTCATGAATAAATAGCATATAATTGATTAACAAGAAGGTAAATAAGTAATTTACATTAAGTAAAGACATCACCTCCCCTAATAGTAACCAAAATTTTCAATTGTTTTACTAAACCCACTTAAACATTTTTTTTTCTTTAACTTCACTAAATGTACATTAGGTGTTTTAACACAAATGACTCAACACGTTAACCCAATTAAATATAACATTTTCAATGTCAGGAATAACATGGCACATTTAACATGCTAACTGACACAACTCACAAAACACACTTAAAATAAATAATAGAATACATTTAACAGACATATTATGTCATAGGTTACTCTATTCCCGCCCTCCTCACACCCTCATATCATCGCTCATTCCCTACAAGTGATGGTGGTTTTCCGCACTTTGTGTACAACCACATCATCCACGGGTGACCCCGTACTCTCTGTTTGAAAGAATGAGGTAAGCAGAATATTGTCTCATGCCGTGTCTTTAACCTTGTCAAATCAATTTAGAACACTATGACTCTTGGACATAATTGTGTCATAAAAGTGTTAATATGTTTATTACACAAAACTTAGTTTAACGCAAACTCAAACTTGTTTAACTATACATGTGTCATATCATGTCGTGTTAATAGGTCTATGTCCGAAATTACCGTCCATATTCACTCCACTTTATGGTGTTGCAAAAAGGATCAACCTGTACTCGTCCGGACCTACCAAATAAGTCCGAAAATGAAGACATGAGCATAACATACGTTAAATATTACATGTGCTTGTCACTTTAGAGTGTATATGCAATGATGTGTTCATAGAACAAAAAGTGTTACCAACTTTTTACAAGACGAAAACGAGAAAATGCTTTTCGATACATTCATCACATGTAATGCTAAATGATACGAGAACAATGATTAGCCCCTTGCCCTATCTATATATACTCTTTTTCCCGAGGATATATACACTTTTTGGGAGGAGTGTAAAAATTTGTGTCGAATTTAATAGTAAATTATTTATTTTTTCTTTCTAAATTATTCTTTGACTTACTCTCACGTTAAATATTTATCACATTGACCAGCTATCATGACGGCGAGGATAACATCACGGATGTTTTAAGGGTGAATAACCGTTTATGGTCTAATATTTTTAAAGCCCAAATTGTTTTAACTATATATCGTAGATCGATTAATATATTTAGTAAAAACTTATTTATTAGTAAATTATATGTTCTCAATCTAGAGAGACCCAATGACTTGATAAATATTTAAAAACCAATTCGACAATAACATGTTTAAAGAGGCCGAATAAGTTAATGAAAATTCTAATTAAAACCCAATAGTATGTTATGGAAAGGTCTGATAATTTAATTCAAAAAAAAAAAAAAAACCCAATATGCTAATAGCATTTTCATTTGATGGGTAGCTGCAAAAATTCATTGTCGTTTAATTAAGTAAAGTCGATTACATTATAAAGCTTAGCATTTGCAAAATTTTAATGCTAATATGTAAATGAAACCATGGTTACATTATCAAGTTTAGCATTTGCAAAATTTTAATGCTAATAGCCTAATATGTAAATGAAACCATGGTGATTACTAAAGGTGATGTGATATCATATTTTGATTTATTGTGTATACCCCCATTGAGTATGTTGTTGCAAACAAGCATGCCAGAGAGGAAAAAGGAGTTATAATTGTCAAGTGACTAACAAAAAGCAATATTCATCATATCATTGAGTACCTTATTTTTAGTTTTAAACTTTTAGTAATCACACCTAAATCCATGGCAATGTGTAGGTATAGGTTTCAAATTATTTGCGAGTTCTCGTTTTGTCTTTCGGTGCATAAAGTTTGTCCATATCTTGCAATGTTATGATAGTGTGACTAGAATGGTATCAAGAGAATTCATATTATATATATTTTATATTTATATTTTATATTGTGTTTTATGAAGTGCACTTCTTATAATTTTTTTTATCCGTTTGCTTTACAATTAGATTTGAAATTTGAATTTGTCAAAAAGGAATTAGATGTGAAGGAATCAGAGAATCTCTTAAATGAATTTGACAAAATAATTATTAAGAAATTGGAATCTATCATTATTCATCACCACCTATTGGTCACTTGCGTCACCTGTCAACTCGACTGCCGACTGCCGTCAGGACCTCATTGTCGCACACCACGCCGACTGATGCCTGTCGTTTTCCGAACCGATTGATGCTCATTGTTTTCGACCCGATCGACGCTTGTCAGCATCCAATCATATTAACACGTGTCGCCGCATGACTCAAATGATGTGTGTTAGCATCCGTTTAGACGAATTTTCTGTCATCGCATGTAAATACAACACAGATCTAACATGAAATTCAAAGGTTTGAGTTTAGTCTAAAATGATATGGGTCATTTTTGGATCGAACAAGGGCACACATTTAGCTAAAGGGTTCATGTTTGAGATGACCTAGCATGTTCAGGTGCTGACCCATTTAACATGTTTGCTTTTTATGCTAAATGAGTATAAAGCCTGCATATTGCAGCGAGTTTCAAGAGTTTTAATATAACTCTAGATAAAACCACCACATGTCTACCGATCACTTTAGTGATCGGTTGGAATATTGTAACTTGAATTTTTTATGGAATATAAGCGATGTTATGGTGGCAACTAATACAGAAAAATCACTTAAAATTTTTTTATACAAATTTACAAAATGCAACCTTTATTAATTTCATATAAGCATATGTTCAAAACAATTGCAAAGTGTAAATTAAAAAATCATAAAGTCTAAAGAAATTAAAGTAAACAAGAAATACATAAAATCAATACACACTTCACGACCATGATGGTTTAAGTGTTAAATAGTCTAAGATCTTTAAAGTGGACTCGGATCAATAACAAAGAGTTATATTTTAAGGTAATCAGGTTTAATTTGACTGCGGAAATTGATAGCCACCTTAAAACCGAACCGTGAAAGCCCATACACTCCCGATTTTTCATTATCATCACAACCTAAACATCCATTGGCAACCGACTTCTTGAACACAACCAAAGTACCATAAAATCTTTCGTTTTTTTGGCGAACTCTCCCACGGCCCACGGGGACTCTTCAGTCAATTGAGGGGTTACATTTATCTCGCGCGAAGAAGGATTTACTCAAGGCTATTATCTATACTATTTGGTAGGTTATTTGGAGTTTTCAAAATTGTGTGATCTTTCAGCCTAATAAGGTGTGGAACGACGAGCTTAATTTTGGACAACATTGTTATGTAGTCTTATACGTGAATCGTGAGTACGAATAGTAAAGTCAATATGACTTGGAACGAGTGGATTTTAAATCCGTTTCTTTCCATGTAATTGTTTTTTCTGCTATTTATTCTTGAGATAGTTTTGTTTATAATATATATCGCCATTTAAAAAAAGTACCAGAAAATCAAATACAACTGGTTGTGAGGGTTTAATAAAAATGTTACTACCATCTAAACAGATTTCAAACATCAGCCAAACACCAACAAATTAGTTGTAGACTGTTTCTAAAAGGCACCAAATAGTGTAAAAGAAAATCCAACACACAAATGGTAAGTCATTTCATTACATATAACATATGTGTTCTAATCTCAACCATCCACCTCATCCACATGTTATGAACAGTGTGAATTTTGAGATAATCAATTGCTAAAATCACAGCAGATAAAAACATCAGAGGCCTTAGTCGCGGTAAAATCGAATCGGAGAGTAAAATTCTAGCCATCGAAAGAACCAATAAGCCGAAAACAGATCACACCAAAATCATTGCATAATAATAGCTAGTAACCCACAATCAATCATTGCTTTAAGAGCTCATCATCATTGTCGTAAGGCTCAGATATGGTAGTCGGTACAAATCGAGCCGATGACTACACAAGCGTCTTACCGTGGCCAAACACATCACAGGGAAGAAGGTAAAGACATAATCAAATGTCTAAAATCATAGCCCGTAAAAACATCAGAAACAATTTTAAAATGCCCTTTGAAAAATGTAAAGCCCTCGTAACCACCATTAGCCACCGAGTGACATCGACTACCACCATCCACAAAGCCATTAAGGCAATGACAACACACCGGCACCCAAAGAGTATAGATAATGGCGGCGAGCTAAGCGAAGGCACGACGGGCAAGGGCAAAGCCAAACCACCACACGTCAAGGTATTACGACAACAAAGAACAAAGAAAACACGCTGGCAAGCACCAAGATGGAATGAGCAAATGAGCACCGACCATAAATACCTTATGATCTGTAATGTTGCTTCTTTATATTATTTTGTTTATTACTTTTGTATTCGGTATAGTACTGCATTTCTCATATACAATAATATTAGAGTATCGTTATTAAATATTTTATGTAAATATTTTATTAATATTTAAATAAAAAATGACTCATATCCCTACAATAAACATATCATGTTCCTGTCAACTCACAAAAACTCTCGTCGTGTTGGATTTATGTTACATGATGTCTTGGTGCGTTTTATACTCGAGTTCGACCAACCAATCTGCAAACACCATCCATTTAAAACCCCTTGTTCTTTTAGATCTGCAAGTTCCCTTTGTTATATAAGTACCTAATCAACTACCTCTTGATCATTACTATCAACCATAGATGTACCGTTTTATGGTCATTTCCATATGTGCATTAAATATAAACTTTTGTTTTTGAACGATACAAACTTTATATGATTATAAAAATACCACCCTCTTGTTTCTTTAAAATACCCTATAAAAATACATTTTCAAATGTGGGTTCTAATTTGTTGAAGGCTTTATGTTGGAATTTGAATATAAACCTCATAACCCTAAAGCATTAAGTAAGAATACTTAAAGATAGACCCGGTAATATGAACGGATCAGGCCAAGTTGGGTTACCGATGTGGGCTACAAGTTCTAAGACTTGGCCCAAATGAAAAGGGAAGACAATGAAACAATATCAGGTTATGGTTCCTTCTCATGGATACATATTGTGTCATTGTGATGTTACTGGGATAAGTATTCTCACAACCTAAACGTATAACTATGTTTATAAGTATTACACGGGTGTATTCATGAATTTGCATTTTAAACACGACACAAAACCATACATGGATTTGAGAAATTAAGGTTTAAACTTATAATGTTAAGTTGACTTTGGGTCGAACCGATGATTGAGCCAGACAAACGCGTATAGGTCAATCAAATGGGTTCAAGTTATTTATTTATTTATTTTTTTATAAATACCTCATAGGACAGTCTAATGCTTAAGATGCTCTTGAATTAAAATGGTATAGATTCGTAAAGTATGGTAAAAAAAATAATAGTAATCTCTATCTCTATACTAATAAAATAAATTGGTCAAATGTCAAGTGTCTTTCCATCCCGGCATTTACTCTCATCATAATTTATTACCTTCTCTCCTATTAAAGACTAATATTTTAATTAAGTTATATAAATAAATATAAAATATATAAGTCTTTTTAATTTAATAATTTTATAAAACTAAATTATAATAAGATTTTAAATATAATTTCATAGTTCATAAATCTTTATTATTATTTATATATAATTTTAAATATTTATTATTTCTTATTTTATACATGTATGTTTAAAAAGAATCAATTATTTTTTATAAGTTTATATTTAGGTTATAATAATTATATACAAGACATCTTGTGTAATACAAAAACGGATATAACTAGTTTAGATATAAAGTAGGGAGTTTGTGCCTTCGTTGTTAAAAAATTCATGTTTATGTTATTTACAATAGCGAAAATTTATAAAATTGTCCATATGATGTCTTCTTTTCACAGACGATCACAATAAGAAAGCGGGCTAAGAAAACACAGCTCCCTAGCTTGCAAAACAATCACTAAAATGCAGTAAAAAGATTTTAAAGACTAAGGGCACACGGGATGGGAGCGACTACTTGTTGTGGCTAGTGGGTGGTTTTGCGGCTACACTGTCGCCACCTCCAAAGCTTCCACTGCTGCTATTTTTTAGACAACTTCTCGTTTTTTATGCTTGCTTGATTTGTTTAGTTTTTTTGTTAATTTGTTAGTCAAACCATAACATGTAGTCGCCTTCTCCACCCCTCACCTTATTATTCTCTTAAGCTACTTAGAAGCTAATTTGTGTGTTAATGAGGTTGCACAATTTCATTGGATTAGACTAGTTTTGCCTAATCCACCACTCCTTGTACCCTAACGACCATAGCTCTACCACAAGTAAGCCTCTATTCGTAGGTCCATGATCATTTTACAAAATGCCAACATAAAATTGGTATTTTTCAATTTTCATAATTTCATTTATTAAGACTGGCTGCAGCGTATGCGCCCTTGGGTAACGTTGACAGGATTTCTTTGGTTTGCCCAAAGCTAAGGGCGGTGGTTGCGATTGTTTTGTTTAATTTTTTAATTCCACTCACGCAAACAATATTTAATTTTTTAATTTAGGGTTAGTAAGAAGGGTTGCGTTGAGGTAAAAGTTTTTCTGTGTGAATGATGAGTAAAAAGTTGTTGTGAACGATGACTAGGACTACTTATAGGAAAAGTGTTCCTCACTTCTTAGCGTTGCGGATGATTATATTCGTAGAATATTTGAATAGGCCAATGTTTAAAAAACGGATTTCTAAACCGTATCGGACTTGTATCAAAAAAGGTTCAACGGGTTGACCCGGAATGTCGAATCGGATTGACTATTTAAACCTGTAAATTCACAATATACATGTTATAAACTTTCAAACGCGATAAATGTAAAAATAAAATAAAAACTTTCATACAATTCTAAACAAATTACAATTATAAAAAAAAACATTAATATTATTATAAATATAATATATTATTGTGGTTATCAATTCCTTATATAGTTCGTCTTGCTCTCCAAGTTTTTCCATCCCTATATATATTCTCTTGTATTTCATTGTAAAGACACACCTATCAATAATATTTTCTCTCCCTATTCTTCCCTTCATTGTTTGCTATTAGGCTTGTATTTCAACAAATATAAGTTTTAATCAAACTATATTTATCTCAAACAAACTACATTGAAGTATTGTATGTAACGTGAGTGCGTAACTTAAGTTTTAAAAACCGATTCAATTAGCGGTCCGGATCCTAATTTCGACCAGTTAAACCGTAAAAACCATTGACTTAAAATTAGCTCAGAATTGGACTAAACCAAATACATCCGAACTAATTTACTCTACGTGGAAGGTGGAACCAATCAAACCAGCCAGTTTAAACGGGGTTTTAAAAGATTTGAATATACGCCAACCAAATAAAAAAGATAAGAATGAAATGTAAATTCAAACGTCAACCCTCGCCGTGTAAACTCCGAAACATGCCGTGCCGGCGATGATCTCGATCACTCCGTCGTCTCCACCACAGTTCCACAATCTCTCTACATTAATTTAAGCCCTATCGAGTTTCTAATTTCAATTTCACTTCACGAATCAGAGTAATCGATGATGACATACGACAATCAGCGATTCGAAGAGCCCCAATTCTACTCTTCTCGCGAAGAAATGGACTCTCTTCTTCTTCACGACGACTTTAGTAAATCTAAGCCGTCCAGTTCCACCGGCGGAGACGACGATCACCGCCGCCGCTCTATCTCAACCACCGCACCGTTTGCCGAAATTCCGACCAGTGAATCAGGTGATCCTCTTGTTCATTTATCATCCTTTCACCAAAACCCTAAATCGTTCAACTCGTTCGTTGACCCTCCGTCTTACGCCGATGCGGTAATCAGATCGTTCGAGAGTGTTCAAAGCGCTCAAATCAGCGATAACGATGCTGTATCCACTTCCGAACCGTCTGTAAGTCACTATTTCATTAGGATTTCTGTTACGGAGCCACGGAAGAAGCACGATCTAGCTAATTCGGTTGTTTCCGGCGGGAAGAATTACCTGACCTACTTGGTAACCACATGGACGAACCTGCCGGAGTTTAACGGAACGGAATTTAGTGTCCGGAGGCGGTTTAAAGAAGTTGTGATGTTATCTGATCGGTTATCGGAATCGTATCGAGGTTTTTTTATTCCGACTAGGCCGGATAAAGGTGTGGTTGAGAGCCAGGTTATGCAAAAGCATGAGTTTATTGAGCAGAGAATGATGGCTATGGAGAAGTATTTGAGAAAGCTGGCTGCTCATCCTGTTATACGGAATAGTGAGGATTTAAGAATGTTTTTACAGGTGCAGGGGAATCTACCATTGATGAGAACTTCAAATGTGGCTGCAGCTGTTGATCTTAGGGAGGTGGTGCATCAGGGGAAAGGAGGGAGGGATTTGGTCAGGATGTTTAAAGAGTTGAGGCAATCAGTTACGTATGGTTGGGGTGGGACGAAGCCACCTCTGGTGGAAGAGGATAAGGATTTCTTGGAGAAGAAGATGAAGTTGCAGGATTTTGAGTTGAAGTTGAGTAATGTGTCTCTGCAGGTTGGTTGTTTATGTATTGTGTATGTATTCTTCTGATTTACAGCTTCTTTTTCCACATTGTGCCATTACTTTAAGTTGTAGTTTAGGGGGTCAATTGCAATTTGGTGACCGAGAAGTTTAGGCGGTGTAAAGCAATGCATCTTAAGGGTGTAGACAAGAGTTGGAAATTAGGAGTACACATTGCAAACTATGGCGCTTAAGTTCTTAGTGTCGTGAAGGCTCCTTTTTAAGGTTGTGTTTAGCTTTAACTTATATGTTTTTTCTCTTAGTGGAACTGTGCCGTCATTAGTGGAATTGTTGTATTTTATGTGTTTATACATAAAAACAATGCTTAGTTATAGAAATTTGACAGGGATAGATTGGTAGTTCAGATGTGCAAATGTTCATTACTAATGCTTCTGGCAAGTCTACTATGAATCTCTGAGACCTATGATAAATTTTAAATATGTTCTTGTGCTATTGTAAAACATCTGCACTTAGTCACTCGTTCCTTGTGATTTTCATTGTTGCAATGGAGTTTCATTGTTGATATTGCATATAAGAACCAATTTCTTCCTGAAAATTTTAATGTTAACATGTTGCGATGAATACACTTCTGTTCGCTAGTCATATTGTTGTTTTTTTGAGAAGGAAACCACCAAAAAGACTTGCAGTTTTGGAGTGGTTAACAGGACCAACCGATCATACTTTCAGATGTAACAATCAAGTTAAAGGCTATGGAGATTATATAATGGCTATGGAGATTATATAATGGCTGTGGAGATTAACTTCTGTTCCATGTCCTGAATGTGGTGGCATATTAACTAGACATATACATAGACAAACATCTCTGAAATACACCTATAGTATCTTCATTATATGTATTTTCCTTGAGCACCGTCACTATTATATGTTCATTTTGAAATCTATGATTCATTTTGTTTTTGCATTATTGTCTTAACATCAAATCGAATTACGAACCATTTCGTGTTTTTAACTAAATGCATATATGTCAATTCATTTCCTAGCTTATCTGTTTTAATAGTCCATTTTCTTCTTTGTTGCTTATTTGAAAAGTACTATGGAGTTGAGACCAACAAATCATGCTGTGATCAAATCTGAGCTATACGAGGATCTCACGGAAAATCTGATATGTTTTCTTTAAACCGTTGAATGAGGTAATTTCATCTTTTTTAACTGCAGGCTGAATCTCTGGTTAAAGCTCAACAAGACGTAGGTGAAACCATGGGACAATTAGGACTAGTATTTGTCAAGCTAAACAAGCTTGAAACCGAGGAAGCTGTGTTCATCTCTCAGAAAACAAGAGCCAGAGATATGAAAAACATGGCCACTTCTTCTGTTAAAGCAAGCAGATTGTATCGGGAACTGAATGCACAAACCATCAAACATTTGGTAATTTTTAGATACCTTAATAGAGTTGGAAAAATGGACTGATTGGGTCGACTCGTTTCACTTGCGTCCAAAGTTTTCTATAAAATTGTTTCAGTAATAGTTATATATCTTTGTTTGAATGAATATGATTAGGAGTTTTATTTGCAATAAAACTACATTTTGGTTCTGACCCATTTTCTTTCAATCTATTTCTTTAACCTGTTAGAGAGGAAAAATAACTTGAATCAACCTGTTTATTATTAAAAGGATTGAAATTGCCACATCCATATACTGTTATATAATATCACCTTTATTGTAAGAGTAACATATTCTTTTGATGGTCACAGGACAAGCTTCATGACTACCTAGGGGTGATGTTAGATGTGAATAATGCATACTCATATCGATCAAAAGCTTTGTTGACAGTACAGACTGTTGTATCAGAGATTTCAATTCTAACTTCAAGAATTGAAAAACTTGAAGCAGCTGCATTCAAGATATTTGGAGCCGAGAGGACTGGAATTCAGAAAATTGATGAGTTGAAAGAAACCATGAGAGTTACAGAAGATGCCAAAGACCGAGCAGTCAAAGAATATAAACGTATAAAGGTAAAAATAGATCGTACCCATCATTAGTAATTCATGCACGTTCTTTCTTGACAGTTACCACTTCTGAAAGATCTTGATTATTAGTATTTAAATAATAATAAAATACTAAATTCTAAAATACAGGAAACCAACAAGACTGAATTCGAGAGGCTTGACAAAGAGAAGCGTGAAGATTTCTTTAAGATGTTGAAAGGATTTGTTGTTAATCAGGTACGATATTCTTATAGTCTTGTCTTTAATTCACGGGTCAAAACTGGTTATTCTTAATATGGGTCAAAATGGGTCTGGATTGTTAAATAAACTTGAGTTAGAAGGTTGTACACATAAAAAGTAGATGGTGGCTGACTTGCTGTTTCACCGGTTCGACCCATTTGACATAAAACATGACCTAGCTCGACCTAATTCATAAATAGTTGCAATTCACACCTTTAATAATTTAGACATGATTTTTAAAAAAAGGAATGAAGATTGAGGTTGTTTCATTTTTTTTTTTTTTTTGAGTAGATATAATTTGAATGGGGCATATTATGGTTGGTTTGTGTAACAGGCAGGATATGCAGAGAAAATGGCTAGTGTATGGGAAACATGTGCCAAGGAAACAAGTGGATATGCTCAAAGTTGTAGCTGATGTTTTTGTAATTGATGTTTTGAAAGTGCATATTAACTGCCACTACCTAAATTTTGTTCAGCAACCACCCAAATAGTGTTTTAAAAGCTGTATTTTAAGTGACCAATGTCCAAAATGTGCAGTCTTTACACTATTTTATGTTTTTTGTTTAAAACGATATCTTAAATGTTTATAAAAATTAAAATATAGTTACATCTTTTTATAAATAATTGTTACATGTTCCTCTCTTATCCTTTATAAAGCAACATTCTCATTTTTTGTTGCTTTTTTTTATTAAGCCACAAAATGTGATTAATTAAATGAGCTTGAATTGGCTCATACTCAAAACTGAAGGTTAACTGAATCAATCAAACTCTATTTCTCAATAACCAAAGTAAATGAACCACAAACCCGATAGGTTATGAAACTTTAAAAGCCGAAATATCATTTATAGGTTCGGTTTCGACTTATAACTGATGCTCACCAGTGCAAATACTACCAAAACTGTCTACTTATAGAAACTGAATCAAGTTGATGAACTTGTATTTACAACACAACCCCCAAAAAAACTCCAGAACGAACGGACGTTCCATAAACTACTGATCTAACGTAATTCCCTTGTCGAAGGGCCATCCCCGCCAGCTCCACTTTCATCACCAGAGCTCGTGGCGGTTTCCGGTCTAATCTGTTCCAGCTGCTGCAGGACTAGTTGCGCCTCCGGCCGAGCTGATGGAGACGGATCAACACAATGCAAAGCAAGTTTCAACGTGTTCAACAGCTCATCACCGATCGCACTAGCATCCTTCATCAACTCCAAGTCAAAAACCTCATTAGTCCACTCTTCTTTCACAATCGAAGCCACCCATTGTGGCAAAGCAACACCATCATCCACCTCCCCCGGTGATTTTCCGGTTAGGAGTTCTAACATGATGACACCAAGACTGTATATATCAGTCTTGGTGCTGGCTTTCTTGAGCTTGGAAAGCTCGGGCGCCCGGTAACCAAGTGCACCTGCGGTTGCAACCACGTTCAAATTTGCAGCAGTCGTCATCAACCGTGACAACCCGTAATCCCCCATCTTAGGGTTAAGATCGTCATCGAGAAGAACATTGTTCGATGTTAGGTTTCCGTGGATTATGTTTTGTTGTGTGTGGAGGTTGAGTAAACCTCTTGCCATACCCTTCATTATTCTCATTCTTGTCGGCCAATTTATCGGCGTATTGGGTCCTCGAGCTACATCAAAATTCAATTAAAGATTAGACTTTATGCATATGTATGCTAATGTGTGTGAGAGTGTGAGGAAGTACCATGGAGGAAAGAAGCAAGGCTTCCTTTGGGCATATAATCAAAAACAAGAAGTTTCTCCCCTTTTGGACCCAAATAATAAGATCTCATTGCCAATAAATTTGGATGCCTAACTCTCCCAAGTGAATTGAACTTCATTTCTGAACTCCTTTTGATTCTTTGTAATTCTTTCTCTCAATCTCTTCACAGCCACTTGAATCCCTTCAACCAAAGTAGCCTTATAAACAGTTCCATAAGTACTCTTTCCCATTATCTCTGCTGTTGCACACAAAAGATCATCAGCTGTAAACTCAATGCCACCTTCAAAATGCACAAGCTTCCCTCCACCCTCCCCGGCCGCCACCCCCTCCTCCGCCACAATTTCCTTCACGGGGCCCACTTGTTCGCTACCCTTTTGCTTCCCAGTGGTCTTTTTCCTTTATCAAGTAACACAAAATTATACAACAAAGTAACAGAAAAGCTGCTATCAAAGCTCCACCTACAATGAGCAAAACTTCTTTGGTGTGTACTTTTTGGTGGTGGCTCTCCGCCGGAGACGTGGTGCACGAGGCCGAACCGCTGTACCCACAAAGTTCAAGATTGCCCATGAAAACAGTGGGATCGAATTTCGATGAGAGTTTAACCGGGACCTGACCAGATAGATTGTTGTAGGACACATTCAAGAGTGCAAGATTTAGTTGACCACCCAAGAAAACAGGGATTTGACCAGTGAGATTATTGTGAGCTAAATTCAATGAAGTGAGTGACTTCAAATTAGAGAAACTGTTGGGTATGCTGCCATTAAGGGAGTTGTAAGAAAGATCCAAGCTTTTAAGCTTAACAAGTTTTCCAATTTCACTTGGGATTTCCTCATTCAATTGGTTATGACTAAATGAAATCTCTTCAAGATCAGTCAACTTGGTTAAAGAGACTGGAATTCTCCCAGTGAAGAAATTATGGTCAAAAGTCAAAGATTTGAGCATGGGTTTACTACCATTTACCCCACCACCCCAAGAATCAGGAATAGCCCCTGAAAAATTGTTGTACTGGAGAGATAAAAACATGAGAGAATTGGATTGAGTAAGTGACACAGGAACAGAATTTGACAACAAATTCAAGCTCAAATTGATGTTAGAAAGCATACTGCAATTCCCAAGGGAATCAGGGATTCCACCCACCAAAGAATTGTTACTAAAGTCAAGATCTTGAAGCAATATGCATGAACCCAATGTAGGAGGGATTGAACCTGTAAACTTATTGTTGTACAACTGAATCCCTCTTAGATTTGGCAAGAACCCTAACTCCTTTGGAACAGAACCTCCAATGGCATTATCATGGAGACTAAGCTTTCTAAGAGCTTGAAATTGACCAATCTTTGAACTGATTTGACCACCTAAACCTCTCCATGGCAGTTGTATAACAATAACCTGTCCCTGAGCACACTTGATCCCTTCCCAACCACCAGAACAAGCCCCATAGCCACTATCATTCCAGCTTTTCAAGAAACCATTTGGATCAATTAACCCTTGTTTGAAAGATTGGAGGGCCTGCAAGTTTGATTCTGTGACTATAATCCCATCCCAAGATTGGCTTGAAACAAGAAAGGGGAAACAGCAAATGAGTAGGTGTGTTAGTAAGGTGAAAAAGTGTGTGTTTTTCCTCCATTGGTATAAAGATTGGTGTCTGGATGAAAAAGGAAGAATTTTTTTTGATGGGTATGTGTTGAAACATCTGGAAATTAGTAGGTGTAGAAGGGTGGTGAAATAGTGTGTGTTTTTCTTCACTTTCTTGCATGTTTGTTCTATCTTCTTGCTGGATGGGTGGAAATGGGGGGTTCTGTGAGAAGGGTATTTTTGGAAGATGAAAGTGGACTCCATTGATGAATCAGGAAGAAGAAAAGTTGCTCAGTGGTTTTAGACTTTGGGCAGAGGCGTGGGTGAATGGAACGATGAGATGAATAGTGAATTTTTTAGTGCGATTTGATGGATGAACAAGTTTACTGATGTCTGCACGTGACTGGCACGCTTCCGGACTCAGAGATCGATGCAGGCATCTGGTTAACAAAGTTAAGGTGAAATATACAATTACTTGGAAGTCGGAACCTATTTTTTCTACTGACGTATAAAGTCTAACGACACAGAAAAAATAATAGTTTAATTAATATTTTATAATGAATTAAGGATCTTATTATAAAGAAATAAAATAATTAGTATGTTGTTATAGTTCTGCTGAGATTACCATCACTATTAATTAATTAATACCAAAAACCTTTTTCGTAACACTACAACGTCATCGCATACCGTTCTTTAGCTTTATTAATAATATATATAAATTGGGAGGGGGGGGGGGGGGGGGTGGTGGTGGTGGTGGTGGTGGTGGTGGTTAGAGATACGAGTTTGGGGGAGTGTGGTGTGACGTTAGAACACCGCACAAAATTTAATTAAAAAAAAACGATAGTGAAGACTTGGGTCGTCATGATGTAATCACGCCATCACGGTCCACCACAGTTCACATCATCAAGCCGTATAGTGTCGTGAGTGTTACTGATGGGCTTATTGTAAGAGGAAGAGCGAAGAAGAGGGTTATATGGCAAACTGATTAAATTTTTTACGAGGTTAATTTTTCAGGGTTAATTGGTATGGAAGGCTCGAGGCATAGACATGTTAGGCAACCGTTCAATGCCGGCTCTCTCATGAAATTTTTAAATATATTATATATACCTTTTAAATACGTGTATGTACGTGTGAATACGGTTAAATTCAAAAATGATTTATATGGTTTAGGGGAAACACATGAGGTAAAATCCCTATAACCCAAGCTTAAATCTTGCATGGACTATATTCATAATTATCTTTTTAATTTCCGTTTTTAATTCTTTTTCAATTTGTAACCTCCTTTTTCCCCTTTTTAATTTTCTTTTCCTTTTTTTATTTTTTATTCGTGTTTTTGTAGTTTTAGTTTAACAAATTTGTGTTTACAGTTTCATTGAATATTGAGTTATAATACCGACTTATCGATGCAACATCGGATAGCACTCTTCTCATTATCATACAATATTGAGTTAAATATATTGAAGATTGAGTGTTATTTTTAATATTGATATAATATTGAGTTTATATTTTAAGGGTCCATCTTTATACTCGTCTAGAGCCCCTAAATTCTTAGGGATTCACGACCCTGTTGATTGGCGTATTATATTCCTTCGGTTTGATTATGGTCGGGTCAGATTACATTAACAAACTCAAACCCAAATTAAGTTATTAACCAACAAGCATACATAATATTAACAAAATATTCAATCAACATTCTAACATTTATAAAGTTAAGCAAATAATCAAACAATAATTCAAATTTTAGAAATGAAATTTCAAAAGAAATACATAAGTGAAGAATTTGTGTTTATTTAGAATTTGATTTAATGAATTATAGGTTAGGTTAAAATCAAGATACTAGCTTAAAATTTTAAAATGCCTATTAGGTAATTGGGTTTGGCTCATAACTATAAAGAATTAATGAGTAACTGAGCTTAATTGTTTAAATAGGTATTCGGTTTATATGTTTTCAAGTGGATAGTTTGGTGGTAAGATGGTGGCTCCCTAACAAAAAAGTTATGGGTTTAGATCCTACGAAGGACACGTGTGGTAAATTAGTTAGCTTTTTTTAGTGATGTGATGTATTTTAACTTGACATTCTAGTTTTTGGTTTGGGTTGAGTCAAATCACATAAAGAATGATAACTTATCGTTACAACAAGTAAAACTAAGAGCTGTAATAATGATTTCTTATGTAGTCATGACCAGAAAAATGTTAAACCCATTCAATAGCCGTTTGAACTTTGAATCCAATGCTTATTTTTCTCTTTTTATTTTGTTTTTCAAATACAACATTATAAATTGATTTTTAAGTAAGTTAAAAATCTGCCGCGTTGACGCTAAAAAATCTTATAGATTGATCGAAAAACTGTAAGTATACTACATATACATGTAAAGAAAAGAAACGAGGCAAACTATGTAGTCAGTCAGCCACTAATGAGAAGGGAAAGACAGACCTATCCGTGATGCTCTTTATGCGTCTAACGTGAACTCGTGAAGGTCTGTCAACTTGAACCAACCCCCGAGTTTCTCTAATTCCATTTACCCTGCATCCAAAGAAAAACATTTTAGGGTTTTAAATGGTTCATAATTGTTTTCTTAACGGTATTTGAAACTACCTTCAGATCTTCAATATCCGAGTGAGATTATTCATAAGATGAAATAACAACCGTTTAAATCTGCAATATCCAAGTGTTACTAATTGGTTAATACTTATTGTGGTACTTGGAATTTTGATGATATATTTTAAGGTGTAATGTGACACACGATACTAACATTTAAAGTATTTTAATTGTCATTGTTCTCATGATTTATTGTATTTTATGCGGTCGTTAGTTACCTTTTCATAAGGCCCAAGAGTTCTGAAGTTTTCTGTGTAATTTTTGTTTCTTTCGGTCTTCAACATTTGCTAAAGAATCTATTTACATGGATATATTATATTTTCTTGAAAAAGAGGGAAAAAAAGTGTTAGTTAACACACCGTCTATGAATTTATGTATTTCTATAGAGCTATAAAAAAATGAATTTATGTATGTCTATAGAGCTATAAAAACCACCCGAGAAAACTGTTTCATCATTTTCGCTTTAGGATATCCTCCAACCAGATGCAAAATGGCTGTTCTTTTTTTAAGGTGTTTTTGGTTTTGAATAATCAATTTTGATAGAGGGTATAATTGCATCGGGTATAAAAAATACCAACGATTCAAGAGATATTGGTCTCTTTGGTGTAGTTTTTCTAATTTATTGTAATGCTAGCACCTTACTAGTTGTTTTCACCAGATTTAGTTTTGCTATCCAGAAAGGCTTGGCGGCACAGCTTGTTGCCCGCCTCCCTTGCCCGTCGGGATGATTGTTCACTTGTATTTGTCAAAAAAAATTACCGTTTAAAAAATAAATAATAAAAAGATATTAACTGTTAAGTATCCTCAAAACTCTTAAAAATAACTAATAGGAAACTCGTGCGATGCTCTGGTTACGAAAATTTACGACACACTATTCGTTTTTGTATTTGAGATACAATTCATGTATTTTTCTTTTTGAACGGCCAACGAATGCCTCGGAAAATTGAGAACTATTTACACCAGTTGAGCTCATTCCAGGGAAAATCCACCTCCGCGAGCGGTCGGGTGGTAAACCTTTGAGCTCAGGGATCGAACTTGTGAGGCAATATCGGTTCGGTTTTTTCGGTTTTGGATACGGTTCGGATTTCGGTTTTATTCGATTTCAAATCTTTTAACCACCCCTACAGAGTAGATGAACCCAACGAAGAATCCTAAATCAACCAGTAATGTGAGAGAAAATATGAGAACTTGAACGGTCCAAGCGATTTGTAACAAAACACTCTTAATCCTAATGAAGGTTTAAGGGTGGGGGGTATGGTCTTAAGCAAGTTTTTAGGATTAAGTTTTTTAACTAATAGGAGGATGACACCATGAGAAAGAAAAAAATGATATCAGTTTTGATGTTTTTGAAGGGTATGGTCTTAGGCAAGTTGTTTAAGATTAACTTTTAGGTGTTAGACTTCAACGGTCCAAAAAATGGTCTAAATTGGTTCGGCAACCATCGGCAAGAAGCCACCGAGTTTAGGGGTGGAAGTTACCGAAATCCCACTTGCCGATGATGAGGGTGTGGTTACCGAATTTTTGTCAAAAAAAGAAAACCCAAATTACCGAATAATGTTGCCGTGTATATCGCCCATCCTAAGAGCTCATTATATAGCTCCAGGAACTTGGCTACCCGCATCCAGCAGTGCAGCTCCATGACCCCGCAACCCGAAACCCACTTTCAGCCCAACAGCAACTTAAGCCCAATAACCTATAAGCAAAAAATAAAGAACTTAAACCCTTGAAATACATCCAATTGAATTTGTAAAATAGCTACATAAATTTTATCAGTTTCTTTTTCTACTATTTAGAGTCGCATCTTTATTGAAATTTAATCATAATGTGGATTGATCTTGGAGTCTTATGTAAACAATCCAGTCACCAAAGTTAATTGCTTTTTATTCCCCGTTAACATTTCATTAAGTGACGATTGATCGTCATATCAAGGGGATCGGGTACAACTTATGTTATATAAAAGACTAGGTTAGTAACCCGTGTAATATATGGACTGGATAGAGAGTAATAATATTTGATAAATACAAAAGAAAAAGATAATGATCAAGAAATTTGAAAATTATGATTGATATAAAATTTTTATAACATTTAAAATTTCATTATGTTTGACAAGTTGTTAATTACTTTCCATAAAAGACTAAAATTATTGAGTAAATTAATAAAATCTACATTAATTTTATTAAAATTTTAAAATAAAATTTTAGTTTTGATAAAATTGGTAATTAATCTTAATTGATGATTATTATATTAGTAATTGATTGTGAGCTTGACATGTGGCGTTGGTGATGTGGACCATTTATAAATGAGACATGCGGCAAAAATTTTATTGCTTTATTATGATTAAGATTAAGATAAGATAATAAATTCCAATGTCGATCAACCGTAGCTCTTGACCCTCCCATATTTGCTCAGCCTATGGTTATGAATCATGATTCATGAAAAGGAAACGCATTTCTTTTACATATCCATACAATTATAGCATTATCTTCTCTCTTGAAAACCCGAGTAAGCGTGTAAAAAAGCTATACAAAAGAATAAAGTTAAATTCCAAGAAGTGATTAGTGAGGGTTGTAAACGAGTCGAGCAGAGCCCGAGTTCGTCTAGACTCGAGCTTGGTTCGTTTAAATTTAAGAGAGCTCGAGCTCGAGCAAGGCTCGATTCGAGCTGTATTTTGGAGGTTCGAGCTCGACTTCTGAGGTACTATTTAAGCTCGATCTCGGCTCGCGTATTATTAATTTTTATGTATTTATATATCATTATAATTAAATGTATATATATTTATAATTATAGTTTTTATATAGAAAATAATACATATTATTTACTAATTTTATCATAAATTTTTATATAATAATAATAAATTTTTTTAAAATATATTTAATAAACTAATTAAAAAATTTATTAATAAAATGTTCGTTAAGGCTCGCGAGCCGGCTAAAGCTCGATATATAAAACTCGGCCTTGAACTCGTTAATTAAACGAGCCATATTTTAAAGCTTGAGCTCTGATGGTTTTAAAAAATTTTATCCCTCTTGTGTGGCCCTCCTTATTTACACCCTAACTTTTTATACGATGACAACTCAATGGTGTAACATTTCAATATATTCAGACGCACAAATATGAAATTATGAATTTGTAAACTTCAATGCTTCAAACCACATTTAGTGCTAAAAGTCTATAGCCAGCCAATTTTGAAAGACTTAAGACTAACGTAAGTCAAAGTTCACCAATAACTAAATAGAAGACTTGGACTTTTTTATATGTTTTAATATAAAAAATAGGGTAACAATACTTTATGATGACATATTTCCTCCCCTGCTTGTGGTACTCTGAGCTTATCATATCCAAAATGAAACCCACTTTTCTTGTCATTTTTACGTTTCTCTTGTTCCAAAGATTTGGCAACCTCATCATCATATCTTCTTCAAATGTTACGTGTATCAAAAAGGAGAGGGAATCCCTTCTCATATTCAAACAAACCCTCACAGACAAATATAATCTTCTATCAACTTGGAGTGGAGTAGCATGTTGTGAATGGCATGGTGTTAGGTGTGACAGTCGAAATGGTCATGTTGTCAAACTTGATCTTCGATCTTCGATGTCTCTTAAAGATGCAGTATTACACAACGATAAATGGCTCGTAGGTGAGTTAAGTCCTTTGTTACAGAATTTGACGCATTTGCGTTACTTGGACTTGAGCATGAATGATTTCTCAGGAAACATTCCTGAGTTTTTTGGATCGTTTGAACGTTTGGAATACCTTAACTTGTCACGTTCAGGTTTTGGCGGAGTTGCTTAGCGATCTTGCTTCCATTGACCTCTCGGCCAATTCCTTTGATACTCCGGTGCCAGATCTGTTATGTAATTTAAGCAGCCTTGTTCGTCTACACCTTTCAGGAAACATGTTTCGTGGTTCAGTTCCTTCAAGCCTTGGACTACTCTTAAGGCTGGAAGAGCTATATCTTGATGATAACCAATTGAATGGGAATATTCATCCCATGGATCTTGGTCAACTTGCAAAGCTTAAGACCTTAGATCTCTCTGGCAATTCATTGGTCGGGGTTCTTTCTGAAACTCACTTCACAGAGCTATATAATCTAGATTACTTAAACTTGGCGTCCAACTCGTTAACATTGAACTTCAGCTCTAGATGGATTCCTCCCTTCAAACTGCGGGTACTTTTCGCAAGTTCTTGCAGCATCGGACCCTACTTCCCGAATTGGCTTCAAACACAAACAAGTCTCCAGAGCTTAGATCTTTCTAACTCAAGTATGAAAGATACAATACCAGAGTGGTTTGAGAACATCTTGTCTCATATTCTTTACTTGGATTTGTCCAATAACCAGATTGGTGGCAAACTGCCACGACTTCATGGTTATAGTGGTAGCCAGATGGGGGGACGGATTTTGAAGATGAATTCGAACAAATTTAAGGGATCACTAACTACAATTCCGTCAAATGTGAAACTTTTGGATCTCTCGAATAATCTACTATCTGGAAATGTTCCTCAAGTGGATGGAACAATGAACCAAAGTCTTGAAGTTGTTAATCTATCTAAAAACCATTTCACAAGAAGCATTTCGGTACACTTATGCAACTTTCTTAGCATTCAGGTTTTGGATTTATCTCAAAATAAGTTTTCTGGAAGGCTTCCTGAATGCTTAGGGAACTTGACTAATGTGACTGTCATAGTTCTTACAGATAACAACATAACTGGTGTCGTCCCAAGTTCACTGGGTTTTCTAACAAATCTACGCTCGTTGCACTTTCGCAACAACAAATTCAAAGGGGATATCCCAGTATCATTACAAAACATGACGAATTTGGTCACTCTGGATTTAGGGAACAATTTGTTTACAGGTACTATTCCTTTCTGGATAAGTGAAAAACTATCCAACCTTGTATTTTTAAATCTCCAGTTCAATAAGTTTACGGGTAGGATTCCGCTACAACTTTGTCAACTCAACACTCTACAATATTTAAACTTGGCACATAATCACATAACACGGACAATTCCTCGTTGCTTTGGGAATTTAAGAGGCATGATGATCACGACTTCGATGACATACTCTACAGAATACTATATGTCTTATTATGAAGAAAATATTTTGGCTTCCATGAAAGGAAATGAATTGTTGTACACTAAGACAATACGTTTTCTTATATCCTTAGACCTGTCAAGCAACAATATTATTGGAGAAATTCCTAATACTTTAAAGAATCTTGTTGGGTTAAGTAGTTTGAATCTTTCTAGAAACCTTCTAAACGGACGGATCCCAATGTCGATTGGAGATTTAAAGCAACTAGAATCTTTAGATTTATCGATGAATAAGTTATCTGGTCAGATTCCTCAAAGTTTGACTAGCTTGACCTTTCTAAGTTACTTGAACCTATCATTCAATAACTTATCTGGGTCAATTCCAGTTGGAAATCAGATCCAAACTCTTGATGACCTGTCTATTTATGAAGGGAACAATGGATTATGTGGACCACCAATTTCGAGAAGTTGCAATGGAAATGATATAACATACAATCATGTTGGTGAGACTGGTGAGGATGATGATCAAGATGATACCAAAGGTGTGTGGTTTTATGTTGGTGTGTGTCCAGGGTTCGTTGTTGGATTAATGGGATTTCTTGGGAGTTTGCACTTCGTTAGGAGCTGGAGGGTGGCTTACTTTGAGACTCTTGAAAATGTGTACGGTTGGCTAACAATATCAATTCTATTGGGTCTTGCTTGTCTAAGGAGGAAAGTTTTCGAATAAGGTACGTTCTGAAACACCGATTATGTAATTCTTAAAAAAAAAGAGTAATATATAAACTCTTTGCACTAGTGCATTTATCATTTCACTCAACATTCCCTCGTACAAATCCAATTACTAAGCACAATGTATAACGCATGAACTAAAGGTCACTAAAAGTATTGCTCTAGATTTACTTTTTGCTTTATTTGTTTGTCTAATGAACTATGGTAATCTCTTCTTGAGCTAATTTGTTCCAACATTGAAATAAATTTTCCTGAAGACGATGTGTGCGTGGTTGTATCACCTGGCTAATTGGCGTCTCAACCATTTTGGAGGTCTAAAACGAAAGTAAAAAGTTGGGGCCTTTTTCTCAAATGTAATCGTTATAAACAATGACAGATCTAGGATTTTTTGTGGGTCATGACAAAAAACGAGTCGTTTAGAAAGGGCAAAACGAGTCACTTAAAGAAAATCAGAATGTCCGTTAAAACACAAGCTATTCTTTGTTTGAAACATTTAAATTAAATTATATTACCTTACTTGATTGTTTAAATTTGATTAACAGTGTCTAAAAAGGACACGAAAAAACATAAGTAGAAAAGTTGAGAATCGAACACTAGATAACAAAGCCCCCATTCTAATGTCGCGTTGAGGCCCCCAACGACCCAGTTAGGGTAGGTGGATGACGAAAAATAGTAGGATGTAAATAGTAGGACCCTAACAAAAGCCTTTAGGTGTTTAGAGATTATGATTATTGTCCAACAAGTTAAACTAACTTCATTTGAATATTTTGGTTCACCGAGATGCAATTGTCTT
This sequence comes from Deinandra increscens subsp. villosa, assembly GCA_039602395.1. Lineage (NCBI taxonomy): Eukaryota > Viridiplantae > Streptophyta > Magnoliopsida > Asterales > Asteraceae > Deinandra > Deinandra increscens. The sequence goes on along the minus strand of JBCNJP010000018.1, from coordinate 15,023,411 downwards.
TTTCTACATTTGGGCCTTTGGGGAGCTTAAACTAAGATTTTTTTAAAACAATAGTTTACGGTCGTCAGTTTAACATCATTAAACTCTAGATTTTATAGATAAAGTTGGAGATAAAAATTCTGATAGAGATAAAAAATAATAAAAAACTATAGATTTTAAAGAGGGAGATGAAAATAAATAACTCATTGTGAATATTCTACCAGGTCAAGACTTCGATTTGGCGCCTTGTAAAATGCAAAATATAACTTTTAATGAAAAAAAAAGTTATTTAAGTGTAATTTGATTAATTTGTTTATCAAAATGATCTTAATAAATATCAAACAAATACGAATGTGCAGAGTACACGTTTGTTTGAATTTTATATTTGAAATATTTAGAGGCAAAAACTACGGTGTCCAGGGGCAGCGCCTCCTATAGCGGGGATCAAAGGGCAAAGCCCTGACTAGTGTCAAGCTGAACCGGGGAAATTAATTCGAAAATCCAACCCAACTAGAACCCGAGCTGAGGCAAAACTACACATTGATCTGAAATATTACTTGATAAACATGCATCAGATTTTAAACTTAAAGTCACCATTTCCTCACAACATAGACGTATTCTTATGATTCACTTTTAAATTTTACACATATTAAACAAATTCATAAGTCACCAAACAATTTTATGTCAACTTTCATAGTTTGAGACTTTGAGGGTTCTTTTTTCTCTTGTTTGACATTCTATATAAAGTCAAACTATTGCTCAACATACTATTCAATTCAATGGCAATATATCTTATTAACATGGATTCATTTTACTATTATAATCCTCAAATATGTATCAATCATGTTGATATACAAGTTAAGATTCATAAGATTTCAATTAAATGCTTACTTTGAAACAGACTCTTTAGTTCATGATTCAACCTGTTAACCCCAAAAACTTGATTTCAATTCATTTCCCTTTAGAGTCTTTGGCAGCTTTTTACCATCAAGTTAAGTTGGTTTAAATTTTAATCATATTTTTGTCCCTAAAATCCATTATAAGTAAAAAATACCTAACTAACTCATGAACACCTCATACCCATTTCCTCATCTTAACTAGGCAAACAAGAATAGTAGATCCTAATGAATTCTAAACATGAATGAGAATGTTCTCTAGTACCTGATTTACTCCTCAACAAAAATCAATAAACTTTTCTAGATAAGAAAAGTTTACCCCAAAAGAATTGAAGTACACTTTATAACCAAGACACATTAACATGCATGATCTCAAAAAAAACCATCTCTGATTACTAAAACTGCAACTACAAATCAATCCAATGTAACCAAAACAAACAAACAAACTCAATGGAATCAAATTCAAACAATTACCTAATCTTAGCCCTAGGTAACAGAATTCTACACTTAACTGTTGCGAAAAAATCACCTCAAAAATCAATCATATCAAACCCGCGGGACGACCGGAGCGGCGGCAGCAGCGGCAGACGAGGCGGCACCACCGAGGAACGAAAGGAATCCGCCATTCGCGGGTTCCTGATAATCCGTAAACAGATCTTCCGGGACCTTAAACCCTCCATGAACACATAAAACCGCCAACCCGATCAAAACCGCCGAGATGAGAACCGACCCTACGTTCGTTAAGAACACGATTATAACGGTGGAGAGGATTAACAGAACCAGGGTTTCGCGGCCGGAGAAGGTGCGGCGGAAGAGGACGAGGGGGTGATCGGAGGGGCGGAAGAGGTAGAGGAAGATCCAGGCGGCGAGGAGGCCGAGGAGGAGGAGGAGGGAGAACGGGTGGGTGATGAGGGAGACGGCGATGATGGCGGCGAGGATGGTGGTGTAGTTGACGCGGAAGTAGGCGAAGTTTTTTCGGATGCGGGAGGTGGCGTCGGAGAAGGATTCCGGCCGGGAGAAGGTGGAGCGGTCGATGAGTTCGGACCATGGGCGGTTTTGGGAGAGGGATTGGCGGAGGGAGGAGGAGAGGCGGGAGGAGAAGAGGCGGAGGCGGGAGGTGGCGATTGGGGCGGGGTCGGTGGGGATTTGGATGGATGACGGCGGTGCTGTCGTCATTGTGGCGCGGCGGAGGGGTGGTGGTGGGGAACGTCGATCGGCGGGATTTGAAGGTGCAGCGGGGATGGATGGAGAACGTCGATTAGAAAGATGATGCGGTTTTTTCTGTTACTGGTTAATTACTGGTGTAGTCCTTTTATATTTATTTTGTGTGACGAACTAACCTTCAAATCTGTGTAAATGGCACTTACAACCCCTAATAGTTCCTGGTTCATTTATTTATGTATTCAACCACGACGGAAACGGAATCCATTTCTTTAGTAAATGTTTCCTATTCCACATTTTTTTTACGACTTGGTTTTTTATGAATCTTACAGTGAAATGTAGAAAAAAAAACACGTCATACCAACATTTAAATTTATGAAAGAAAAGGTATATATTAAAAGCTAGACTTAGTAGCGCTAGTGGTCTCTGTATAGTATGGTAAAACTCTAAATCTAAAAGTAATAGGTTTAGGGTATAACTTTAATAAATAACAAGTTTGAGATATGGAGTTGTTTGGGGTCTAAAATTTGACTATTGTTAGAATTCTTAAACAATAATGTTACCGTTTTATAAACCTAAGGACTATTTGTATAATTTAATTACTTAAAGCAGCAAATTACATAAATAGGTTGTTTAGTAAGTTACACGAATGATCCATGTTATTTGTAAAAAGATAACAGTCATTTTATACAAATTAACGGCCTTTATAACAAAAGGCAGTATTAATAAACCTTAAAAACGTTCCAAACTAATAACTAAATTACATCTCTCAAACTCTTTATTCTTTAAAAATCGAACTCCAAATCTGTTACTTTTATCAAATCACATAAACAAATGTGTAATTAGCTGTAATGTTGTAAAAAAAATATAAGTTACATATATCAAAAAAGACCAAAAGGAAATTGAAACTAAAAGATCATTTTTAATAGGCGTACATCTAGTAATTTTGAGGGTGTAATTGTGTAAACATATAACCTTAATCGGTTTTTAGCATATGTTTACAAGTCTATATTTCCTTGATTTTCTAGGAACAAGTCAGCTGGCCCAAGCCAGCCCTACGAACGGAAATTGCTCAGCACTGCGTATGGAGTGATCCAATGGCAAAAGGCCACCGTCAGCTGGCAAGCCAGCCGTACGAAGCCCTTAAGCGCCCAATATACACCAGCTCTGGAAAAAACCCCACTAATCTGCCCACCCGTAGGCACGACGACAAATTAATGGTTAAACCGGTTGCCTCAAATGTCGAACTTGGGTTTTTCCAATTCTCCTATCACTGACCAGCATGCCTCTGAGCAGTTGAGCTAGACTTTGGCTATTCATGGATTTTTTTTTCTTGTACTTTAATTTGTTTGCTTTTGTTCATGGATTTTGCTTGGTTCTTATTTCCAAACAAACACTATTTCTGGAAGATACAAACAGACTAGAGAATTACAACACAAATTATATAAGAAGTTTAAACATTGATGGAAAACAGTTAACGAATACAATACAAGATGGGGTTTATGTTTGATATGATCTAGTAGCTTGTGGTTGAATCTTGATCATCCCAGTTGCTCGCCTGCTTCCCGATCTTCTGTAGAGCTTTGACAACTTGTCCATTCGTTACGTTTCCAGTAACCGTCACCTTGTTTAATCTAGTATCAACATCATACGTCTCGATATCTGTCCAAGTCAGAAAACGAGATCATAATCATGCCGGATCGATCCGTATCAGTTTCATAAATGATATTTTGTTAGTTGATAATGAATGGTACGTACCTTGGATCTTCTTGATGGCTTTTAAGATCATCTTAATGCACTCTTCACAGTGTAAACCCACCTTCAACTCCACCACCTGATTCATAAAATGTTAGGAAGGCATATATGAATTGATGAAGTTGATGATGATAAATGATGATACTCACGTTAGTCATTTGATTTGGTTGGTTCCAAGATGATTTGAGATTATTAGAGATCTGGGATTTGAGGGGTGAATGTGAATGTGAAAGAGGAATTGGATTCGGTGGGAATTATGGAAGGCACTTTGGTAAAAGTAGTTATGGGGGGAAAGCATCTCGTTTTGTGTGTTTAAAGGGAGAGAACCATCATTCTCATATACGCGTCTTTTATTAAAAAATGCCCACATTTCTAACTAGGTGGCAAGGTGATGAGTAGAGATCAAGGTGAACCCACGCAGAAACACGAGATGGGATCATTGCGGAGCTTCTTTAAGGCCCGGGCGAACCCGGTCACCCTTGTTTTTCGCCGAGTAATATTAATTTTTACTCTGTTTCTTTGATTTTTTTTTTATATAGCGTTATATAGCAAGTCTGGTTTCCTATATATTGAGTTTGATCCCTCATATAACGAGTCTGGTTCCCTTGAACTTTTGTTCAAGCTCCACCACCGGATGGGATGAGATGGAGAGAAATGGGTTTATGAAGCCGCAAAGAGACCAACCCCTCCACCCTTAATCATAACTTTTGTTTAAACTAACACCTAGATTTTATAGGATAAATTCATCATACCTACACTGCATCGGATTTGAACCCGTAATTTTTTTTGTTGTTGGAGAACACGTCATTTACCATCATGTTGTCCTTAGGAAATTAGTTCATGATAAGACAGGCCGTAATGGAGGACTAACACCAACTGAAAGTTGGCATGGAGGAGGGTGTGGGTACACCCACGCAAGTGAAGAAACATGTGAGCGGAAAGAAGAGTCGCGTGAAGTGAGAATGATGTCGAGTTAACACAGAGCGTAGAACACAACCCCACTGGTGCATGGAGGTGACGTGACGACCCGTTGTACATTCCGATAAGCCTAATTATGTGTTGGTATTTGTTTTGTGACCAGCCAGCCAAACACATTGGTTCTATTTATGTAGTCATATGGTATGGGTGTCCCTATGTTTTGTGAGGTGTTAGAAGTGAATCGCTTGTTTGCGTTTGTTTCGGCCATTCATTCAATCATCAAATTATCATCAAATAAGTTTATTTCTTTTTGTATTGCTAGCCTCTAGCTATTTTTGTAATGAAATTTTCTTCGTTGTTAAAAAAACATCTATTGACCAAATTAATAAATTATTAAAAAAAGTAAAATAATCATTTAAAAATAAAAAAATATAGGTTATACCTCCATCTATTTTACACTGTATGTTTACACTTCGGTATAATAACTATAAACAAACAAGAACTATACCATTATCGAAAGGGCTTGTAATCTAACAGCTGATCAAATCGACTACTATTAGGCCTTTGCGACGTGGAGATGATTAGTGATGACAAAAATGATAGGTGAGATGTTATAAACTTATAATCCTGGTGTGGGAAGGTGGTGAAATAGAAGTAGAACTCATTCTCATGGCTATGGTGTTAGGTTGAGACTTGAGAGAGATGGATTGATGTGAAGGTTGATTCATATGTTGCTCCTTGGGGGTAAGGACACTAGGACAGGGGTTGTTCACAATCCAAAGCAGCGATCCGGTTTAAATGGATACTATTAACAATTTAGGCCAAACCTATAACTACTCGTTTTTATAAAAGTACACAAACCAGTTGCATTGGTTGGGTCGGCCGAAACCTCCTCCCTGAATGGGGACATTATCGTTGGTCTCTAGTTCATAGTAAAAGTTAATCAATCCATATATATTTTCCTATATCTTATATATCCTCATAATTTTTTTTATGTAAGTGCTGAGATGGGTTTTTTTTAATTGAAGTACTTTTCCCAAACAATATTTTTTGTTTGCAGTATTTCAACTGCAGCCGGGGTTCATTTGGTTGTGACCGCAGTTAGTAGAAATACAACAAAGAAAAAAAGAAACCCATAGTTTTAAAAATATGTTTTGAAAAGGCAGTATTGTATAAAAGGCATGATATCAAGCTTGACTAGAAGACCCTTCAAACTGAAAAGAATGATGACATAAGCACAAGTTCTGTTCGAAATCACCATGACTTGCAAAACAAGCAATTTTCACAGGAAAAAAAAGGCAGAAATACCAGGGTCTGGTACTCAGTCATACAAGGAGAGTATAAAAGGCATGATATCAAGCTTGGCTTGAAGAAGACTTGTTGAAGAGTTTGACCATTGTGTTGACCTGTTGATGCACTGCAGAAAACATCATCAACATTAAAGAGCGCACGATACTGATTTGCAGTAAACCAGACCAATGGAAACATTTAAGAGACACGAGTACAAAAGAACACGAAACAAAAAAGAAAAATATTTTCAGTCAAAGTTAATAGCATCAAACTAACAAATAAACATATTCAGTAACATCCCACTCGAAGGTTTGGGCAGAGTGAGATGCTGACAAACATTACCCCTGATCTATCAGTATAAACAGGTTTGCAGTCAATTAAATCGAATTCAATAGTTCAGAATGCAATTCACTTTGTTACCATAAATATGATGAACATCTAGCTTTGTTTTTCCTCAACCTTCACTTCATCCGAATCCGAGTCACTAGCATTGTAACCTATCAAAAAAATATTTACAAAAAGGGTATTGAATTATTGATAACACCACTCAACAAACTGCATATCTGCTTATAAAGAACATACAAAAAGAGTACAAGAATTAACAACCTGGGTGTTTATCACCAACTTTCCAAACCGAACTTCGACTCCGAGAAGCTCTATTAATCCAAGCTTGTCCCTAACATCCAAACCATCAACACTAACTTACTTTCTGCTACAAAAAAACCTAAGTTCAAACATGACAAAGTGCAACAAATGCCCCATCTAATTACACCAATTTATGCATCAAAACATGATGCTTTTCATGATTTGGAGACTTCAATCCTTCATCAATGAGATTCATAAAGATTTACGAAATTTAAAGCCTAAACTAAAGAAAATTAATAAGTGGGGAATATCGTCGAACACCTTCTGTGCATCTTTAACAACGCCGTAACCGCTACAATACATCTGACCCACCAAAACCTGCATGCTTGTATCACCGGCTTTTGCCTCCTTAAGGGTGTCCTGGAACCACCGTCTCGAGCACTCCAGCACCACCTCCGCCAGCGGAGTCCGGCGGTTCATTGAGGAAGTTTCTTCCATTACGTTTAATCTCTGATTTTGCTTCTCCGAATGAGCAATCCGGATCCCCTTCGGCTTGGCGGGTTCCGGAGGAGGGGCAACTCGGGTTTTGCTGGAAACGGATTTAGGGCCTCGTTTGGATTGTTGTTGGATCCTGTTGGATGTTATGACCCTGGCAAAATCTTGGAGCCTTGGGGAAGATGGAACCGATTTGCCCATAAACGAAAGACGCGAGATTGACTATACGGAATTTGTTTTGGTCGAATTTCGTGTTCAAATCTTGATTTGATGGGGAAGAGAAATTCCTGAATTTTATCCGAACGACTTTCCCCCTTTGTCTTTTCTCTTTGCTTATCTGGGTTTATGGATCGGGTTGACAGACCATATGGATATCCATCTTTTGAACGCCAGTTTTGTTTGCACAAAAAACAAGACCCTAGAGAGGGAGAAACCAAACAAAAGCCCCACGCGCGAAGGTTACATAAAACAACAATTAGCCCAACGTATCATCTAAAAAAGTAAATAGTTTTATTATTAAGAAGTTATCTTAGCCGTTCTTTCATCTAATTAAAAAAGAAGGAACAATTTAATCTTCACTATCTTTGTTACTTTTTAATTAAGTTTCCTTATTTCTTAAAATCTTCTTAAAATTACATCATAAAACGAGCGTTTTTTTATCTTTAAAACGCGTATAGTGTTGGTATATATAAAATAAAATAAACTACTCTTCCGATTTGACACAATGATCTGAATTTTTAACATAATGATCTGAATATTTTTGACACAATATAACACAATGATTTGAACATTTTGACACAGTAATCTCAACATGGCACAATGACGAGTATTTGACACAATGATCTGAACATTTTTGACAGTATGACACAATGATCCAAACATTTTGACACAGTAATCTCAACATAACACAATGACGAGTATTTGACACAATGACACAATCTTAACATTTTTTACACAATAAAATTTATCTAAACCAATTCGAATAAACTTATTCGAATTTGAGTCGAATCCAAATCATTCGATAAACAAAAGTAGAGAAAAAAATTATATCTAAATTCTAATATCTAGTAAATTTATACATGTTACGTAACATCTCAACAATCAATTAGAGATGCACATATGAAGTGCTTGACCAACGAAGAAGAACTGAGATGTGAACATTCAATGGCGATGAAGTGATTCAAAGATGTTGAATTTTTTCAGATTAGCGATGAACTGATTCGAATACATGAAAATGTGACGCGACTAGGGATGAACTGTTGAAGGCTTGAACTCTTATGATTAGTGTAAGAACACCAGAGCTAGGAAAGGGAACGAAGATGAGTTGATGTGATTGCCTAAGTGACTAGATAAGAATGATGTTCAAAAGAAAGAATTAGGATTTAGGTTATGACTTTGGTCATAATATAATTGATAGGGTGAAAATGGAATGTATTCAATGGTTATATTAGGAATTAGATAAGCCCAATAGTTTGAACTTTGACCACAATAAAATATTATAAATAAAAATATTTAAATATATATATATATAAAATCCTTATTCGAGCTATTCGAGTCGAATTTGTTTCGAATATTCGGTCTCGAATTTGATTCAAATTCGAATAGGGTTTTTGGTTCGAATCAGGATTCTGCTCGAATAACTCAGTATTCGAATTCGATTCGAATTTTAGTTAAGCCCGATTCGAAGAATGAACACCCCTAACTGTGTGGGCTCTATTCCATGACTTTGTGATCTACGTAGGAGAGCCTTGAAGACAATTTTGATTCAACATATAAACGAAATCAAAAATTACAAATTCCTACCCTCTACCTTAAAGTATGCATATCTTCACTGTTGCAAGAAGCATGAGTAACAGTGCTATGAAACAACCCATGGCTTGTAGCCTAGTGGTATGGTGATTGCCTCTCCAAGTAAATGGTTGTGAGTTCAAATCCTGTTCAAAAAACAAAACAAAAAACAGTGCCATGAAACATCCATTTCCCACGCATTGCATTCAACAATTATCAGCACCCTTAATCCAACCCTTGGCACATAATTTTCTTAAAAATGCGGGATAAGTAATAGTGGCATGAAACAGCCCTTTATCATCCATCTCCTCATGTTAGTAGTACATTGCTTCATTATAACTGTTCAAACGACAATAACCGTCCATCAAAGTAGTAGTGTATGGTAGATGATTTCGAGTAGCAGCTTGGATTTCCTTAACATCCAAAACAGAGCAGTTAGATTTCTTGTGACCCGAAGCCAAATAGATGATGGCTGCATTTCAAGTAGGAACAACTGCATTATCAGATTCAATTGAATCGCATAGGATCCTGCATTTCAAAAAGGACCAATTTTTGTTTATCCAAGTCTGCATAGATTCATATCAGAATATGTTTCATCTGACTAGTATTATCGAAAAGGGCGAAGGTTAGAAGGGACCGAAAGGGGCAACCGCCCCCTCGGTTTTTTCGCCCGGAAGTAGCTATTTTCGTGACATTTTGTATAAAAATTTATATGTATTAAGTATCGCCCCCTCGGTAAAAAAAATTTAGCCCCGTCCCCTCGGTATTTTCTTTCAAGCTTCGCCAATAATTCTCGAGTAGAGCTTTGAAGCTATCCATCAATTCAAGGATCATCGTTTCGCCTGTCACCATCAATGCAAGCGAATCAATGAAGCACCAATTTCGTGAACCGTTTTTCACATAGTACAGAATCGATATCAGATTATGTAATGAAGACAAGATTAGCTCTCGATTCAATGATGAATTACAAGCAAACTATTATAACTTACAATTAATCGATCCGGATAATAAATTATCAACAAAAACAAAATCTATTAAAGAACACCAGTACGAATTTACATCAACCATACAGATTAACCACAAACAGGATACAATCCTCATAACGGATAACACTTCTTCACAAACAGAAATCAAAACCAGAGATACCAAATCACAATCGAAATCGACTTCGATTTATTCTTATTCCTCGATTACTCGATTCAACATTCCGAATCCTACTTATATTCCTAGAACCAAACCAGGAACCGATTTCCCGACGCGATTTGCGAGACTACTCTCCCAAACGGAAGGACAATGCAAAAACGTAACGGAAACCGGTTTAGCAGAGTTAACGAAACGAGTAACAGTGAGGGAAGTGTTGAAATACTCCCTAACCTGCGTGATTACCCCATGCGAATCGACGGTCCAGACGTGAATCCAGGAGATATCGCGGAATTGATCGCAGCCTTCGACGATGACCGTAGATCCGAAGGCGTCGATCGATTGAGGCACGAATTGGAAAGTTTCAGCAGCGATGTTGTCAGTTCCGGTGAGCAATTGCATCATAAACTGGTGAGACGGAGGGCCATGGAACCACCACTCGAGGTCGGGGGCGAGAAGTTTGTTGACGATTTGAACGTCGCGAGAGGTTAGCGCGTGGTATAGGAGGAGCACCACGCTCCCGTTGCCGGAATCCTCCAGAGGTTGTTGTTGAAGGTTGGCCAGTTCTGTAAGAGATGACGGAGAATTGATCGGAGGTCGGGAAATGGGGATAATGGAAGGGATAAGGGAGGGCGGGTTTTATAGGATGGGGGTGAAGGGTAGTTTAGGGATTTAGGTATTGGAACGTCCCATTATGGTCGGGCTCCATAAAAATAAATAAATAAATAAGTGTGGCCTTTAACGTGACACAGTAACGAAGAAAGCGAATAGAGCAGTATTTTAAAAATCGGTTAGACCCGGCCGATTAAACAGGTGATCGGGGGTTAGATTAGTTCACTTAAGAGCGGTTTTATTTAGTTTCGAGTTAAAATGCGAACCGATGGTTTTTACAGTTAAATCGACGGGTTTTCCGGTTGAATCGGACCCGGACCTACATTGAATTGTTTTTTTTAATTAGCTAAAAAAGGTAAAGTTTTTTTTTTATATATAATAGCTTGATTAGAACTTATATTTATGTTATTTTGGACAATTGTAATTTGTTTTAGAATTTATTGATTTTTTTTTTTGACATTTGTCATGGTTAAAAGTTTATAAAATGTATATATTATAAATTTACAGGTTTAAATAGTCAATCCGGTTCAACCACCCGGGTCAAACCGGGTCAACCAGTTGAGTCAATTTTTACATAAGCCCGATCCGGTTTTAAATTCCGGTTTTAAAACATTAGCACGGAACGTTTGAATAATTGATTTGTGAAAAATCATATATATATTTTTTTATATCTTTAATAAAATTTTATAAAATAAAGTAAAACTTAATTGTGTATCATAAGAATGAACTGATACTATTTATTTATATAATAATTATTTTGCATGGTTATTTTCATTAAGTTTACGATTATATTTAAAATCTAAACCTACATACCGAAAAAGAGATAAGGCATGAAAGACCACTCTTGCCAGCTATCAACCTTAAACGTTTCACTATTATTTGAGTCATCTCTCAAAATGAGTTTCCGACCAATTCAAATCTTTTTCATTAACAGTTGTCAAATCATAGTTATTTATTTATCAATACACATTTTGTAATTGTCTTGCCTAACATTTCTTGTAATCTTATTAATAAGATGTTTACCCATCCGTGCGTTGCTGCGATGTTGAATTTGTATACTGAATGAAAGTAAAAAAGTTAAGTGGTATAAAACGTAAAAGTTTAAAAGTATCGTGGTGAAAATATAAAACTATAGAAGTATATTAAAAGCGAAAGTAGAAAAGTTAAAAGTTTCGTGCCAAATTACGTAAAAGTCTAACAGTCTTGTAGTGAAAGTTAAAAGTTTCGTGGCCAAAATAGAAGACAACAAAACTTAAAATGAAAAAAAAAATACTTCAAAAGTTAAACGGTACAAAACGTAAGAGTATGAAACAATGTGGCCAAACTATAAAACTAAAAGTTTACTATTTCGCTAAAAAGAAAAGAAAAACAAATCATAAAAGTTTAGAGGTAGAAAGCGTCAAAGCACCAAAGTCACGTGGCCAAAGTTTGAAAACCTAAAAGTCTACTATTCATCTATGAAATTTGATCGTGTTCAAAGGTAATGGAAATAAAACGTAAAAGTGTAAAAGTTTCGTGGTCAAAATATAAAACTATAGAAAGGTCGTGGCAAAAGTCGAAAATTCTAAAAGTATACTAAAAATTAAAGTGCAAAGGTTAAGGGGTTTAAAACGTAAAAGTCTAAAAGTTTCGTGGTTAAGGTATAAAACTATAAAAAGTATATTAAAAACGAAAGTATAAAAGTTAAGGAGTATAAAACGTACAACTATAAAAGTCACGTAGTCAAAGGATTAAATTAAAAAGTAATAGTGGTCAAAATATAAAAAATAAAAAAGAAAAGACGTGGACCAAAAGTGTAAAAATGAGAGAATTTTCGTGGCCAAAATAAAAGAAATTAAGACTCTAGAAGAGTTTAAGTGAATAAAAGTAAAAATTTATGTGGCCTAAACAAAATAAATAAAAAAAACATGTGGTGTAAACAAAAGAAATAAAAAGTTCACTATTTAAGTATCAAATTCCATTGTTATATATATATATAATAAATCTACGTATTTCATTATCAATTTTTTTGGACCGCAAATGATTAACAACCGGCTACCCAAGACAACTCTATTGGCGTAAAGGATGCTTACAGCCATGAGAGCAGAGAGCATAGTCATGCTATCACGTGTGATGGGTAGCTCATACCTAGCAGTCTAGCACATCAGTTGACCACATCCCAGGGAAAACCCACCACTCGAAAGACCATTGTAGGGATTGAACTTGTGACCTCTTGATTAACAACTAACAAGTCTCCCATAATCATCTCATACCACTATGACAAGTCCTAATTAACAACTTAAAAAGTGGTATCAATTCTTGAAACCATGGTATTGCTATACAGTCTTTTTTTAACGACAAAAAAAATATTAAATTCTACTTTATTAGGTGCTTTTGTGGGATTTGAAATGTTAGACTGTATAATATAAACTAGGTTAGTAACCCGTAACTATACGGATTGACTTTTGGTTCATAAAATGAGATAAATTAAAGAAAAAAATTATGAGAGATTTAAAATTTAAATTTAGAAATTTTAAAAGATTTGAAGTTTCATTACATTAATTAGAAACTTAAATTTTATTAAATGAAAGATTTAATTTTATATTTGGAAAGTTGAAATAATATATTGAATTAATTTTTAAAATTTATATATTGATTTAATCTAGTGTTGACATGTGGACATGATGATGTGGAGGCTCTAGAAAAGAGCCATGTGACAACCATTTTATTGCTTTATTAGGCTATGTGTAATGGTTAAAGCCCCATAAAGCCCCACAAGGGGCATTATGCGCCATGTGGACGCTGACTGGGCAAGGGGCTTTATGGGGCTTTATGGTGTAGTGGATAAAGCCCCCATAACGCCCCATAATCATTGCTTTTATCCCCCTTCTCGGCGTTACCTGGCTAACGCCCTCCCCCTTTTTTTTCCCTGATAACGCCCCATAACGCCCCTGCGTAGTGGGGCGGGGCGTTATCAAGGGCGTTATAGGCTCTTTTTTTGCCCCATAACGCCCCATTACGGATAGCCTTAGGATTAAAGATTAGTTTTTAGTAACAAACTACTAACTTGTTTCAATGATGTATATGATCTGTTCATATTTGTGTTTCCTTTTAAATTAAATATTATACATTTAATCTCAATATATTATCAGACGTTTGATTTTTAACATTATCTAAGGAAGGAAAGGTAATTGTGATGAACTTTGATCAAGCTTCCAAGTTCAAGTAACAATGGAGGTGTACTAAAATCATCTTGAGATAAGAAGATGAAGCAGGATTTCAAAATTCTTATAATTCACATATGAAGACCAAATAAACTTAGCCCATCACGGCATCACTGTCAAATAAGTTAGCCACTGACTGGCCCATCACTTCACTGATTATTGTTTTCTAGAGATGAGTTTCTCTCCCTTCCCTATCTCTGACCGGTCAAAACCGGTTAGGGCGAAACCGGTTCAGTTTCTAACTGATTTTTTATGAATAATTGTCTAACCGTTGCAAACCGGTTATAACTGGTTTTTATATCCGTTTAACCGCCTTTTTTGCAACCGGTCAGTAAAAACCAGGTTTGTAACCAGTTTGAAGCCAAAGAAGTGTAACCTATGTGTAACCACCGGTTTGGTTTGAAACCACAACTGTTTTGGATACTAACCGGTTTCATTTTTTTATTTTTTTTATTTTTTTTGTAACCAGTCCTACAACCGGTTTTTTGTTCATCTAACCTAGGGTCACATCTCATATATACAATAACTAAAACATAACAAGTATATTTTATTTTGAAGGGATAACAATTTATTACTAATTAAAACATATCTAGTAAGGAACTAGACACCGTTGTGGGCTTGTCCTATGGTACCCTCAAGATTTTCCCTATGGGAAATCATGAGTTTGAGTCTCGCATGAAGCAATTACTTCGAGTTGAGTTAGAGGTTTTTTCAGTTGTGGGTTTCATTGTGGATAGAATTGGCTAGTCACAACACTTTGTTATTTAAACGGAAGGATAATATATATTTGCCCGGGTGATCTTGGGTGTTCGGGTCTTTGCTGTCCAGAAAGAAGTAAGGAACTAGACACAAATAACAAATATATAGAGAAGTAGAATCACAAAAGCTAATGTCAAACGAACTCCGATTGAACTCATTACAGCGGTATTGGAACCAGCCTGTCAAACCCAAAAGCTAAAGTTGCTAAACGGCTAAACCCTAAAGCTAAATCTAAAAACTAAACCCTAAGATCAACCCTAAAAGCTAAAACTAAATATACCTAGTTAGGGTTTCGATAAGCCGGTTCCAACGTTGTTGGAACGAACTCAACCAGAGTTTATTTGACCTCGGTTCTTGCAATTCTCACAAAACAATGAAATTCTAATTTGATCATTTTCTTGTCTTGTGATAAATATAAGAAACCCCTTGTTTTGTGATAAACACAAGAATTAATGTTAAACGAATTCTAATTGAACTCATTCGGGTAGTATTAAAACGGGTCATTAGTTTCTTTTATTAATTGAAATGTCTTAACGTAAAACAAAACAATTCTACATAGTTTTCAGGTTATTTTACAAAATATATGTTCATGCATACATATATATACCAAATTTCAATTTAAAAAAAAAACTAAAATCATAATATTATTTTTATCAATTAGGCCAAATGCAATCATAAAGCCTCATAAAGCCCCTCCCTTGGACGTTTTTCGTCATGTGGCGGATGACGTGGCAAGGGGCTTTATGGGCTTAAGTGGTGTAGTCATGAAGCCCTCATAAAGCCCTCCCAATCATTGCTCCATCATTATTTTTTTAATTTTAAATAAGGTAAATTATATTAAATACCATTTTATTTAATAAAATATTGAAACAAAAGAATAAAAAAGACAGAAAACGCCATCCTTTCCCCCCTCCTCCGACGCTTTGTACACAACGCCTCATCGTCAGTTTTTGCCCATAACGCCCCGGGGGTGATGGGCAGGACGCTATGAAACGTTTTGGACCCAAAAAACACCTGCAAACCGCCCATTACGATCAGCCTTATAATGGCTTATCATTTGTATATTGGTTTGAAGACTAAATGCATTATTTAAGAAACACGTGTCATCTTCTATGGCTTATAAACGTGAAAAATTCTAGGTGTCGGCATTGGAGGAAAAACAGGACACCTATTAGTTCTCCCGACACAACATCGATAAATCTTATTATTCGTAATATTTTGGCTCGACCAAACTTTATTTTTTTTTAAAGGGCATAGCCTATATTTATGTGGTTTTGTCACACAGGATTACCATATAAAAGAAAGTATACATTTGTGGTTATTTGTATGATTCTATTATTATTGTTTTCTTTTGACTTTTTTTTTTAAAATAAAATTTCAAATACAATATTTTTATTTTATATAAATAAAACATTACAATACTAAAATTACTAAACTAAAAAAATAAAAAATATATATCAAACATAAATAAGTTAAGAAAATAGTTCGTAGATATTCTCAATCAATTCAGCCTTAAGTTGGTTATGAATATCACGATCTCGTATTTTCCTAGGATTAGCTCGCTTTTGATCATCTTCAATTGGCTCATAAGTGGAATCCAGGTCTGCCTCGTTAAAATTGGCAAATCACAAACTCCTCATCATCGAAAATCATATTGTGTAAAATTAAACAACCACGCATCACGTTCCGTATTTTGTTTTGGTGCCAACTTCGTGCGGGTTCGTCAATGATACGCCTCTTATTTTTCAAACGACCAAAAGTGTGTTTAATATCTTTCCTAGTAGCGTTATGAGCTTTTATGTATATTTTACGTCTCTCACCTACCGAGAGCTATAAATGATTTGACAATTGTAGAATATTGGGGATAAATCTCATCCCCCAAATAATATCCACGTTTATATGTCGTCCCTCATAATTCAAATGATGAGTTGGGCTCACCTCCCTCTATGATAGCAACCCAAATCGGTGATTGATCCAAAACGTTGATCTCGTTATTAAAAGTGTTTATGGGTAAAAGATTTCGTGAGTATTATTATAAACAATTACCCTATTTATCTATTTATAAGGGGTTACAAGGATAACTATTTACTTCAATTACTTAACAGTTTGAGTTATCTAATTGGTTTAATTATTATTTAAGTATGTTTATCTATTTATTTGAATGTCTAGAATTAAGCAGGAATTTGAGTCATATTAATTTAAGAGAGGTTCAAATGAAAAGTTTAGTTTGGTTAACAATGATAAGAAGAATCTCAGTAATTGGATCTTGATTTAATAAAAAGAGTAAACTTCGTTTTTAGTAAGTGTGTATTGTTGTTTCATAACTTAAAACTTTGTTTCATTAAACTATGTCATGTGCATGAAAGAGATGGACCATCCATATGCAATATACTAGCAGAAGCAGCCCCCAAAATCATCCAGGTCCAATTAGTTTTTTGTGTTTTCTTTTCATGATATGTGCAGGTTCAGCTACTTATTCTTTGAATTTGTTCGAAGGTTCATTCTCTAGCTTTTTGTTTAATTTTGAACTTTTTTATATGTTGAGCTTAGGTATAATAGTTGTAGGTCTAAAATGTCTATATTTTTTTTTTTAGAAATGCATGTAGTTGAACATGTCGCATTTGCTCTCCATAGCTGCTATAGTGGTTAATTTGTATTGAATTTCTCATTTAGATCCCACTATCAAACCCCATAAATACAATCAATTAATTAGAGGAAAAAGTAAAATGGGAGGAAATGGCTACAAAGCCAAATCTATGTCGAAGTTGATACAACACTACACACCATGGCCACTTCATAAATTCAAATATATTTAGTGATAACAAGCATTGTCTGTAAATATGAAGATGTGTTTAAAGTTTACTCTGTTGTATGTAGTATAAATGTAACTGTATCTATGTAGTTGATTCTTCGAGTTTGTCTTTCTGTCGTTGGGTATGATGGTTTTAGGATGGCGATGAGTAGATCGTGTGTCTAACGTAACAAGATTGTATTGAAATAAGATTTGTCCGCCACAACGCGCGGATAGGTCAAATTCTCGTTTTAAACAAAGTAAAAAAAATTAATATCCTAAAAAGATTCGATCTTGGTTGAGATAAAAATCTTATGTTCGTTTTTTGGGTCTGATTTTCGAAAGAAAAAAAAAACATGATTCAAGTAAAATACTAAAATGGACTCGAACTGAAACATGTAGTTTTAGACTTTTAGGACAAACTATACACAAACCATAAGTCATGATTGCCACATACGTATACCTAAAAGCCAGAGATAAACAAATATAGATGGATATATAATCTAGAAAACCTACACACACATACATTATAATTTAAAATAAAAAACTCTATTCTTTAGTTACCTTCTCTATTTATAGAGTATTGAAAAGGTGGTTGTAGAGTTGCATCTTCACCTCTTGAAGATGAACCTTCTTCCACCATTGTTAACTGCCCGGTCGAGCTTCTATTAACCTCCAAAACCCCAATACTGCCTGGGGTCAAGGAGGAACCATTCGGCCCCGCAGGACCTGGGCCCGATCTAAAACCAGGTTCCTCCCGCGGTTTCTTGTAAAACTTATCTTCTACGATATCATAATAGTTGCCCGTCCGGACTTCTTGGGCTAGAGAACACCAACAGCAGAAAAGCCATAATGCACAATCGGTAATCGCAGGTTTGCAGCAATGCGCACTAGATGGTGGTAGATTATATCTCTTTCGCATTTGAATCCTCCAAAACCCACCATAAAGTAAGCCAAAAACACACAGAAAGAGTCCAGTAGTCCCTAAAGCTTCCCTTACAGTTTCATTACTTATGTTAATAGCCGCCATCGTGAAAATCCAAAACGGGGCCAAACAAAAGAGAAGAAACGTAGCCGTGTGGACATACATGTTCCCGAACCCGAGTCTCTCCATATTCCACCCGAAAACACAAAAGCTACAGAACAATGAGAGGTATGCAATGGATATATCATCCCAGATATCAAGTATGCCTCCACTCCATTCTGGACTAGTTTCGCTAGACGGAAGTGAAAAGGACAATCTTTTCTCCAACGATTTCACTCTTTTAACATCACGGTCGTGAATTTGGGATTCTTCATCGGAACCCAAATCGTAATCTTTCCCTAACGGGCTAACAATGGTGTACACACCAGCAATTGCAGGTGCGGCGATTGCTACAGAGATAGTAATCGCCACCCCGATTGCTGGTCTTTTTGATCTAGGGAAACCGACATTTAAACCACACAAAGCGTATTGTGCAAGACAGTTGAGGTTAAGTAACAAGACGACGATTAGCATATGTCGCCATTCATTGGGTTTACAAGTTCCATTTTTGCAATATACTTTTCTCAAACTCTGAACATCTTCGGATCTCCATCTTACGAGGAGCACAAGATGGTAGATCCTACGAGGGTGATGGTATAAACAAATGAGTGTAAATAACGCGTTGAGAATTTGATTATTAACCTCAAACCATGCTTCTCGTTGGTACTTTTTTGGAAGCGCGTTATTTAACATGCCGGTCATGACTAGGAACAGAATCGCACCTGAGATTGTGACACATAGGATCCACGCTAATAGGACCATGTTCATCGGGTTTCTTATCCATTCTTTAGCCGCTTTCTTAAGGGAATCCCAATCAAGCTTCCGACGCAATTGAACGAATTTTGATGTTTTGCTGTTTGGAGAAATATGGTTGGCATGAACTTGAGGATCTTCATTGTTAGATCTTTTGATATCTACAGGAGTATGAGTTTTGACTTTACATTCATTAGGTTCTTGATCTTCAACTCCACCAATTTCAGTGGACAACATTATGTTGTATGATACTTTAGAGGTAATCTCTAAGTTCCTCTAGACGCCAGCACTTGAACATGACTCAAAAGTCAAAACTGTTCTGTTAAAAAAACATGATATCAATTCTTCAGTTGAAAATTCATAGTTTGACCAGAAAAGTCTAAGGTTTTACCGTAGACATTTTAACCTACCTTTTGCATCAAAATGAACAATAACTTTTAGCCCATTCAGAATAAACATTGCCTAAATCCACTAATCAGAAAACATCACAAAACGGTTGCCGGCTATGTTTTAGCCGACACATAAATCAGTGTATGTCAGATCTAGCACACAAAAATACCCTAATAAAAGGAGGTTTGGGTATTACAGTATAACATGGCTAGGACTTAGTCATTCTATAGATGTGTTGGTTATATTATAGCCCGAGTCTCTTATTTATGTCCCGGCTAAAACATAACCGCTTTACCCGTTATGTGCCAGGTTCTATGTCGTCTTCCGATTAGCGACTTTAGACAATGTTTATTTTGAACCCATTTTGATGAAAAAATAGGTCAAATTTCTTTGTAAATGTTTTTCCTAATAACATTAACTGTCACTATGAAAAATATGAGTCTAATGCAAAAAGAAATTTCAAAAAATATGGTTGTTTTAGCTGAAGTTGCATTTGACATGATCCAACATAATGCAAAAAGAGATTTCATAAAATATGGTTGTATTAGCTGAAGTTGCATTTAACCAGATCAAAAGTTTTTGTTACATAATGCAACTTTTTAGCCTAACCTTTTTAGATGACGTCAAATTAGGTAAATTTTCAGTTGAAAATTCATAGTTTGATAGACAAAACGATGCAAAACATCAAACAGAAAGATGCAAAACACGAAAATGGGGAAAACAATCTGTCAAGCATCAATTCGTTATCCTTCCATACATCAAACAGAAAGCTAAAGCTCAATACGACGCCGGATACGAAACTATCGAACTAACGACGTCAAATTAGGTCAATTTCCAGATATTCGCAAACACATCAACGTACACAAAACACGAATCGAACAACAAAATTTCATGTTAATCGTTAAACCTAGCAGATAAGTCATACAGCAACTTCAAAACTTCAAAATCGATAGCCCTAACAAGTCGCAAATTAAGGCGTGAAAGCAAAAAAACGAAGAATCATAAGAAGGAAAGGAAAGGACGCACCTGTAATAATTAGAAATTAGAGGAAATTAGTTGTGGTAGGTGGTGTTCCTGATGGATCACCATTGAAGATGAAATAATAATGGAGATAGAATGTTAAAAGTTTGAAATTGAAGATTCTTTGTTTGTCATCGGAAAAGACGTCCAAATGAGCAGGTGGAGGTAGGAATCCGGTATCGCGTAGTGGTGGACTACTTTCTCTCCCTCCACCGAGCTTAGCTTTATAAAGGTGGCACTTTCGTCGAATGACGGGATAAGTTACAATAACGGTCCTCCAAGAATCCTGTGTTTTACATATTTAAACTTTTGTTGCTACGTACGATAACATAATTGATGAGCTTTTTTATGTGTCATAATTTTTTTACAAATTTGATTTAAATAATCTAAATTATTATATACGACGATTATAATATAAATTGTCATTTTGGTCAATAAGGGGAGGGGGTATGGTTGCCTTGTGGCTTCAAGGAGCCATGCCCATCAACCAATCATCATCGGCCTGTTGATCGAATCCTGAATCGTTAATATAATAAACAGATAATAATAAGAAAGATTACCTGTAAGCATCTGGTTGAGATCAGCAGTAGTTAGGTTGTCCATCCTGTGAGTAGCCTTGGTTCCCCTTTAGGGTGTATAGCTAATGATGGGAGAAAGAGCTCGTGAAGGGTCACGAACTAGAGAGAGAGCCGAGAGAGAAGAGAGAGAGGTTGAATTAGAGGTGTGGTGATTAACCTTTTAATCTCTCCCAAAGGGCCCTATTTATACACCCAAGGGGAAACCCTAGTCTATCTAGAAAGGGTAATTACGTCCATCAAGTAATACCAGATAGGGTTAAATACGTAATTGATTATTTAAGATAAATGATTAAAGGACATAAATAAGATTTATATATATATATACATATCCGAAAATATATATAATAGATATATATATAAACTATGTCTTACATTCTCCCACTTGGCCGAATGATCATTTATATGAGGTATTAGGTAAGTCTGATCAGAATTTAATACTCATTTCAATTTTAAACCAAAATTGCAGCAGAAAAATACAGTCACAGAGTTGATTATCCAACTCAAGACCCCCATTAA
Source organism: Deinandra increscens subsp. villosa (assembly GCA_039602395.1). Lineage (NCBI taxonomy): Eukaryota > Viridiplantae > Streptophyta > Magnoliopsida > Asterales > Asteraceae > Deinandra > Deinandra increscens. Next base: position 15,001,758 of record JBCNJP010000018.1, on the reverse strand, counting down.
TCATACTACAATCCCAAATTTAAAATTCAACATAAATTAAGAATCAATTACCAAAGTAAGCCCTTCCGTTGATTTATAATAAAGCTGTCTATATGTCAATAAGGCATGCATAACATATTAAGAGACAAAATCAAACGTATGAGGAAAATTTATAATTAGTCATTCATATTGTGATATGCTTGGTCATTAGTAAACCTCGTCTTCATTATGAGCTCTTAGAAAGACTTATGAGGATAGACCTTAAATTATAGGATCCTTAAGCATATCATGAATGTTTTCAATACAAGAAGTTAGTTTCCTCTATTTGTTCTTGAATGAACAAAACTTGTATCGAAAATTTAATGCAGCTCCGCTCAAAACTGTTACTGTTTTAAGAAATTAGGGTAGCTGACTTTTATCACAATGAGTCTTCAATATGTCATTTATCTGGAGTTGAGGAGTCTAATGATAAATTTAGCAACAATGACTTGTTGTTATCATTTTCTTATGACTCTTCCATGATTTATTAGACAAATTTGTCCACAGACATAAGGATATACCCCTGAGTTGACTTTTAATATCTTTTGAATACAATAAAGTCAAAATTTAGAGATAGTCAACTGCTTTAAGTTTCTCACTTCTTCTATAGTTCAAATTATAGTCTTTCGTTTCTTATAGATATTGGAATGCCATTTTAGATGCTTTATAATGAACTACTAAAATTAGGAAATGATTTTAATCATTTCTAGTATTTCAGCAATGTAGGCAATATCTTAAACGGGTATAGACTTGAACATAAGATTTAATTACTTGAACCTTTATTATTAGTCTCCTAGAGTTACAGATTGAGAGTGACGTTGCATGTTGTAATCTAATGAGACTTAATTAATGTCTCGTTAGGTTAATCTTGATGTATTTTGATGCTTATTGCATAAGAAGCATCTTCAAGATTTTAATGTCAAAAATTATGCGAGAATAAGTCGCTTTGACTCATGCAACAAGACTAATATATTATTTGCCTATATATAAGGGCAAATGCAGTATTAGTTGCTCCCACTCATCTTAAGATAGCTCCATTTATCCACTTATTCTTGATGAAGAATGATTACATTTGTAACATCACCAAAATTTAAATTCACTTATGAGTTTTGCTTACATTAACCCTTTATTTGAATATACTCATCTTAAAGACTAAGTGTTCTTTAACTTTCAGGCTTGAAACCTTAAGTTTAGTTTATGAACATGTCTTTATGTTAAGTGAGTATTAAGGAAAGATATTTTATAAGGCCGTTAAATGTCACTCATAATTATGAGTGAGTAATAAGGACAACGATAATCTCTCAAAGAATCATTTAGAAAAGGAATTCTCAATAGCCTTTAGAAAACAATCACAATTTATAACGTTTAATTTCTCCTTTCGGATTTCAGTTTAGCTATGAAAAACTAAACTTCTAACGTTATTCTGATTTAGGGAGTTAAGCTCATTATAGCTTTATTCCATCAGATGATTGATTGTTAATAATGGCTCTTAAATCAGAGATACGATTAGTAATATTTCCAATATCCATGTAAGCTTTATTAAGGTAGGTTCATAATCATCAAAGTTAATAGGAAGCTTCATGCCTTGATGACCTACTAAGCTGGATCTAACGGGTTGAAGCAAAACATTAATAGTTCCATAGATTTCCTCTTGAGCATTTAAGTCAGGTATATTAGGAGTAACATTATTTTCTAAGTGTGTGGAAGTGGATCAGTGTTATCGCAGCGTGGTGTACAAGAGGTGTAATTAGAGTTAAATTCAGAGTTACATTTAACTTTATCTCTCCCCCCGCCTTTTGTACTTCAGGCAAGTCATGGATAAGGACTTACACTGCTCCCACTGACCTTAAGGGACAAGTCATAAATAAGGACTTGGACTACTCCCACTAATCTTAGAATTCCTTAGGGACTTGGTATGCAACATGCTTAGTGTGGAGGATTTTTAAGGTTTAATCAGATACAAGAATAAATAATCAGTTATTTGAGTGATAAATGTTGTATGCCCAGATCTTTCATTCTAGGATAAGGTTCACCAATATGTTTGAGTTTTGGTAAGTTAGAACTCTAGTGGAACCTTGTTTATTCCCTTAACACATGTATTTTCTTTGTTAAGTTCTCACTTACGTGATAACAAAGATTGTGAACATTTATGATCTAGTTATAAGTTATAAAGATTTCAATCCACGTAAGGACAACTAGATAAGAAGAACCAACAACTTTGAGAATTCAAGGTAAGTGTGACATTGTCATAGCCATGTGAAAACTTATAACCGTCAATGTCTTACTTTAGTAATGATACTAAGTTCCAAGTGATGTTGGATCATAATAAGGTATCATAAAGTGTAATACAATGACAGTTTTTCATGGTTTATACAACTATGACATTTATTTTGTCACTTACTCTCATTATAGTTGTTTTAGGGTTTATTTCTAGTGTATTGATTGTAATAGATCTTTATAATACTAGTTTTAGTTCACTGTGTTAGTTTGAAAATTAATGGGCACAATTATCATTATTGATTATCCTTTTTAGCCAGTTGTTCCATAAGGAATTAGAACTGGAAGTTTTCTTGTATCTTATAATAGAAATTAAAACTATCCTCCTTATTTAAGCTATTTTATTGTATAAGGGTTAGTGATAGTGAGGTGAACAAATCTGCTTTTCTAGTTTAAGGCATTATTTATCCTTTATGCACAATGCTATAAAGCACTCATTTTCATGATGACTAATTTTAAGTAGCATTTAATTGTGCTAAGAAAGAATTCACTAAGAAATGCACTAGAAAAGTTTAACTCGAAACATGTGTAAGCCCTGTAAGGGTCATGTTTTTCATTTATTATGATATGTTCACTAAATCATTAACCTAATTTACATTTTGTTAAGTGTTTGCATACATTTAAGAAGTCCTTTTGAATTTTCATTACTCACACGATGTTTAGATTAGGAAATCTGAAACATCTCCCCTGATATCCTTTGTTTAAAGGGATTTTGATTATCATGATAGACAATTCGAATAGACTTTTACTCGCTTTTGATGTTTTCATTGTAAAACCTCTTATGAGAGAGAGTAATTAAGAGTCTTTGTCTTAAGAGATAATCAAAATTATTTTGATGAGAGGAAAATCTTTATCGAAACGTTTAGTGATTATATATTTAGAGTGGATAATTTTATGGAGATTAAAGGTTAAATTAGTTCAAAAGAA
>JBCNJP010000018.1:14875670-14998036 GCA_039602395.1 Deinandra increscens subsp. villosa | reverse complement strand
CTTTTAAATACGTGTATATACGTGTGAATACGGTTAAATTCACAAATGATTTATATGGTTTAGGGGAAACACATGAGGTAAAATCCCTATAGCCCAAGCTTAAATCTTGCATGGACTATATTCATAATTATCTTTTTAATTTCCGTTTTTAATTCTTTTTCATTTTGTAACCTCCTTTTTCCCCTTTTTAATTTTCCTTTCCTTCTTTTATTTTTTATTTGTGTTTTCGTAGTTTTAGTTTAACAAATTTGTGTTTACAGTTTCATTGAATATTGAGTTATAATACCGACTTATTGATGCAACATCGGCTAGCACTCTTCTTGTTATCATACAATATTGAGTTAAAATATATTGAAGTTTGAGTGTTATTTTTAATATTAATATAATATTGAGTTTATATTTTAAGGGTCCATCTTTATACTCGTCTAGAGCCCCAAAATTTTTAGGGATTCACGACCCTGTTGATTGGCGTATTATTAAATATTATATTCTTTCGGTTTGATTCTGGTCGGGTCAGATTACATTAACAAACTCAAACCCAAATTAAGTTATTAACCAACAAGCATACATAATATTAACAAAATATTCAATCAACGTTCTAACATTTATAAAGTTAAGCAAATAATCAAACAATAATGTAAATTTTAGAAATGAAATTTCAAAAGAAATACATAAGTGAAGAATTTGTGTTTATTTAGACTATCCGTAATGGGGCGTTATGAGGGCTTTTTTTCTAATATAACGCCCCTACCCACCCCCCGGGGCGCCATGTTAGTCAAAATTTGAAGGAGCCCCATGTTAATGGCGCCGTTGAAGGAGGAGGAGCTTTCATGTTTTTTTTTTTTTTTTTTGCCTTTTTCTTATTAGTACACCTCATACCTCATAACCCTCATCCTCATAACCCCCCACTACACACCTTACCTCATAACCCCCTATTTCCACGTCATCCGCCACATGACGCATAACCCCCCACCCGGGGCTCCATCCACTACGGATAGCCTTAGAATTTGATCTGAGAGAGGATAGAGGTTTTTCACATGTTCTATTGAGGTTTAAATAGAACGTGAATACGTAAAAGTTGAACACAATTTTAAATCTGTGTGTATATTTTTGAGTTGCTCTAATAGAATTATAGGAGATATGTGTTTGTTTAATGAATAAATGGTTAGGTTAAAATCAAAATACTAGCTTAAAATTTTAAAATAGCTATTAAGTAATTGGGTGGCTCATAACTATAAAGAATTAATGAGTAACTGAGCTTAATTGTTTAAATAGGTATTCGGTTTATATGTTTTTAAGTGGATAGTTGGTGGTAAGATGGTGGTTCCCTAACAAAAAAGTTATGGGTTTAAATCCTACGAAGGAGGGGGAGTCGACGGTTCATTTGTTTACGGGGTGTAGGATGATGGCGGCTGTGTGGCAATGGATGTTAAATTGGTGTAATTTACCTCCTCTCTTGTTGGTCTCCCTAAACGACTTGGTGGAGGTCCACAAAGACAACCGGATACCCCCGAGTAAGCGGGAGCTTCTTCAAGCTTTGATTTATATTATGTGTTGGAGCATTTGGGTGGTGAGGAACGAGGCGGTATTCCAAGGCAAGGGGCCAAGTATTTGTAAAATTGTTGGTAACATCAAATGTTGGAGTAGATTATGGTGTAAAAATAGGTGTAGTAATGCGATTAATTGGGATATGCCTTGTATGTTGTAATCGTGTTGGGGGGTGCGGTCTAGCGCCTTGCTAGTTCCGTTTTGCCTTCCCTGTTGTTTAATATATTTGCTGTTCAAAAAAAAAAAAAAAATCCTACGAAGGACACGTGTGGTAAATTAGTTAGCTTTTTTTAGTGATGGGATGTATTTTAACTTGACATTCTAGTTTTTGGTTTGGGTTGAGTCGAATCACATAAAGAATGATAACTTATCGTTACAACGAATAAAACTAAGAGCTGCAATAATGATTTCTTATGTAGTCATGACCAGAAAAATGTAAACCCATTCAATAGCCGTTTGAACTTTGAATCCAATGCTTATTTTCTCCTTTTATTTTGTTTTTCAAATACAAACATTATAAATTGTTTTTTAAGTATGTTAAAAATATGCCGCGTTGATGCTAAAAAATCTTATAGATTGATCAAAAAACTGTAATTATACTCTATATACATGTAAAGAAAAGAAACGAGGCAAACTATGTAGTCAGTCAGCCACTAATGAGAAGGGAAAGACAGACCTATCCGTGATGCTCTTTATGCGTCTAACGTGAACTCGTGAAGGTCCGTCAACTTGAACCGACCCCCGAGTTTCTCTAATTCCATTTACCTTGCATCCAAAGAAAAACATTTTAGGGTTTTAAATGGTTCATAATTGTTTTTTTAACGGTATTTGAAACTACCTTCAGATCTTCAATATCCGAGTGAGTATTCATAAGATGAAATTGCAACCGTTTAAATCTGCAATATCCGAGTGTTACTAATTGGTTAATACTTATTGTGGTACTTGGAATTTTGATGATATATTTTAAGGTGTAATGTGACACACGATACTAACATTTAAAGTATTTTAATTGTCATTGTTCTCATGATTTATTGTATTTTAAGCGGTCGTTAGTTACCTTTTCATAAGGCCCAAGAGTTCTGAAGTTTTCTGTGTAATTTTTGTTTCTTTCGGTCTTCAACATTTGCTAAAGAATCTATTTACATTGATATATTATATTTTCTTGAAAAAGAAAAAAAAGTGTTACTTAACACACCGTCTATGAATTTATGTATTTCTATAGAGCTATAAAAAAATGAATTTATGTATTTCTATAGAGCTATAAAAACCACTCGAGAAAACTGTTTCATCATTTTCGCTTTAGGATATCCTCCAACCAGATGCAAAATGGCTGTTCTTTTTTTAAGGTGTTTAGGTTTTGAATAATCAATTTTGATAGAGGGTATAATTGCATCGGGTAAAAAAAATACCAACGATTAAAGAGATATTGGTCTCTTTGGTGTAGTTTTTCTAATTTATTGTAATGCTAGCACCTTACTAGTTTTTTCACGAGGCTTAGTTTTGCTATCCAGAAAGGTTTGACGGCGCAACTTGTTGCCCGTCTCCCTTACCCGTCGAGGTGATTGTTCACTTGTATTTGTCAAAAAAAAAAAATTACCGTTTAAAAAATAAATAATAAAAAGATATTAACTGTTAAGTATCCTCAAAACACGTTGTTTCTTAAAAATAACTAATAGGAAACACGTGCGATGCTCTGGTTACGAAAATTTACAATACAATATTCGTTTAAATACAATTCATGTATTTTTTTTTTTGAACGGCCAACGAATGCCTCGGAAAACCCGGGAACTATTTACACCAGTTGAGCTCATTCCAGGAAAAATCCACCTCCGCGAGCGGTCGGGTGGTAAACCTTTGAGCTCAGGGATCGAACTTGTGAGGCAATATCGGTTCGGTTTTTTCGATTTTGGATACGGTTCGGATTTCGATTTTATTCGATTTCAAATTTTTCAACGCTTGGAGGAACCCAACGAAGAACCCTAAATCAACCGGTAATGTGAGAGAAAATATGAGAACCTGAACGGTCCAAGCGATTTGTAACAAAACATTCTTAATCCTAATGAAGGTTTAAGGGTGGGGGGTATGGTCTTAAGCAAGTTTTTAGGATTAAGTTTTTTAACTAATAGGATGACACCATGAGAAAGAAAAATTGATATCGGTTTTGATGTTTTTGAAGGGTATGGTCTTAGACAAGTTGTTTAGGACTAACTTTTAGGTGTTAGCCTCCAACGGTCCAAAAAATGGTCTAAATTGGTTCGGCAACCATCGGCAAGAAGCCACCGAGTTTAGGGGTGGAAGTTACCGAAATCCCACTTGCCGATGATGAGGGTGTGGTTACCGAATTTTTGTCAAAAAAAAACCCAAATTACCGAACAATGTTGTCGATGTATATCGCCCATCCTAAGAGCTCGTTATATAGCTCCAGGAACTTGGCTACCCGCATCCAGCAGTGCAGCTCCATGACCCCGCAACCCGAAACCCACTTTCAGCCCAACAGCAACTCTTAAGCCCAATAACCTATAAGCAAAAAATAAAGAACTTAAACCCTTGAAATACATCCAATTGAATTTGTAAAATGGCTACATAAATTTTATCAGTTTCTTTTTCTACTATTTAGAGTCGCATCTTTATAAATGAGACATGTTGCAAAATTTTTATTGCTTTATTATAATTAAGATAATAAATTCCAATGTCGATCAACCGTAGCTCTTAGACCCTCCCATATTTGCTCAGCCTATGGTTATGAATCATGATCCATGAAAAGGAAACGCATTTCTTTTACATATCCATACAATTATAGCATTATCTTCTCGTTTGAAACCCCGAGTAAGCGTGTAAAAAAGCTATACAAAAGAATAAAGTTAAATTTCAAGAAGTGATTTTTGAGGGCTGTAAACGAGGCGAGCCAAGCCCGAGCTCGTCTAGACTCGAGCTTGGTTCGTTTAAATTTAAGAGAGCTCGAGCTCGAGCAAGGCTCGATTCGAGCTTTATTTTTGAGGCTCGAGCTCGACTTGTGAGAAACTATTTAAGCTCAAACTCGGCTCGCTTATTATTAATTTTTATGTATTTATATATCATTATAATTAAATTTATATATATTTATAATTATAGTGTTTATATAGAAAATAATACATATTATTTACTAATTTTATCATAATTTTTTATATAATAATAATAAATTTTTTAAAATATATTTAATAAATTAAATAAAAAGTTTATAAATAAAATGTTCGTTAAGGCTCGCGAGCCGGCCAAAGCTCGATATGTAAAACTCGGCCTTGAACTCGTTAATTAAACGAGCCATATTTTAAAGCTTGAGCTCTGATCGTTTTAAAGATTTTTTACACCCTAGTTTTTTATACGATGACAACTCAATAGTGTAACATTTCAATATATTCAGACGCACAAATATGAAATTATGAATTTGTAAACTTTAATGCTTCAAACCACATTTAGTGCTAAAAGTCTATAGCCAGCCAATATTGAAAGACTTAAGAGTAACGTAAGTCAAAGTTCACCAATAACTAAATAGAAGACTTGGACTTTTTTATATGTTTTAATATAAAAAAATAGGGTAACAATACTTTATGATGACATATTTCCTCCCCTGCTTGTGGTACTCTGAGCTTTATCATATCCAAAATGAAACCCACTTTTCTTGTCATTTTTACGTTTCTCTTCTTCCAAAGATTTGGCAACCTCATCATCATATCTTCTTCAAATGTTACGTGTATAAAAAAGGAGAGGGAATCCCTACTCGTATTCAAACAAACCCTCACAGACAAATATAATCTTCTATCAACTTGGAGTGGAGTAGAATGTTGTGAATGGCATGGAGTTGAGTGTGACAGTCGAAATGGTCATGTTGTCAAACTTGATCTTCGATCTCCGATATCTCTTAATGACGCAGTATTATACAACAATAAATGGCTCGTAGGTGAGTTGAGTCCTTCGATACAAAATTTGACGCATTTGCGTTACTTGGACTTGAGCATGAATGATTTCTCAGGAAACATTCCTGAGTTTTTTTGGATCTTTTGAACGTTTGGAATACCTTAACTTGTCACGTTCAGGTTTTGGCGGAGTTGCTTAGCGATCTTGCTTCCATTGACCTCTCGGCCAATTCCTTTGATACTCCGGTGCCAGACCTGTTATGTAATTTGAGCAGCCTTGTTCGTCTACACCTTTGAGGAAACATGTTTCATGGTTCAATTCCTTCAAGCCTTGGACTACTCTTAAGGCTGGAAGAGCTATATCTTGATGATAACCAATTGAATGGGAATATTCATTCCATGAATCTTGGGCAACTTGCAAAGCTTAAGACTTTAGATCTCTCTGGCAATTCATTGGTCGGGGTTCTTTCTGAAACTCACTTCACAGAGCTATATAATCTAGATTACTTAAACTTGGCGTCCAACTCGCTAACATTGAACTTCAGCTCTAGATGGATTCCTCCCTTCAAATTGCGGGTACTTTTCGCAAGTTCTTGCAGCATCGGACCCTACTTCCCGAATTGGCTTCAAACACAAACAAGCCTCCAGAGCTTAGATCTTTCTAACTCGAGTATTAAAGATACAATACCAGAGTGGTTTGAGAACATCTTGTCTCATATTCTTTACTTGGATTTGTCCAATAACCAGATTGGTGGCAAACTGCCACGACTTCATGGTTATAGTGGTAGCCAGATGGGGGGACGGATTTTGAAGATGAATTCGAACAAATTTAAGGGATCACTAACTACAATTCCGTCAAATGTGAAGCTTTTGGATCTCTCGAATAATCTACTATCTGGAAATGTTCCTCAAGTGGATGGAACAATGAACCAAAGTCTTGAAGTTGTTAATCTATCTAAAAACCATTTCACAGGAAGCATTTCGGTACACTTATGCAACTTTCTTAGCATTCAGGTTTTGGATTTATCTCAAAATAAGTTTTCTGGAAGGCTTCCTGAATGCTTAGGGAACTTGACTAATTTGACTGTCATAGTTCTTACAGAAAACAACTTAACTGGTGTCGTCCCAAGTTTACTGGGTTTTCTAGCAAATCTACACTCGTTGCACTTTCGCAACAACAAATTCAAAGGGGATATCCCAGTATCATTACAAAACATGACGAATTTGGTCACTCTGGATTTAGGGAACAATTTGTTTACAGGTACTATTCCTTTCTGGATAAGTGAAAAACTATCCAACCTTGTATTTTTAAATCTCCAGTTCAATAAGTTTACGGGTAGGATTCCGCTACAACTTTGTCAACTCAACACTCTACAATATTTAAACTTGGCACATAATCACATAACACGGACAATTCCTCGTTGCTTTGGGAATTTAAGAGGCATGATGATCACGACTTCGATGACATACTCTACAGAATACTATATGTCTTATTATGAAGAAAATATTTTGGCTTCCATGAAAGGAAATGAATTGTTGTACACTAAGACAATACGTTTTCTTATATCCTTAGACCTGTCAAGCAACAATATTATTGGAGAAATTCCTAATACTTTAACAGAATCTTGTGGGGTTAAGTAGTTTGAATCTTTCTAGAAACCTTCTAAACGGATGGATCCCAATGTCGATTGGAGATTTAAAGCAACTGGAATCTTTAGATTTGTTGATGAACAAGTTGTCTGGTCAGATTCCTCAAAGTTTGACTAGCTTGACCTTTCTAAGCTACCTGAACCTATCATTTAATAACTTATCTGGCTCAATTCCAGTTGGAAATCAGATCCAAACTCTTGATGACCTGTCTATTTATGAAGGGAACAACGGACTATGTGGACCACCAGTTTCGAGAAGTTGCAATGGAAATGATATAACATACAATCATGTTGGTGAGACTGGTGAAGATGATGATCAAGATGATACCGAAGGTGTGTGGTTTTATGTTAGTGTGTGCTCCAGGGTTCGTTGTTGGATTCATGGGATTTCTTGGGAGTCTGCATTTTGTAAAGAGCTGGAGGTTGGCTTACTTTGAGACTCTTGAAAATGTTTACGGTTGGCTAACAATATCAATTCTATTGGGCCTTGCTCGTCTAAGGAGGAAAGTTTTCGAATAGGGTACGTTCTGAAACACCGATTATGTAATTCTTAAAAAAAAAGAGTAATATATAAACTCTTTGCACTAGTGCATTTATCTTTTCACTCAACATCCCCTCGTTTACAAATCCAAACTAAGCACAATGTATAACGCATGAACTAAAGGTCACTAAAAGTATTGTTCTAGATTTACTTTTTGCTTTATTCATTTGTCTAATGAACTATAGTAATCTCTTCTTGAGCTAATTATGTTCTAACATTCAAATAAATTTTTCTGAAGGCGATGTGTGCGTGGTTGTATCACCTGGCTAATTGGCGTCTCAAACGTTTTGGAGGTCTAAAACGAAAGTAAAAAGTTGAGGCCTTTTTCTCAAATGTAATCGTTATAAATAATGACGAGATCTAGGATATTTTGTGAATTATGACAAAAAAACGAGTCGTTTAGAAAGGGTAAAATGAGTCACTTAAAAATATTAAAGATCTATGTTAAAATACAAGCTATTCTTTGTTTGAAAACATTTAAATTAAATTAAATTACCTTACTTGATTGTTTAAATTTGATTAACAGAGTCTAAAAAGGGCAATAAAAAACATAAATAGAAAAGTTGAGAACCGAACACTAGATCACAAAAGCCTTTAGGTGCAAGGTGCTTACAAATTATGAATATTGTCCAACAAGTTAAACTAACTTCACTTGAATATTTTGGTTCACCGAGTTACAACATATATATGCAATTGTCTTTTTCTACATTTGACATTTGAGGCCCCAAAGCCCAAACATTTGTGGGGCTTAAAGCCTTAAACTATGACTTAAAAAAAAAGAAAACAATAGTTTACGGTACGTCCAGTTTAACATAAAGTGTCAGGTTAGCATAAAAGGTATAGTGTCTCCATAATAAAACTCTAGATTTTAAAGATGAAGCTTCTGATAGAGATAAAAAATAATAATTAAAAACTATAAATTTTAAAGACAGAGATAAAAATAAAGAGCTCATTGTGAATACTCTACCAGGTCAAAGACTTCAAGTTGGCACCTTGTAAATCATTTGAAACTCGTAATCACAATTTGGCCCCAATAGTTCCCTTTGAAATTCGTAGTTTCATTTTGCTGCTTTATAGACTGTTTGGTTATCTAAGTGTAATTTGATTAATTTGTTTATCAAAATAAGCTTAATAAATATCAAACAAATACGAATGTGCAGAGTACACATTTGTTTGAATTTTTTTATTTGAAATATTTAGAGGCAAAAACTACGGTGTCCAGGGGCAGCGCCTCCTATAGCGGGGATCAAAGGGCAAAGCCCTGACTAGGGTCGAGCTGAACCGGGGAAATTAATTCGAAAATCCAACCCAACTAGAACCCGAGCTGAAGCAAAACTAGACATTGATCTGAAATATTACTTGATAAACATGCATCAGATTTTAAACTTAAAGTCACCATTTCCTCACAACATAGACGTATTCTTATGATTCACTTTTAAATTTTACACATATTAAACAAATTCATAAGTCACCAAACAATTTTATGTCAACTTTCATAGTTTGAGACTTTGAGGGTTCTTTTTTCTCTTGTTTGACATTCTATATAAAGTCAAAACTGTTGCTCAACATACTATTCAATTCAATGGCAATATATCTTATTAACATGGATTTATTTTACTGTTATAATCCACAAATATATATCAATCATGTTGATATACAAGTTAAGATTCATAAGATTCCAACTGAATGCTTATTTTGAAACAGACTCTTTAGTTCATGATTCATCCTGTTAACCCCAAAACTTGATTTCAATTCGTTCCCTTAGAGTCTTTGGCAGCTTTTTACCATCAAGTTAAGTTGGTTTAAATTTTAATCATATTTTTGTCCCTAAAATCCATTATAAGTCAAAAATACCTAACTAACTCATGAACACCTCATACCCATTTCCTCATCTTAACTAGGCAAACAAGAATAGTAGATCCTAATGAATTCTAAACATGAATGGGAATGTTTCTAGACTATTACTCCTCAACAAAAATCAATAAACTTTCTAGATAAAAAAGTTTACCCCAAAAGAATTGAAGTACACTTTATATATCAAGAACATTAACATGCATGATCTCAAAAAAACCATCTCTGATTCAAAACTGCAACTACAAATCAATCCAATGTAACCAAAACAAACAAACAAACTCAATGGAATCAAATTCAAACAATTACCTAATCTTTGCCCTAGGTAACAGAATTCTACACTTAACTCTTGCAAAAAATCACCTCAAAAATCAATCATATCAAACCCGCGGGACGACCGGAGCGGCGGCAGCAGCGGCAGACGAGGCGGCACCACCGAGGAACGAAAGGAATCCGCCATTCGCGGGTTCCTGATAATCCGTAAACAGATCTTCCGGGACCTTAAACCCTCCATGAACACATAAAACCGCCAACCCGATCAAAACCGCAGAGATGAGAACCGACCCTACGTTCGTTAAGAACACGATTATAACGGTGGAGAGGATTAACAGAACTAGGGTTTCGCGGCCGGAGAAGGTGCGGCGGAAGAGGACGAGGGGGTGATCGGAGGGGCGGAAGAGGTAGAGGAAGATCCAGGCGGCGAGGAGGCCGAGGAGGAGGAGGAGGGAGAACGGGTGGGTGATGAGGGAGACGGCGATGATGGCGGCGAGGATGGTGGTGTAGTTGACGCGGAAGTAGGCGAAGTTTTTTCGGATGCGGGAGGTGGCGTCGGAGAAGGATTCCGGCCGGGAGAAGGTGGAGCGGTCGATGAGTTCGGACCATGGGCGGTTTTGGGAGAAGGATTGGCGGAGGGAGGAGGAGAGGCGGGAGGAGAAGAGGCGGAGGCGGGAGGTGGCGATTGGGGCGGGGTCGGTGGGGATTTGGATGGATGACGGCGGTGCTGTCGTCATTGTGGCGCGGCGGAGGGGTGGTGGTGGAGAACGTCGATCGGCGGGATTTGAAGGTGGAGCGGGGATGGAGAACGTCGATAAAGAAGATGATGCGGTTTTTTCTGTTACTGGTTAATTACTGGTGTAGTCCTTTTATATTTATTTAGTGTGACGAATTAACCTTCAACTCTTTGTAAATGGCACTTACAACCCCTAATAGTTCCTGGTTCATTCATTTATGTATTAAACCACGACTGAATCGCATTTGCACCTTAAAATCTAAAAATGCATATCATTAATGTGATCAATTTAGTTTTATTCTTTAGTATATGTTTCCTTTTCCATATTTTTTTATAACTGTAAATATTTTATACGACTTGGATTTTTTATAAATCTTATAGTAAAATGTAGAAAATATGACATTTTTATTTATGAATGAAAAGGTATATAAAGCTAGACTTAATAAGGCTAGTGGTCTCTATATAGTATGGTAAAAGTAATAGGTTTAGGGATATAACTTTAATAAATAACAAGTTTGAGATATGGAGTTACTGTTAGAATTCTAAAACTATAAGGCTATCCGTAGTGAATGGAGTCCCTTATGGACGTTATACGTTATGTGGCGTCCACGTCAGCATGAGGGGCTCCATACCAAAAGTGGTGTAGTGGGGCTCCATGTATAACCCCCATAGCAATCATTACCTAATTATTTATTTAATTATTTTTTATATAATTTAATATTAAATATATTAAAAATTAAACAACAAAAAATATTAAAATAGAAAACAACATATTTTAAAGTTACAAACTAGAAAACGAAAAAAAACTAATCATCGTCTTGAGCATCATCATACGCCTCATCCTCGTCGTCATCCCCATTGTCGTCGCCGTCATCACCATGCTCGTCGTTTATTTATTTAATTATTTTTTATATAATTTAATATTAAATATATTAAAAATTAAACAACAAAAAATATTAAAATAGAAAACAACATATTTTAAAGTTACAAACTAGAAAACGAAAAATAACTAATCATCATCTTGAACATCATCATACGCCTCATCCTCGTCGTCATCCCCATTGTCGTCGCCGTCATCACCATGCTCGTCGTTGTTGGAACCATGGCCGGCGTCTTCATCATCATCATCATCATCATCATCATCATCATCATCATCATCATCATCATCATCATCATCACCATCATCATCATCATCATCATTGTGCGTTATGTTGTTGTCCACACCGACATCCGCATATTCATGACGATTTGACCAAGTATGCTCCACCAAGTCCGCCATTAGTGCGTTATGTTGTTGTCTACACCGCATCTCCGCCAAATTTTGAATGCGTTCTTCCATGGATGCTTCGGGCACAACAACTCGGTGTTCGGGATCGTAGTAGGAACAGATCGCCATCCCTCTGTCCTCCTTCACCATGTTGTGCATGATGATGATGCTACGCATGCAATCTTTCATTTTATCAAGCGTCCAAAGTCGGCAAGGATTTTTAATGAAGTGCCATTTCGTTACCAATGTGCCGAACGTACACTCGATACCCTTTCTTGCCGCTTCTTGAACCACTTTGAATCGTTTTCTTTTCTCATCAATAGGATCCTTGTAGGTCTTCACAATGAATGAATATTCTGGGTATATACCATCTCCCAATAGATAACCATGTGGATAATAGTTACCGTTTGCATAAAAAGAAGCTTTGGCACCTTTACCCGATACGTAATCCTCGATGATTTCGGACCCTTGCAAGACATTGATGTCATTGTTCGAACCGGCTACCCCAAAATGTGCGTGCCAAATCCATTGATCGCACGATGCCACGGCTTGAAGAATAACAGTCGGACCCTTTTGATCTCCTCGTGTGTATTGACCTTTCCATGCCGTAGGACAATTATCCTATTGCCAATGCTTGCAGTCGATACTTCCGATCATACCCGGTAGACCATACTTCTTATCATGTCGGTCATACAGCAATTGTAGATCATTCCATGTCGGTTTTCTTAAATAACATGGACCGTACAATATACGTATTCCTAGCACAATTTAAAAATAATATGTAATGTAAAAATTAAAAAATAGTAGAACAATTTTAAAGAATAATTATATTTAACATTTATAATAACACTACAACAATTTAAAAAAAAAACAATAACAATTTAAAAAAATACATTTAGCAAAATGTTCCAACGTATCTCTTGTCGTCTTTTCCGTCATTTTTAAATATTCGTCGTTGATGTCGGTCGTTGTCCCGTACGCCAAGACACGTAATGTGGAGGTAACCTTCTAGAATAGCTGGGTCAAAGTTGTGAAAATACGGAAACTCTCGTTCAAGATCGTTTACAATACGTAAGAACATTCGTTTACTCATCCGGAAACGATTGAAGAACGTCTTAGCACTTCGGTATGTAGGTTTGGTGGAAAAATAGTCGTTCATCAAGTTCCTATTTGCCGCCTCACGTTCGCGTTCAACTTGCGTTCTACGTATAACGGGACGAGGAATGGGAGGTGGTTCCATTTGCATCACGTACGAAACGATCTCGTCTTCTATCTCATCGTCGAAATCGTAGAAAATAGAAGAAGAACTTGATTGTGGAGAGCTCATTTTTTAAAAAAAAAAATTGGAATAATATATGTAGATGGAGAGTGAAGGTTATGTGTTTGGAGAATGTTGTGTGTGTGTGTGTGTATATATATATATATATATATATAGAGTTGGGTTATATATATATATAGGGTTAGGTTCAAATGAGAACTTTTTGTTTTGAGAACTTTTAAAAACTAAATCTCAACCACAAATTTCAGGGGGACCACTACAATTCATGGGAGGGGGGATACATGTAATAAACTTGTGGCTCAAATTAGTTCTTTTTAGTTCTCAAACCCAATTGGTTCTCAAATGATCATCTCCCTATATATATATATATATATATATATATATATATAGGGAGATGATCATTTGAGAACCAATTGGGTTTGAGAACTAAAAAGAACTAATTTGAGCCACAAGTTTATTACATGTATCCCCCCTCCCATGAATTGTAGTGGTCCCCCCCCCCCCCCTGAAATTTGTGGTTGAGATTTAGTTTTTAAAAGTTCTCAAAACAAAAAGTTCTCAAAACAAAAAGTTCTCATTTGAACCTAACCCTATATATATATATATATATATATATATATATATATATATATATATATATAGGGAGAGGATCATTTGAGAACTAATTGGGTTTGAGAACTAAAAAAAACTAATCTTAGCCACTAGTTTATATATATGGAAAACCCCCCCATGAATTTGAATGCTCCCCCCTTGAAAATTAGTGGCCCAAATTGGTTCTCAAAAGTTCTTAAAAGAAAAAGTTCTCATTTGAACCTAACCCTATATATATATATATATATATATATATATATATATATATATATATATATATATATATATATTGGAAGAAAAAAAAAGGTCAAACTAGCCGTTCAACGGCTAGTTTTTTGGATTAATCAATTTACCAGGCGCCATGTACACAACGCCCAACCCGATTTCGACTAACATGGCGCCCCGGGGGGCGGTCCAGAGCGTTATAAGGGGCGTTATGTTGCAAGATTTTGCCCCAAAACGCCCCACTACGGATAACCTAATGGCTATGTGTACTTGGTTTAAGGTTTTCAAGCTTCTCTCTTGGGTATTTTGTGACATGTGGCATCATACGTGGCAAGGGGTTTGAAAACAAAAACGGTGTAGTGGTTTAATCCTTCTTTCAATCACCTATCAAGCCCTTACTCTCTCACAATCTCTCTCCCTTTCAGCGTGAAAATTTTCACGCATTTGGGGTTTTTTTGTTGGTTTTGGCGCCCCACCGTAGTGGGAGGGGGCGTGAAAGTGGGTTTTCAAGCCCTATTACAGATAGCCTAATGTTACCCTTTTATAAATCTAAGGACTATTTGTATAATTTATTTACTTAAAACAGCAAATTACATGAATATGCTCTTTAGTAAGTTACACAAATGATCCATGTTATTTGTAGAAGGATAATAGTCATTTTATACAAAATTAACGGCATTTTTAACAAAAGGTAGTATTCATAAACCTTAAATATGTTCCAAACCAATAATTAAACTACATCTCTCAAACTCTTTATTTTTTTTAAAATTAAACTTTACAAAATCTGTATATTTGACAAAAAGTTTGGTGATTTGCTAAAATTTGAG
This sequence comes from Deinandra increscens subsp. villosa, assembly GCA_039602395.1. NCBI lineage: Eukaryota > Viridiplantae > Streptophyta > Magnoliopsida > Asterales > Asteraceae > Deinandra > Deinandra increscens. The sequence continues at coordinate 14,983,356 of JBCNJP010000018.1, read as the reverse complement.
GATTGGAAGAGAGAGAAAATGTAATGATAAAGGTATAAAAAATATTATTTTATTATTGTTGTGAGTGGAGAGAGAGAAAAAGTAATGATAAAAGTATAAATTATAAAGATAAGGATAAGGAACCTGCTGGGAATGCTCTTAGTTTTACCAAATCACATAAACCAAATGTGTAGTCAACTGTAACTGTTATAAAAATATAAAGCTACATATATCAAAAAAGACCAAAAGGAAATTGCAACTAAAAGATCATTATTAATAGGCGTACATTTAGTAATTTTGAGGGTGTAATTGTGTAAACATATAACCTTAATCGGTTTTTAGCATATGTTTACAAGTCTATATTTCCTTGATTTTCTAGGAACAAGTCAGCTGGCCCAAGTGGGCCAGCCGTACGAACGGAAATTGCTCAGGTACTGCGTATGGAGTGATCCAATGGCAAAAGGCCATCGTCAGCTGGCAAGCCAGCCGTACGAAGCCCTTAAGCGCCCAATGTACACCAGCTCTGGAAAAAAACCCACTAACCTACCCACCCGTAGGCACAACGACAAATTAATGGTTAAACACGGTTGCCTCAAAGGTCGAACTTGGGTTTTTCCAATTCTCCTATCACTGACCAGCATGCCTCTGAGCAGTTGAGCTGGACTTTGGCTATTCATGGATCTTTTTTTCTTGTACTTTAATTTGTTTGCTTTTGTTCATGGACTTTGCTTGGTTCTTATTTCCAAACAAACACTATTTCTGGAAGATACAAACAGACTAGAGAATTACAACACAAATTATATAAGAAGTTTAAACATTGATGGAAAACAGTTAACGAATACAATACAAGATGGGGTTTATGTTTGATATGATCTAGTAGCTTGTGGTTGAATCTTGATCATCCCAGTTGCTCGCCTGCTTCCCGATCTTCTGTAGAGCTTTGACAACTTGTCCATTCGTTACGTTTCCAGTAACCGTCACCTTGTTTAATCTCGTATCAACATCATACGTCTCAATATCTGTCCAAGTCAGAACACAATCGATCATAATTATGGATCGATGGGTATCCGTTTGGACCGTTTCAACAATGATTATCTTGCTAGTTGATAACGAATGGTACGTACCTTGGATCTTCTTGATGGCTTTTAAGATCATTTTAATACATTCTTCACAGTGTAAACCCACCTTTAACTCCACCACCTGATTCATATATACAAATGTTAGAAGGTATGCATAATTGAATTGATGATGTTGATGATGATGATAAATGATGGTACTCACGTTAGTCATTTGATTTTGGTTCCAAGATGATTTGAGAATAGAGATCTGGGATTTGAGGGGTGAATGTGAATGTGAAAGAGGAATTGGATTCGGTGGGAATTATGGAAGGCACTTTGGTAAAAGTAGTTATGGGGGGAAAGCATCTCGTTTTGTGTGTTTAAAGGGAGAGAACCATCATTCTCATATACGCGTCTTTTATTAAAAAATAGGGAAAATCACGAAAATAACCAAGTTTGACCCTGAAAATGCAGGAATGACCACCCAAAAGTATACTAACTCAAATGACCCACCCAATAGAAACCAACAATTTGTCATCTTTTCACCAATCACAATCTGACATGTGTCATCAATCTGACAAGTAGGCTAAAGGTGGAGCCCACCACCAACCAGTAATTGTTTGACACATGGACAAAAAGTCAGAAATCTAGGCTTGTTACCCGAACCACTGCGAGCCTGCCACCTGTCCAGACTAAAGTTGCCTTTTCCCAACCCCCCTACCTCCCCTACCTCCCCTACCTCCCCCTATATATATTTCTTTTTAGTTATATATATATATTCAACTTTTCATGTAAATAATTGTTTTTGTAAATGATTCTATGTAAAAGTTGAATCATACGTTATCGAACAAACTCCTAGCTCTGATTACTTTGCCTGAAAACCACTTCTTACCTCAAAACTAATAACATTCCAACACCATCACGCCACGAATTTCATCACATTTATTAGTAATGCTTTCTTTCTGTACATGAAAACCATTTCTCATCTAAAAACCACCCACATAATATGAGATGCATTAGTTTCCACCCACATAATATGGAAATGTGGATTAGTTTTGCTAGTTCCACCATTGGTACCAGGTGGCCTCTCCCCAGAAAAGGATACAGAACCACCGTCTCAGATTCCATTTTTTTTTTGTGTGTGTTTTATATCTCTACAGGCAGGCTTGTAGATTTGCAGGAGGAGGAGATAAGGATTTTCGAAGTTGTATCTTCTAGACACCAAACAGAGGTAGGGGGAGGTAGGGGGTGTTGGGAAAAGACAACTTTAGCACTAGTCAGTTGGAGGACACATTTCAAGTGGACAGGTGGCAGGCTCGCAGTGGTTCGGGTAACAAGCCTAGATTTCTGACTTTTTGTCCATGTGTAAAACAATTACTGGTTGGTGGTGGGCTCCACCTTTAGCCTACTTGTTATTTTCGTGATTTTCCCTAAAAAATACCCACATTTCTAACTAGGTGGCAAGGTGATGAGTAGAGATCAAGGTGAACCCACGCAGAAACACGAGATGGGATCATTGCGGAGCTTCTTTAAGGCCCGGGTGAACCCGGTCACCTTTGTTTTTCGCTGAGTAATATTAATTTTTACTCAGTTTCTTTGAATTTTTTTTATATAGCGAGTCTGGTTTCCTATATACTGAGTCTGATCCCTCATATAACGAGTCCGGTTCCCTTGAACTTTTGTTCAAGCTCTGCCACCGGGTTTATGAAGCCGCAAAAAGACCAACCCCTCCACCCTTAATCATAACTTTTGTTTAAACTAACACCTAGATTTTATAGGATAAATTCATCAATACCTACACTGCATCGGATTTGAACCCGTAATTTTTTTGTTGTTAGAGAACACGTCATTTACCATCATGTTGTCCTTAGGAAAATAGTTCATGATAAGACAGGCCGTAATGGAGGACTAACACCAACTGAAAGTTGGCATGGAGGAGGGTGTGGGTACACCCACGCAAGTGAAGAAACATGTGAGCGGAAAGAAGAGTCGCGTGAAGTGAGAATGATGTCGAGTGAGCACGGAGCATAGAACACAACCCCACTGGTGCATGGAGGTGACGTGACGACCCGTTGTACATTCCGATAAATGGTTATTATAAACAATTTAGGCCAAACCTATAACTACTCGTTTTTATAAAACTACACAAATCAGCTGCATTGGTTGGGTCGGCCGAAACCTCCTCCCTGAATGGGGACATTATCGTTGGTCTCTAGTTCATAGTAAAAGTTAATCAATCCATATATATTTTCCTATATCTTATATATCCTCACAATTTTATTTATATAAGTGCTGAGATGGGTTTTCTTATTAAAGTACTTTTCCCAAACAATATTTTTTTGTTTGCGGTATTTCAACTGCAGCCGCGGTTCATTTGGTCGTGACCGCGGTTAGTAGAAATACAACAAAGAGAAAAAGAAACCCGTACTTTTACAAATATGTTTTGAAAAGGCAGTATTGTATAAAAGGCATGATATCAAACTTAGCTAGAAGACCCTTCAAACTGAAAAGAATGATGATATAAGCACAAGTTCTGTTCAAAATCACCATGACTTGCAAAACAAGCAACTTTCATAGAAAAAAAAGACAGAAATACCAGGGTCTGGTAGTCAGTCATACAAGGTGTATAAAAGGCATGATATCAAGCTTGGCTAGAAGACTTGTTGAAGAGTTTGACCATTCTGTTGATCTGTTAACGCACTGCAGAAAACATCATCAACATTAAAGAGCGCACGATATGGATTTGCAGTAAATCAGACCAACGGAAACATTAAAGAGACACGAGTACAAAAGAAAAACATTCAGTCAAAGGGTCAAAGTAACAAATAAACATATTCGGTAATATCCCACTCGAAGGTTCGGGGAGGGTGAGATGGGGGCAAACATTACGCCTGTCCTAACAGACAAAAGTTGCTACTCTCAATAAAACCTCCTAGCTTAACAAACTCATTTGCAGTCAATTAAATCAAATTCAATAGTTCAGAATGCAATTCACTTTGTTACCATAAATTTGATGAACATCTAGCTTTGTTTTTCCTCAATCTTCACTTCATCCGAATCCGAGTCACTAGCATTGTAGCCTATCAAAAAAAATATTTACAAAAAGGGTATTGAATTATTCATAACATCACTCAACAAACTACATATCTGCTTATAAAGAAGATACAAAAAGAGCACAAGAATTAACAACCTGGATGTTTATCACCAACTTTCCAAACCGAACTTCGACTCCGTGAAGCTCTATTAATCCAAGCTTGTCCCTAACATCCAAACCATCAACACTAACTTACTTTCTGCTACAAAAAAAACCTAAGTTCAAACATGACAAAGTGCAACAAATTGTCCATCTAATTACACCAATTAATGATGTTTTTTATGCTTTGGAGACTTCAATCCTCCATCAATGAGATTCATAAAGATTTACGAACTTTAAAGCCTAAAAATAAAGAAACAAATAAGTGGGGAATATCGTCGAACACCTTCTGTGCATCTTTAACAACGCCGTAACCGCTACAATACATCTGACCCACCAAAACCTGCATGCTTGTATCACCGGCTTTTGCCTCCTTAAGGGTATCCTGGAACCACCGTCTCGAGCACTCCAGCACCACCTCCGCCAGCGGAGTCCGGCGGTTCATTGATGAAGTTTCTTCCATTACGTTTAATCTCTGATTTTGCTTCTCCGAATGAGCAATCCGGATCCCCTTCGGCTTGGCGGGTTCCGGAGGAGGGGCGACTCGGGTTTTGCTGGAAACGGATTTAGGGCCTCGTTTGGATTGTTGTTGGATCCTGTTGGATGTTATGACCCTGGCAAAATCTTGAAGCCTTGCGGAAGATGGAACCGATTTTCCCATAAACGAAAGACGCGAGATTGACTAGACGGAAGAATTTGTTCTGATTCCAATTTCGTGTGCAAATCTTGATTTGATGGGAAGAGAAGTTTCTGAATTTTATCCGAACGAACGACCTTCCCCCTTTTGTCTTTTCTCTCTGCTTATTTGGGTTTATGGATCGGGTTAACAGACCATGTGGATATCAATATTTTGATCGGCAGTTTTGTTAGCACAAAAAAGTTAAGACCCTTGAGAGGGATAAACCAAACAAAAGCCCCAAGAAGGTTACATAAAACAACAATTAGCCCAACGCATTATCCGAAAATTTTAAATAAACAGTTTTATTAGGACAGGAGTCCAGAACTAATAAGTCTTATTTTAGTCGTTGAATCTTCAATCTACTTATAAAAGAAGGGGTGGCAATTTAATCTTAGTCATCTTTGTTAATTTTTATTAAGTTCACATATATTTTTTTAAACTTTCATAACTTTTACATACGACAATATCTTTTTAAAAAAACTAGACCATAAAAACAAGCGTTTTTTTATCTTTAAAACGCGTACAGTGTTGCTATATATAAAATTAAAGAAAATACTCTTCCGATTTGACACAATGATCTGAATTTTTGACATAATGATCCGAATACTTTTGACACTATATAATACAATGATCTGAACAATTTGACACGGTGATCTTAAAATGACACAATGATCTGAACATTTTTGACACTAACACAATGATCTGAACATTATGACACAGTGATCACAACATGACACAATGACGAGTATTTGACACAATGATCTGAACATTTTTGACACTATGACACAATGATCTGAATATTTTTGACACTATGACAATAAAATTTAACTAAACCAATTCGAATAAGCTTATTCGAATTTGAGTTGAATTCGAATCCATTCGATAAACAAAATTAGGAAAAAAATTATATTATTTCTAATATCTAGTAAATTTATACATGTTACTTAACATCTCAACAATCCATTAGAGATACACCGAATAAGTGCTTGACCAACAAAGAAGAACTGAGACGTGAACATTGAATAGCGATGAAGTGATTCAAAGATGTTGAATTTTTTCAGATTAGCGATGAAGTGATTCGAATACGTAAAAATGTGATGCGGCTAGGGATGAACCGATTGTGATTAATTGATTTGAAGGCTTGAATTGTTATTACTAGTGTAAGAACAAAAGAGCTAGGAAAGGGAATGAAGATGAGTTGATGTGATTGCCTAAGTGACTAGGATAAAAATGATGTTCAAAAGAAAGAATTAGGATTTAGGTTATGACTTTGGTCAGAATATAATTGATAGGGTGGAAATGGACTAGATTCGATTGTAATATGATGAATTAGATAGGCCCAATAGTTTGGACGTTGACCATATTAAAATATTATATTTAAATATATATATATATATATATATATATATATATATATATATATATATATATAATCCTTATTCAAGTTATTCGAGTCGAATCGGTTTGGAATATTCGGACTCGAATTTAATTCAAATTCGAATAATTTTTTGGTTCGAATCAGGATTCTACTCGAATAACTCGGTATTCGAATTTTAGTTATTTGAGTCCGATTCAAATAATGAATTGCATGACTGTGTGATCTACGTAGGAGAGCCTTGAAGACAACTTTGCTTCAACATATAAACGAAATAAAAAATTACAAAATCCTACCCTCTACCTTTTAAAGCATGCCATATCTTCATTGTTGCAAGAAGCATGAGTAACAGTGCCATGAAACAGCCCTTTAGCAATTTCCCACGCATTTTGCATTCAACAATTTATCAGCACCCTTAGGCTATCCGCAGTAGATGGAGCCCCTTGTGGGCGTTATGTGCCATGTGGCGTCCACGTCATCAAGAGGGGCTCCATGACTAAAGTGGTGTAGTGGTAACCAATTTATAATGCCCCTCTAATTATTACCCAATTATTATTTAAAAACCCCATTCAATTAAATCTATCCAATAAAAAAAAAAATCAACCAATCAAGAAGGATCAAAAAGGAGGGGGGAGGTGTTATTAACATAACGCCGGTGATTCCAAGTTCTAACATGGCGCCCTATGGAGGTGGGAAGGGGCTCCATGAGGGGCGTTATATTTAACATGGAGCCCCCATGGAGCCCCACTACGGATGGCCTTAATCCAACCCTTCGCACGTAATTTTCTCAAAAATGGTGGATAAGTAACTGTGGCAAGAAACAGCCCTTTAGCATCCATCTCCTCATAGTACATTGCTTCATTATAACTGTTCAAACGACAATAACCGTCCATCAAAGTAGTAGTGTATGGTAGATGATTTGGAGTAGCAGCTTGGATTTCCTTTGTGTTCCCGAGTTCACTTCAGGGATGAAAAGAAAAGAAATGAAATGAAATGTAAAAACAAGTGTGCTCCTGAGTTTCATTTATGAGTTTCATTTAAGAAGGGAAAGGAAAGGAAGATAAAAGCACTAATGTCGCGAACCGTTTTTCACAGTACAGAATCGAGATCAGATTATGTAACGAAGACAAGATTAGCTATTGATTCAACGATAAATTACAAGCAAACTATTATAACTTACAATTAACCGATCCAGATAATACATTATCAACAAAAACAAAATCTATTAAAGAACACCAGTACGAATTTACATCAACCATACAGATTAACCACAAACAAGATACAATCCTCATAACGGATAGTCGGATAACACTTCTTCACAAACAGAAATTAAAACCATAAATACCAAATCACAATCGAAATCGACTTCGATTTATTCTTATTCCTCGATTACTCGATTCAATTTTCAATTCCGACTTATATTCCCAAAACCAAACCAGGAACCGATTTCCCGACGCGATTTGCGAGACTACTCTCCCAAACAGAAGGACAATGCAAAAACGTAACGGAAACCGGTTGATTAGTAGAATTAACGAAACGAGTAACAGTGAGGGAAGTGTTGAAATACTCCCTAACCTGCGTGATTATCCCATGCGAATCGACGGTCCAGACGTGAATCCAGGAGATATCACGGAATTGATCGCAGCCTTCGATGATGACCGTAGATCCGAAGGCGTCGATCGATTGAGGCACGAATTGGAAAGTGTCAGAAGAGATGTTATCAGTTCCGGTGAGTAATCGCATCATAAACTGGTGCGACGGAGGGCCATGGAACCACCACTCGAGGTCGGGGGCGAGAAGTTTGTTGACGATTTGAACGTCGCGAGAGGTTAGCGCGTGGTATAGAAGGAGCACCACGCTCCCGTTGCCGGAATCCTCCAGAGGTTGTTGTTGAAGGTTGGCCAGTTCTGTAAGAGAACGGAGAATTGATCGGAGGTCGGAAAATGGGGATGATGGATGGGATAAGGGAGGGCGGGTTTTATAGGATGGGTGTGAAGGGTAGTTTAGGAATTTAGGGAATGTAACGTCCCATTATGGTCGGGCTCCATAAAAATAAATAAATAAATAAGTGTGGCCTTTAACGTGACACAATAACGAAGAAAGCGAATACAGCAGTGTTTGGAAAATCGGTTAGACCCGGCCGATTAAACAGGTGATCGGGGGTTAGATTGGTTCGCTTAAGAGCGGTTTTATTTAGTTTTCAGCTAAAATGTAACCCGATGGTTTTTACGGTTAAATCGGCGGGTTTTCCGGTTGAATCGGACCCGGACCTACATTGAATTGTTTTTTTTTAATTAGCTAAAAAAGGTAAAGTTTTTTTTATATATAAATAGCTTGATTAGAACTTATATTTATGTTATTTTGGACAATTGTACTCTGTTTTAAAATTTATTGATTTTTTTTTTGACATTTGTCATGGTTAAAAGTTTATAAAATGTATATTATAAATTTACAGGTTTAAATAGTCAATCCGGTTCAACCACCCGGGTCAAACCGGGTCAACCAGTTGAGTCAATTTTTACATAAGCCCGATCCAGTTTTAAATTCCGGTTTTAAAACATTAGCACGAAACGTTTGAATAATTGATTTGTGAAAAATCATATATATATTTTTTTATATCTTTAATAAAATTTTATAAAATAAAGTAAAACTTAATTGTGTATCATAAGAATGAACTGATACTATTTATTTATATAATAATTATTTTGCATGGTTATTTTCATTAAGTTTACGATTATATTTAAAATCTAAACCTACATACCGAAAAAAGAGATAAGGCATGAAAGACCACTCTTGCCAGCTATCAACCTTAAACGTTTCACTATTATTTGAGTCATCTCTCAAAATGAGTTTCCGACCAATTCAAATCTTTTTCATTAACAGTTGTCAAATCATAGTTATTTATTTATCAATACACATTTTGTAATTGTCTTGCCTAACATTTCTTGTAATCTTATTAATGAGATGTTTACCCATCCGTGCGTTGCTGCGATGTTGAATTTGTATACTGAATGAAAGTAAAAAAGTTAAGTGGTATAAAACGTAAAAGTTTAAAAGTATCGTGGTGAAAATATAAAATTATAGAACGATATTAAAAGCGAAAGTAGAAAAGTTAAAAGTTTCGTGCCAAATTACGTAAAAGTCTAACAGTCTTGTAGTGAAAGTTAAAAGTTTCGTGGCCAAAATAGAAGACAACAAAACTTAAAATGAAAAAAAAATACTTCAAAAGTTAAACGGTACAAAACGTAAGAGTATGAAACAATGTGGCCAAACAATAAAACTAAAAGTTTACTATTTCGCTAAAAAGAAAAGAAAAACAAATCATAAAAGTTTAGAGGTAGAAAGCGTCAAAGCACCAAAGTCACGTGGCCAAAGTTTGAAAACCCAAAAGTCTACTATTCATCTATGAAATTTGATCATGTTCAAAGGTAATGGAAATAAAACGTAAAAGTGTAAAAGTTTCGTGGTCAAAATATAAAACTATAGAAAGGTCGTGGCAAAAGTCGAAAATTCTAAAAGTATACTAAAAATTAAAGTGCAAAGGTTAAGGGGTTTAAAACGTAAAAGTCTAAAAGTTTCGTGGTTAAGGTATAAAACTATAAAAAGTATATTAAAAACGAAAGTATAAAAGTTAAGGAGTATAAAACGTACAACTATAAAAGTCACGTAGTCAAAGGATTAAATTAAAAAGTAATAGTGGTCAAAATATAAAAAATAAAAAAGAAAAGACGTGGACCAAAAGTGTACAAATGAGAGAATTTTCGTGGCCAAAATAAAAGAAATTAAGACTCTTGAAGAGCTTAAGTGAATAAAAGTAAAAATTTATGTGGCCTAAACAAAATAAATAAAAAAACATGTGGTGTAAACAAAAGAAATAAAAAGTCACTATTTAAGTATCAAATTTCATTATTATATATATATAATAAATCTACGTATTTCATTATCAATTTTTTTGGACCGCAAATGATTAACAACCGGCTACCCAAGACAACCCTATTGGCGTAAAGGATGCTTACAGCCATGAGAGCAGCGAGCATAGTCATGCTATCACGTGTGATGGGTAGCTCATACCTAGCAGTCTAGCACATCAGTTGACCACATCCCAGGGAAAACCGACCACTCGAAAGACCATTGTGATAAAACCTGAGACTCTAGGGATTGAACTTGTGACCTCTTGATTAACAAGTCTCTCGTAATCATCTCATACCACTATGACAAATCCTAATTAACAACTTAAAAAGTGGTATCAATTCTTGAAACCATGGTATTGCTATACCGTCTTTTTTTTAACGACAAAAAAATAATAATAAATTAGTTTTTAGTAACAAACTACTAACTTGTTTCGATGATGTATATGATCTGTTCATATTTGTGTTTCCTTTTAAATTAAATATTATAGATTTAATCTCAATATTTTATCAGACGTTTGATTTTTAACATTATCTAAGGAAGGAAAGGTAATTGTGATGAACTTTGATCAAGCTTCCAAGTTCAAGTAACAATGGAGGTGTACTAAAATCATCTTGAGATAAGAAGATGAAGCAGGATTTCAAAATTCTTATAATTCACATATGAAGACCAAATAAACTTAGCCCATCACGGCATCACTGTCAAATAAGTTAGCCACTGGCCCATCACTTCACTGATTATTGTTTTCTAGAGATGAGTTTCTCTCCCTTCCCTATCTCTGACCGGTCAAAACCGGTTAGGGCGAAACCGGTTCAGTTTCTAACCAATTTTTGATGAATAATTGTCTAACCGTTGCAAACCGGTTATAACTGGTTTTTATATCCGTTTAACCGCCTTTTTGGCAACCGGTCAGTAAAAACCGGGTTTGTAACCAGTTTGAAGCCAAAGAAGTGTAACCTATGTTTAACCAACGGTTTGGTTTGAAACCATAACCATTTTGGATTCTAACCGGTTCCATTTATTTTATTTTTTTTATTTTTTTATTATTTTTTTGGTAACCGATCCTACAACCGTTTTTTTTTTCATCTAACATAGGGTCACATCTCATATATACAATAACTAAAACATAACAAATATATTTTATTTTGAAGGGATAACAATTTATCACTAATTAAAACCTATCCAGTAAGGAACTAGACACCGTTGTGGGCTTGTCCCATGGTACCCTCAAGACTTTTCCTATGGGAAATCATGAGTTTGAGTCTCGTATGGAGCAATTACTTTGAGTTGAGTTAGAGATTTTTTCAGTTGTGGGTTTCATTCTGGGTGGAATTGGCTAGTCATCACGCTTTGTTATTTAAACGGAAGGATAATATATATTTGCCCGGGTGATCTTGGGTGTTCGGTTCTTTGCTGTCTGTAGAATCGGGCTATCAGGTGTGACTGGATAGATCGAGACCTAGGACGAATCACAATGATAGATCGACTACAAGATGGGATCGGGAGCCTTCAACCTGGACCGTGTCGGCTCGGCTATGATCTGCAAAACAAAGAAACACCGTTGTTCTTGGAGGGCAGGACAGGGTGTCCTGCGACCAAGCTCGGGCGTGAGAATAAGTATGCGTTTCGAGAGATTAAGTGTAATCAAATCGAAGCAAAGCGCATTGAATGAATTCTAACCTGGTGGTTGGGGTGTATTTATAACCCTCAACCTTTGTCTTGTAACGCCATTAATGCTGATTACCCAAAGGAGATGTATTGCAGGTCTACATCTTGGACTGCGCCAAGTTCCTACAGTATACATTTTGGGTAATCGCATTAAATGTGGTGTCAGGTCGGGTGTCGGTACGCCGACCTGCCGAGTGTGTGAGCCTTGGTCTGTGTTGTCCGTTGCGGACTTGTCGTGCTCGGGTGTCGGCCGTTGTGTGACCGACACCGAGCGGATAGTTGGTTACCCCTTCGAGGGTTAACCTGTGATGCATGCTGTGTTGTGCTCGGGTGTCGACCGTTGTGTGACCGACACCGAGCGGATGGTTGGTTAACTCTTCTGCGTGGGTGTCAGCTCGGTATGCTGATTACTTAGCCGACATGCTTGACTTGTGTGTTATTGGGTAGGATGTTCGTGTGTCGACTTATGACGTCATCCTACCCGGACATACGTCATCAGTCCCCCAGTCCGATGTGTGGTGGTCTGGACATCATTATCGGACTAGGAGAATAATTGCTGCCTTTTTGCTTAACTCTTCTGTGTCGGCCCAACGTTGTTGGCCGACTCTGTGCTCAGAAAATGCGTGACAGCTGTGGACACGTGTTGGGCTCTGATGGGCCTCGGGTGATTGAGTGATGGGATTGGGTCACCCAACCGTCGTTTAGGGTTTCGTCGCCTATATAAACCCCTTTTTACTTTCATTTTTACCATCACCGCTCAAATTTTACTCTTTCAAATCCGTCTGCTCCGCCCTCCGTTCTTCTCTGTTATCCCTGTGCGTCGACCTCGTTCCTTTTTCGGTACGTTCTCCTTCCTTTCGTCTTTTTTCATCTTTTTTAATGGCGCCTCGGGGAATGAAAGATTTTAGGTCGTGTCTCACCTTAGAGGAGTTAGGTGAGCATTGTGAGCGTTTCGGCGTTTCTGCCAAGTTAGATCCTATCCTTCCGACGCCGACACAGTCTATTAGAGATCCTCCTAATGACATGGTTGGTTTATACACCAAATCATTCAGTGTCGGCCAACTGCGGATTCCTCTGACTCGCTTTTTTATAAGCATCTTGAAGTATAATATGGTGCATATTAGTCAGTTGCATCCGAATGCTATATTGAGAGTGACCCATTTCGAGGCTACCTGTTGGGCATTAGGTAGAGAGCCGACCTCTGGTGATTTTCATAGGTTTTATAGGATAAATCATCAGGGGGACTGGTTTTCCTTCGAGCAACGTCGAGAGGAGTATGAAGACGAATCGGTCAGCCCTTGTTACCTGAACTGGCTGCCGACGAATTGTAAAGATTTCAAGGATAGATTCTTTTTTGTTTCTGACAAAATACTTGGTGTCGACCTTCCCTGGAGGTCGACCAAGGTGAAGAGGAAGAAACGTGCTGAGTTGCCGTTTAGTGCAGAGACGGTGGAGGGGTTGGCTTCTTTGAGCCTGCCTTTGAAGAAGTACCCTGAGAGGGTGTTGATCTTGACTGGGTTGAGTCGGAACTGGTTGTCTCGGACGGAGAAACCAGCTTTCACTCTTGAGGGCCGGGGTAATCCCTTGTCGGCTTTTACTTTTTATCTTGTTTTGTCGGCTTGATATACTTATCCTTGTTTGTTTTTCTTGTCAGATATGGACTTGCTGGACTTCATCACCTTGGATGATCCTGCCGACGTGGTGCAGGGGAGTAAACCCTTGGCTGAGGGTGAGAGGGGCCCTGTTGACGTGACTGCGGGGCGTCGGTATGAAGATTTTACGATCACCCGTGGTGATCGGACTTTTTTAGGGTCGTCCCTTGGTGGTGAGTCGACCATTCTTGTTGATAAGGAGGCTGGGAAGACCAAGGACAAACCTAGCCGCAAAAGGAAAGCTGTCGAGACCGACCCTCAGACTGATAAGTCAGAAAGTAGTCGTCGCCAGAAGCACTCTGCTCTGCGCAAGCGGTCGACAGATGGGCAGTCATCTCGGCTTAGTGGTGATGGCTCGGAGTCTGACCTTCAGGTCATATCTCCTGAGGATAAGGCTAACGAGGGGCCAGAGGAGGGGGAGATTGCTTCCACCATTAAGGGGAAGAGTAAGGCTGACTATACTGCTATCAGTGTAAGTGTCTCTCCCTCTCCTCTGATTAACTATCAATTGTGTATCGATTTTGATGATTTCGCTCGCAATTTGCAGGAGAAAGGCTCTCGGTTTACTGAAGCCGGTCGGTTGACCGTGCTTGACCAGCTGAGGCAGATGGGCCGGGGTGCCGAGTCGAGGCCTGAGCCCTTCATTGTGGACGATAGTGACTTCGGCTCTTCCCCCCTTCACGAGGTTGATCCTGCTGCTGCTGATGCGGTATTTGTGCCAGATTGGCAGATAACGAATGGCTCTCGGCTTGAAACCACTCGACTATGCCGAGAGTTTGCTCGCCTTAGTATTCCGGCGGGTGCTCGTGTTGAGATGGAGAATGAAACTCCTGAAGAGGCCCGTCGGAGGGCGACATTCAAGTTTACTCGTGCCTATGTCGCCGGCATAGGTATGGTTCGTCGCAATGCACGATTGGAGAAGACTGTGGATGGTTTGCAAAAGCGCATTGCGGCCAAGAGGAATGAAGTCAGCAAGCTGAAGAAGGAGATTGGCGACCTCCGAATTAAATACGCGTCTGTCGATCTGGAGGGCATCTCTACTCTTGAGAAAAAGCTGGCCGATCTCGAAGCCGGGAGGCGAGCCGATGCTGAAGCTCTTGCTACTCTCCAGGCGTCGGCCAGAGAACATGAGGTCGCCTTTGATGATCTTCGGAAGCGATGTGATGACGATGCTGCTCGTCACTCGTCCGAAGTGAAAAGGTTGACCGCTGAAATTGAGAGATTGAAGGTCGACAAGGAGCGCTTGTCGGACCTTTACAAAGGTGTTCAGGGCCAGGCCCAGGAGTTGGGTGATGATCGGCAATGGCTGATTGAGGAGGGGCCGCGGTTCATTGTCGGCCAGCTGCTCGGTAGCCGACCGTTTAAGACGAGGCTTGGCAAGCTTCAGAGTGCCGTCATGAAGCGTGGGGCTCATCTGGGTTTTGTTGCCGGCTTTGAGCATGCTACTGCTGGTAAGCCTCTGGCCGAGGGAAAGTTTTATAGGCCCGGGTCGGAAGCCGATTTGAAGGCTGCTGCTGCTGAATATGCGCCTGTCAAGTACAAGTATTTGGACAGTCTGTCTGAGTGCTTGAACAAAACTCGTGCCGACTTTCAAGCCATCGACCCGAACATCGACTATCCTGAGGACGAGCCGTTTGGGACGCTCTCGACTCCTGCTGGGACGAGTGAGGGTACCGGTAAAGATCTAGTGTAGATATGTAATTGTTGTAAATATCTCTTTTTACCCGTTTGGGAAGTATTGTAATGCCTGTGGGCCATATTATGGATGGAAGTATCTTTTATTTATCTTGTGTATCACTTTAACTTTCAAGTGTTTGTGATGTGTGATAGTGTATATGTTTGTATGGACGACTACTGATTTTGTACCGTCTCGGCTTTGTGATTGTTGCCGAGAGTAAATAGCTCGAGTGTAGCGTGTCGACTCATATCCCTAATAATATTGAAATTGTTAGGTAGGTGTATGGGAGTATTTGAACATTCGTCAATGTCCGCCTGTCGACTCCGTTTGTCGGTAAGTTTAAGTATATACCGACTGTTGAATAAGATATCGTGTTGGCGTAGCTTATTTATATTATGTAGTCGTGCTGGTGACGGCTGTTAAGTATTGTAATGTGTCTGTCTCGACCGCTAGTGTATTTTAGTGGATGTACGGTCCACTAAGTTGTTAATTAAAACATACTTTTTTGCGCATTTAAACCTAGGTTCGACCGAAGTCTTTCAGTCTATGTGGTCCGGCTTATGCCTTCCTGTTTCGTGTGTCGGCTGTTAACAGGGCTGACTAGAAACTTCGGAGGTCTGCCGGTCACCCACTTATAAGAGTTGTGAGAGATGAACGACGAAACGTTTCCCTGTATAACCCGGTACGGATAACCATCTTACGAAGACTGTCGTCCCGTTGTGGGTGTCGTGTCGGTTAGGGTTTCTCATTCCCTATCGGCGTGACATCCTTTTTCTGGGACGACAGATACAAGTGCCTTTCGGCCTTGTTATGAAGTTAGGTGAATCGTGTGCTATAGTCTTGTGACTGGTTTAGCCGATTGCGAGTCTAAATCATGTGAATATTGATCGTGTTTATAATCTGGCCGACATTAGCCAGTCGGTTCGAACAATTATAATTAGATGCAATTACTTATATAAAAATTGACAAAGTTAAAGAGAATTCAGTGTCGACTTTTCATTAAAATGGGATGTATGAAAATCCCTTTTGAGGTACATGTGTCGAACACGTTGAGATGTATTACAAGTAGCATTTTTTGAGCTGCATTGCGTTCCAGTGTCGTGGAACGGCTTTTCCTTCCATGGTTGTCAACTTGTAGGAGCCTTTTTCGTGTGCTTCACTGACCTGGTACGGACCCTCCCAGTTTGGTCCCAGTTTACCTTGACTCTCCTGTCGGCTTGCCTCGTTGTGCCGAAACACATAATCTCCGGGTCGGAAGGTGACCTCCCGGACCTTTTGATTGTAGTATTTCTCCATCTGTTTTTTGTACCTTGCTTCGTTGATTGCGGCCATATCTCGGCGTTCTTGCGTTAGGGATAGGTTAACAAGCAGCTCCGAGTCATTTGTTATTTCCGAGACGTTTTCTGTCCGGTATGTCGGCATGCCGATTTCTGCCGGGATTACTGCTTCGGAGCCGAAGGTCAGGCTGTATGGAGTGTGTCCGTGGCTTGTTCTCTCAGTGGTGCGTATAGCCCATAGGACGTTTGGAAGTTCATTTAACCAGTTCTTTCCTTGTTCACCGAGTCTTGCTTTGATGCCGGAGACTATGGACCTGTTTGTGCGTTCGACCTGGCCATTGGACTGTGGGTGTGCGACCGAGGTGAATACTTGGGTAATCTGTAGCTCCTGACACCATGTCTTGAATGGGTTGTCGGCGAACTGTTTGCCATTATCCGACACTATCTTCCCGGGCAGGCCGTATCGGCACACGATTTGTTCCCAGACGAAATTAATTACTTGCTTTCCCGTGATCGTGGCGACTGCTTTCACTTCTGGCCACTTGGTGAAGTAGTCGACCGCTACTATTAGGAACTTGATTCGGCCAGGTGCCTCCGGGAAAGGTCCGACGATGTCGATACCCCATTTGTAGAAAGGCCACGGGGATGTTACCGGTATTAAGTTGTGCTTCGGCACCCTTTGCACACTGGCATGCATTTGACATCCTCGGCATTTCTTGATTTCGTGCTCGGTATCCATGTACATGGTCGGCCAATAGTAGCCCATCGTCATCATTCGTGTCACTATCGACCGAGGGCCGGAGTGTGTGCCGCAGATTCCCTCGTGGATTTCCTTGATAACGTAGTTTCCTTCTTCAGGTGTTAGACACACTAGCAATGGCTGTAGATAAGACTTCTTGTATAACTTGTCATTGTGAAGCGTGTATTGCTGGGCTTGGGCTTTTAGTTTTTCTGCTTCGAGAGATGAGTCGGGGAGAGTGCCGTTTAACAGGTAGAGTCGGATAGGTGTTATCCAACTGTCGGCCACTGTGTCTGTTTCTAGCACTTCTTTGAGCTCGTCGGTTCGGCTGTGGATGATTTCGACCGGCACCTGTTTGCTTAGGTGGGCGAATGCGAGGGATGCAAGTTTACTCAGCGCATCGGCTTTCTTGTTTTGGCTTCTTGGGATTTGGGTGATCTCAAATCCTTCGAATTGTGCTGTTAGTTCTTTTACTTTGTTTGCATATTTCTGCATTGCTTCTCCCCTGATTTCGAAATCACCTTTCACCTGGTTTGTTACCAGTAGTGAGTCGACTCTGACGGCTAGTTTTTTGACTTTCATCTTTCGTGCCAACCGTAACCCTGCCAGCAATGCCTCGTACTCGGCTTCGTTGTTTGTGCTTGGGAAGTCAAGTCGAATGGCGTACGTTACCTCTACCCCGTGTGGGTCAATTAAGACAAGGCCGGCACCTGATCCTTCGCTGTTTTTAGCCCCGTCTGTATAGAGGGTCCAGACGTCAGTGCCGGTGACCGGTGGTGGGGGCGTGTAGTTATCGAGCGTCGGCCTATCTGTGTTAGAGCCGACTTGCAGTTCTGTGATGAAATCGGCCAACACTTGGCCTTTGATTGCCGTGCGCGGTTTGAAATGCAACTCGTGTTCACCGAGCTCGATGGCCCACTTCGCGAATCGACCTGATGTTTCCGGCCTGTGGATTACCTCCCGTAGGGGGTAATTGGTCAGCACAGTGATCCTGTAAGCCTGAAAGTATCGGCGCAAGCGCCTGGCTGTATGGATTAGAGCTAATAATAATTTTTCAACTTTAGTGTACCTGGTTTCCGGGTCCTTCATCGCTCGACTCACGAAGTAGACGGGAGCTTGCTGGTCTGCTCTTTCTGTGCACAAGACTGAGCTGATGGTGTCGATGCCGACAGATAGGTATAGTACTACCTCTTCACCTGCTGCCGGTGCAGTGACCGGTGTGAGGGATGCGAGACTGTGTTTCAATTCTACAAATGCTTTGTCTGCCTCTTCTGTCCAAAGAAATTGATTTTTGTCGGTGGCCTGTTTGAGAGTTCGAAAGAAAGGCATCGACTTTTCTGCTAATTTCGAGATGAAACGATGGAGCGCGGCGAGTCGGCCGTTTAAACATTGTAGTTCCTTCAGACATTGTGGTGCTTTCATCTGCATGATTGCTTTTACCTTCTCAGGATTTGCCATGATGTTCTGGTCTGTGACGATGTGGCCCAGGAATTTTCCTTGTTTCATCCCAAAGGAGCACTTGGCGGGGTTGAGCTTCATGTTGACAGCTCTGAGTCGGCCGAAGGTTTCTTCGATGTCGTTTATCATTGTTTCTTCTGATCCTGACTTGATGACCAGATCATCTACGTATGCTTCCATGTTTCGGCCAATTTGCGGGTCGAAAACCTGGTCGATCAGCCTTTGGTAGGTGGCACCTGCGTTTTTTAGGCCGAAAGGCATCTTTCGGTAGCAGAAAATGCCTTTGTCTGTATGGAAGGCTGTCTTTTCTTCATCGTCTCGGGCCATCTTAATTTGGTGATAACCTTTATAAGCATCGAGGAAGCATTTGTATTTATAGCCCGACAGGGCGTCGACCTTTGCATCGATTGCCGGCAGTGGGTAGCAGTCTTTTGGGCAGGCGTTATTGAGGTTTGTGAAGTCGACGCACATTCTCCATGAGCCGTCGGACTTAGCGACCATGACTGGATTGGCGATCCATGTGTGCCACTTTACTTCTCTTAGGATTCCTGCTTTTACTAACTTTGTAACTTCTTCGCAGACGGCCTTACTTCGGTCTCGGGCCATGCTGCGCTTTGCCTGGGCCATTGGTCGTTGCTTTGGGTCGACCTTTAGTAGGTGCTCGGTAATTTCTCTTGGGACGCCTGTCATGTCGGCTGGTGTCCAGGCAAATACGTCCGTGCTATTGCGTATCAGATTGTACAACTTTTCCCGTGTCGGGTTTGATAGTTCCGGGCCGATCGTAACTAATTGGTCGGGGTATTCTTCATTCACTTTCCATTTGTTTTGTGCTGCTTCTTCAGTGACATCTGCCGTGAGGTCGCAGTTGGAGTGAGCAGACCGGATGGTTGCTATGCCACTTTTGGTCGGGAACTTCATAAGCCCATGCGCTGTGGAGACGACACAGCCGAACTGGTAGATCGCTGGTCGACCGAAGAGAATGTTGTAACGTGATGGTCGGTCGACCACGAGGAAAGTTACCTCCTCGGTTCTTGTGTACGATCTGTCGGTCAGCGTTACTGGCAGGGTGATCTCTCCCTCGGGAAAGACCATATCGCCGCTGAAACCGACCAATGAGGTTTTAGATGGCTGGAGCCGTCGCTGTATGTGTTCCGGTAGCTTGGAGAAACAATTCTTGTACATAATGTCCGACGCACTCCCCCCGTCGATGTATGTTCTGTGGACATCGTGGCCTGCCACATCGGCGATGATGACCATGGGGCTGAGTGTCGGTATGGCCGAGTCTAGTGCTGGAAAAGAGATTGGTTTGTTGGCCCAGCTCTCTCTCCTGATTTTTGGTTTCTTGTGCCGAGAGGCATGTGTCATGAGTATCGGAGCATTGTCTTTTGCCTTTTCTTTCTTGTTCCTTTGCTCTTTGATTTCCTTCAACAGATGTGCTAGCTGTCCAGTTTTAACAGCGTGTGCGATCTCCTTTTTCAACTGGTGGCACTCGTCGGTGTCGTGACCCCTGTCTAAGTGGAAATCACAGTACTTGGCCATGTTTCTGTTAGCAGTGTTGGAGCCCATTGTTCGAGGCTTCCCGAACTGTCGACTTGCATCCTCTGTTTGTAATATCTCCCTGGGAGTTTTGGTCAAGTTGGGATAATCTCTTTTGTCGCTCTTTTGAGTGGAGGGAGACGGCCGTTCATAAGGTGTAAAACCCGAGTGTCGGCGGTCGTCTCTGTTTCCTCTGTCTCCGCCCGACTGCCAGGGTCGGCGGGAATCTCTGCTGTGTTGGTGCCGTCCTTGAGACCTTTGTTGTCCGCCCGACGACTTGTCTCGGAGCTGAGCCGCTTCTTCTCCTCTAATGAAGGCTTCGGCTCGGTCGAAAGCCTCTTGGATTGTTGCCGGGACTCTGGCGCTCATTTCCTTGATCAGTTGCCTTGTTCGTAGGCAATGAATGAAGGCTGATATCTTTTGTCTCTCGTCGGCATGGCCGATGGTGAGGGACTCGGATTTGTATCTTTCTAGGAAGGTCCGAAGGGACTCTTGGTCTCCCTGCCGGATGTTATGTAACTCGATCGGGTCCTTGGTGCATTTCCTCTGTTGGCCAAAGTGTTTTGAAAATAGCTGCTTCAATTGGACGTAGCTGTCGATTGAACCATCAGGAAGTGAGTTAAACCATAGCCTGGCCGGGCCGGAGAGGGTTTGAACAAACATTTTGCACCACACAGGGATGGACCATTTCTCTATGCCTGCTGCGGACTTGAAAGCGTGTAGATGATCCTCTGGGTCTGTACTGCCATCATACGTCTTTATTGTGTTCGGCAACTTTGTTTTTGGCGGGCATTCAAAACTTTCGATCCTTTCTGTAAACTTGCTTTCCTCTTCAGGGATGTAGGGTAGGGAGAAGTCGTCGGCACTTGTGTCTTTCGGGCCTTCTACCCTTGGTGCTTCGACCCCTGTCTGTGGCTGTGGCCGAGGGCCTGTGCCTGGGTTAATCGGGTGTGTCGGGGTCGGCTGCTGTAATGGCATTCCATAGGGTGGGTACATGGGCATTTGGTATGGTGGCATCCCATATGGGCTCATGAATTGCGGATAGGGGTAGAATTGTTGACCTTGGAACGACATTTGTTGTTGCTGGTTGAATGGGAATGGTGTCGGCCCAGAGCTGGTTTGCATCTGCGTTGGTCGTGCTCCTGCGACTGGGGTTGGTGTCGGCTGTGTGGGTCTTACCGCCTGAGCGGATACTGTTGTGCTGTCAGTGACGGTGGCCGTCGGCCTAGTTTGCTTGGCCGTGAACCCCGGTGGTGGTGGCATTTCATCGTTGATAACGAGCTCATCATCGTCATAGGATAGCTGAACGCGTATCCCTTTTGCCCTTTCCGTGGCGACATGTTCGTTCAGCATTTGTCGCAGGTGCAGGAAGTTTCGGCTCACAACTTCTGGTGTGAGCGTTAGTGTCTGGGAGTCGGCTGTCTCGGATGCTCCGACTGCTGTCTCTTTTGCTGCTGGAGTGGTGAAGTTCTCGTCTGGTCGCTGTTCCTCGTGTTGGCCAGACATTTTGCTAAGTAGTTTAGTACCGTGCGGATGGCGCCAATGTAGAATCGGGCTATCAGGTGTGACTGGATAGATCGAGACCTAGGACGAATCACAATGATAGATCGACTACAAGATGGGATCGGGAGCCTTCAACCTGGACCGTGTCGGCTCGGCTATGATCTGCAAAACAAAGAAACACCGTTGTTCTTGGAGGGCAGGACAGGGTGTCCTGCGACCAAGCTCGGGCGTGAGAATAAGTATGCGTTTCGAGAGATTAAGTGTAATCAAATCGAAGCAAAGCGCATTGAATGAATTCTAACCTGGTGGTTAGGGTGTATTTATAACCCTCAACCTTTGTCTTGTAACGCCATTAATGCTGATTACCCAAAGGAGATGTATTGCAGGTCTACATCTTGGACTGCGCCAAGTTCCTACAGTATACATTTTGGGTAATCGCATTAAATGTGGTGTCAGGTCGGGTGTCGGTACGCCGACCTGCCGAGTGTGTGAGCCTTGGTCTGTGTTGTCCGTTGCGGACTTGTCGTGCTCGGGTGTCGGCCGTTGTGTGACCGACACCGAGCGGATAGTTGGTTACCCCTTCGAGGGTTAACCTGTGATGCATGCTGTGTTGTGCTCGGGTGTCGACCGTTGTGTGACCGACACCGAGCGGATGGTTGGTTAACTCTTCTGCGTGGGTGTCGGCTCGGTATGCTGATTACTTAGCCGACATGCTTGACTTGTGTGTTATTGGGTAGGATGTTCGTGTGTCGACTTATGACGTCATCCTACCCGGACATACGTCATCACTGTCCAGAAAGAAGTAAGGAACTAGACACAAATAACAAATATATAGAGAAGTAGAATCACAAAAGCTAATGTCAAACGAACTCCGATTGAACTCATTACAGCGGCATTGGAACCAGCCTGTCAAACCTGCAAAAGCTAAAGTTGCTAAACAGCTAAACCCTAAAGCTAAATCTAAAAACTAAACCCTAAGATCAACCCTAAAAGCTAAAACTAAATATACCTAGTTAGGGTTTGATAAGCCGGTTCCAATGTTGTTGGAACGAACTCAACCAGAGTTTATTTGACCTCGGTTCTTGCAATTCTCAAAAAACAATGAAATTCTAATTTGATCATTTTCTTGTCTTGTGATAAATATAAGAAACCCCTTGTTTTGTGATAAATACAAGAACTGATGTTAAACGAATTCTAATTAAACTCATTCGGGTAGTATTAAAACGGGTCACTAGTTTCTTTTATTAATTGAAATGTCTTAACATAAAACAAAACAATTCTACATAGTTTTCAGGTTATTTTACAAAATATATGCTCATGCATACATATATATACCAAATTTCAATTTAAAAAAAAAAACTAAAATCATAATAAATATTATTTTTATCAATTATAACGGCTTATCATTTGTATATTGGTTTGAAGACTAAATGCATTATTTAAGAAACACGTGTCATCTTCTATGGCTTATAAACGTGAAAAATTCTAGGTGTCGCTGGAGGAAAAACAGGACACCTATTAGGGTAAAAGTAATACATTCCCCATTTCCCCAATTCATTTTTGGTGCCACCTCATCATTCCCCACCCCTTCCCATTTTTCCCAAATTTGTGAGTAATGGTTTCCCCATTTCCCCATTTCCCCAATCACTTTTTTATAATAAAATATTTAAAATAAAATATTAATAAAAACAAATACATTTTATAAATAAAAATTAAATCCTAACATTACAAATTTGTGAGTAATGGTTTCCCCATTTCCCCATTTCCCCAATCACTTTTTTGTCGGTCGTCGGGTTGAGACGTTTGACCCGTCTTCTTATTTCGTTTGACGGTATGCTTCTTCCTTTTTGTTTGAGCGGGTTGGGTGGGTTGAGTTTCCATGACAATTTCTTCTTGTGAATCGGTTTGGTGGGTTTGGGTGTTTTGGAATTGGGGAAAATCGTCGGTACGAAGATAATCAAATTCCCAACCGGCCGGGGAATCCGCCATCGTCGGTACGTAACCGGCACTTCCAAATGGGTTTTGTTGAGAGGTGGGAGGTTGTTGATCGGAAGGGTTGTAGCTGGAAAAGAAATCGTTGAAGTTCGACATGGTAAAAATTAAAAGGAAGTTGGAGATTTTATAAAATATTGAGAGAGGTTGAAGTTTTTATAAAATTTAGAGAGAAGAAGTAGAAGTTTGGTGTGAAAAGGGGTTGAATGGTGGGGTTTAAATAGGTGGGAGGTGGTAAAAAGTTAAAAAAAAAATTAAATTTTTTTAAAAAAAAGGGAAGTAACCGTTGGTGGGGGGGGGCCCACTCCAACGGCTACCTCCCCGTGTTGTTTTCTTCTCGGCGTCGGTACCCCAGCCCCACTCCCGATCGGTGATCCCGACCACCACGCAGTGGTGTTCCCGAGACCACCGAAGCCACCGAAGACCCCCGATCCCCCCTCTCCCGATCCCATTACTTTCACCCTTAGTTCTCCCGAGTCCCGACACAACATTGATAAATCTTATTATTCGTAATATTTTGGCTCGACCAAACTTTAAAATTTTTTAAAGGGCATAGCCTATATTTATGTGGTTTTGTCACACAGGATTACCATATAAAAGAAAGTATACATTTGTGGTTATTTGTATGATTCTATTATTATTGTTTTCTTTTGACTTTTTTTTTTTAAATAAAATTTCAAATATAATATTTTTATTTTATATAAATAAAATATTACAATACTAAAATTACTAAACTAAGAAAATAAAAAATATATATCAAACATAAATAAGTTAAGAAAATAGTTCGTAGATATTCTCAATCAATTCAGCCTTAAGTTGGTTATGAATATCACGATCTCGTATTTTCCTAGGATTAGCTCGCTTTTGATCATCTTCAATTGGCTCATAAGTGGAATCCAGGTCTGTCTCGTTAAATTGGCAAATCACAAACTCCTCATCATCGAAAATCATATTGTGTAAAATTAAACAACCACGCATCACGTTCCATATTTTGTTTTGGTGCCAACTTCGTGCGGGTTCGTCAATGATACGCCTCTTATTTTTCAAACGACCAAAAGTGTGTTTAATATCTTTCCTAGTAGCGTTATGAGCTTTTATGTATATTTTACGTCTCTCACCTACCGAGAGCTATAAATGATTTGACAATTGTAGAATATTGGGGAAAAATCTCATCCCCCAAATAATATCCACGTTTATATGCCGTCCCTCATAATTCAAATGATGAGTTGGGCTCACCTCCCTCTATAATAGCAACCCAAATCGGTGATTGATCCAAAACGTTGATCTCGTTATTAAAAGTGTTTATGGGTAAAAGATTTCGTGAGTATTATTGATAAACAATGACCCTATTTATAAGGGGTTACAAGGATAACTATTTACTTCAATTACTTAACAGTTTGAGTTATCTAATTGGTTTAATTATTATTTAAGTATGTTTATCTATTTATTTGAATGTCTAGAATTAAGCAGGAATATGAGTCATATTAATTTAAGAGAGGTTCAAATGAAAAGTTTAGTTTGGTTAACAATGATAAGAAGAATCTCAGTAATTGGATCTTGATTTAATAAAAAGAGTAAACTTTGTTTTTAGTAAGTGTGTATTGTTGTTTCATAACTTAAAACTTTGTTTCATTAAACTATGTCATGTGCATGAAAGAGATGGACCATCCATATGCAATATACTAGCAGAAGCAAAAATCATCCAGGTCCCAATTAGTTTTTTGTGTTTTCTTTTCGTGATGTGTGCAGGTTCAGCTACTTATTCTTTGAATTTATTCGAAGGTTCATTCTCTAGCTTTTTGTTTAATTTAGAACTTTTTTATATGTTGAGCTTAGGTATAATAGTTGTAGGTCTAAAATGTCTATACTTTTTTTTAGAAATGCATGTAGTTGAACATGTTGCATTTGCTCTCCATAGCTGCTATAGTGGTTAATTTGTATTGAATTTCTCATTTAGATCCCACTATCAAACATTCAAACCCCATCAATACAATCAATTAATTAGAGGAAAAAGTAAAATCTATCAACTTTAAATGGGAGGAAATGGCTACAAAGCCAAATCTATGTCGAAGTTGATACAACACTACACACCATGGCCACTTCATAAATTCAAATATATTTAGTGATAACAAGCATTGTCTGTAAATATGAATTCGATGCGTTTAAAGTTTATTCTGTTGTATGTAGTATAAATGTAACTGTATCTATGTAATTTCTATTTGTAATTGCCATGTAAATGAAAGCAACTAATGACAGGTAGCTCGTCGTTAGTGGGCATAGTGGCCGTTGATTCTTCGAGTTTATCTTTCTGTCGTTGGGTATGATGGTTCTGGGATGGCGATGAGTAGATCGTGTGTCTAACGTAACAAGATTGTATTGAAATAAGATTTGACCGTCGCAACGCGCAGGTAGGTCAAATTCTCGTTTTAAACAAAGTAAAAAAATTTAATATCCAAAAAAGATTCGATCTTGGTTGAGATAAAAATCTTATGTTCGTTTTTTTGGGTCTGATTTTCCAAAAAAAAAACATGATTCGAGTAAAATACTAAAATGGACTCGAACTGAAACATGTAGTTTTAGGACAAACTATACACAAACCATAATTCATGATTGTCACATACGTATACCTAAAAGCCAGAGATAAACAAATATAGATGGATATATAATCTAGAAAACCTACACACACATACATTATAATTTAAAATAAAAAACTCTATTCTTTAGTTACCTTCTCTATTTATAGAGTATTGAAAAGGTGGTTGTAGAGTTGCATCTTCACCTCTTGAAGATGAACCTTCTTCCACCATTGTTAACTGCCCAGTTGAGCTTCTATTAACCTCCAAAACCCCAATACTGCCTGGGGTCAAGGAGGACCTATTCGGACCCACAGGACCGGGTTCTTTTCGGGGTTTCTTGTAAAACTTATCTTCTACGATATCATAATAGTTGCCCGTCCGGACTTCTTGGGCTAGAGAACACCAACAACAGAAAAGCCATAATGCACAATCGGTAACCGCAGGTTTACAGCAATGCGCACTCGATGGTGGTAGATTATATCTCTTTCGCATTTGAATCCTCCAAAAACCACCATAAAGTAAGCCAAAAACACACAGAAAGAGTCCAGTAGTCCCTAAAGCTTCCCTTACAGTTTCATTACTTATGTTAATAGCCGCCATCGTGAAAATCCAAAACGGGGCCAGACAGAAGAGAAGAAACGTAGCCGTGTGGACATACATGTTCCCGAACCCGAGTCTCTCCATATTCCACCCGAAAACACAAAAGCTACAGAACAATGAGAGGTATGCAATGGATATATCATCCCAGAGATCAAGTACGCCTCCACTCCATTCTGGACTAGTTTCGCTAGATGGGAGTGAAAAAGACAATCTTTTTTCCAACGATTTCACTCTTTTAGCATCACGGTTGTGAATTTGGGATTCTTCATCGGAACCCATGTCATAATCTTTCCCTAACGGGCTAACAATGGTGTACACACCAGCAATTGCAGGTGCGGCGATTGCTACAGAGATAGTAATCGCCACCCCGATTGCTGGTCTTTTTGATCTAGGGAAACCGACATTTAAACCACACAAAGCGTATTGTGCAAGACAGTTGAGGTTAAGTAACAAGACGACGATTAGCATATGTCGCCATTCATTGGGTTTACAAGTTCCATTTTTGCAATATACTTTTCTCAAACTCTGAACATCTTCGGATCTCCATCTTACGAGGAGCACAAGATGGTAGATCCTACGAGGGTGATGGTATAAACAAATGAGTGTAAATAACGCGTTGAGAATTTGATTATTCACCTCAAACCATGCTTCTCGTTGGTACTTTTTTGGAAGAGCGTTATTTAACATGCCGGTCATGACTAGGAACAGAATCGCACCTGAGATTGTGACACATAGGATCCAGACTAATAGGACCATGTTCATCGGGTTTCTTATCCATTCTTTAGCCGCTTTCTTAAGGGAATCCCAATCAAGCTTCCGACGCAATTGAACGAATTTTGATGTTTTGCTGTTTGGAGAAATATGGTTGGCATGAACTTGAGGATCTTCATTGTTAGATCTTTTGATATCTACAGGAGTATGAGTTTTGACTTTACATTCATTAGGTTCTTGATCTTCAACTCCACCAATTTCAGTGGACAACATTATGTTGTATGATACTTTAAAGGTAATCTCTATGTTCCTCTAGATGTAAGCACTTGAACATGACTCAAAAGTCAAAACTATTCTGTCAAAAAAACATGATATCATTCATAGTTTGACCAGAAAAGTCTAAGGTTTTACTGTAGACATTTTAACCTACCTTTTGCATCAAAATGAACAATAACTTATAGCTCATTCAGTATAAGCATTGCCTAAATCCACTAATCAGAAAACGTCACAAAACGGTTGCCGGCTAAGTTTTAGCCGACACATAAATCAGTGTATGTCAGATCTAGCACACAAAAATACCCTAATAAAAAGGAGGTTTGGGTATTAAAGTATAACATGGCTAGGACTTAGTCGTTCTATAGATGTGTTGGTTATATTATAGCCCGAGTCTCTTATTTATGTCCTGGCTAAAACATAACCGCTTTACCCGTTATGTGCCAGGTTCTATGTCGTCTTTCGATTAGCGACTTTAGACAATGTTTACTTTTGAATCCATTTCGATGAAAAGATAGGTCAAACTGTCTTTATAAATGTTTTTCCTAATAACATTAACCGTCACTATGAAAAATATGAGTCTAATGCAAAAAGAAATTTCAAAAATATGGCTGTATTAGCTGAAGTTGCATTTGACATGATCCAACGTAATGCAGAAAGAAATTTCATAAAATATGGTTGTATTAGCTGAAGTTGCATTTGACCTGATCCAAAGTTTTTGTTACATAATGCAACTTTTTAGCCTAACCTTTTTAGATGACGTCAAATTAGGTAAATTTTCAGTTGAAAATTCATAGTTTGCTAGACAAAACGATGCAAAACATCAAACAGAAAGATGCAAAACACGAAAATGGGGAAAACAATCTGTTAAGCATCAATTCGCTATCCTTCCATCATCATTCATCAAACAGAAAGCTAAAGCTCAAAACGACGCCGGATACGAAACTATCGAACTAACGACGTCAAATTAGGTCAATTAATTTTCAGATATTCGCAAACACATCAACGTACACAAAACTCGAATCGAACAACATCATCATGTTAATTGTTAAACCTAGCAGACAATTCATAGCAGCAACTTCAAAACTTCAAAATCGATAGCCCTAACAAGTCATAAATTAAGGCGTGAAAGCAAAAAAACGAAGAATCATAAGAAGGAAAGGAAAGGACGCACCTGTAATAATTAGAAATTAGAGGAAATTAGTTGAGGTAGGTGGTGTTCCTGATGGATCACCATTGAAGATGAAATAATAATGGAGATAGAAAGTTAAAAGTCTGAAATTGAAGATTCTTTGTTTGTCATCGGAAAAGACGTCCAAATGAGCAGGTGGAGGTAGGAATCCGGTATCGCGT
This sequence comes from Deinandra increscens subsp. villosa, assembly GCA_039602395.1. Taxonomy (NCBI): domain Eukaryota; kingdom Viridiplantae; phylum Streptophyta; class Magnoliopsida; order Asterales; family Asteraceae; genus Deinandra; species Deinandra increscens. The sequence continues at coordinate 14,954,147 of JBCNJP010000018.1, read as the reverse complement.
AGTGGTGGACTACTTTCTCTCCCTCCACCGAGCTTAGCTTTATAAAGGTGGCACTTTCGTCGAATGACGGGATAAGTTACAATAACGGTCCTCCAAGAATCCTGTGTTTTACATATTTAAACTTTTGTTGCTACGTAAGATAACATAATTCATGAGATTTTATTAATGTGTGATAATTTTTTGGCAAATTGGATTTTAATATTCTAAATTATGATCTACCGACTATGGGTCGATATAATATAAATTATTAGTTTGGTTAATAGTGGTCGCAACCTTCATTTTTGTTGTTAAAACAATCCCAGTAGCATAATTATCTTTCATTACACTTGATTTCCGCTTTATAATTGTTGTACCCCGAATTCTCGGTTAATAATCCAGGGTACGGGTGAGATTACAAAGTAACCCTGGATGGACGCAGAGCAGGTATGACCTTGAAATTGCATGACCCTGGATGTTGACGGGTAGTGTACGAGACCCAGGATGATTAACATCAGATGGGAAGGATTACCTTTACTTTATTTTATTTCTCACTTATATGATCTAATTCAAGGATTGCTCTTATTTTTACTATGACCCAGCATGCGGAGATGACCCTGCATGCTAGGATCTCGTTACTAACGTTTCTCGTGCCTTTATCTAAGTGACAACAGGTTGATTAAGTCACTCAAGCGGTCGAATAAGGAGAGCTGAAGACTTATTTAGCACGTGGTCAAAGTCAGTTGGCTGAAGATTCGGTCAACTAACGGAAAGAGACGTTGCAGAAGGAATCCCTGGAATATCGGGGAAACAGTTGAAGACCCCTGGAATATCGGACGAGTCATTGAAGCTCTTGGAGTATAAATAGGATCATTAGTCGTTAATTTTAGGTCATTCGAGCTTTACTCACTGTATTCTCGTACTAAATTCTCTGCAAACTCATTGTAATCAATACTTTCCGGTGATCAATAAATTGGTAGCGTGTGTTATCGCTACCCGGGGTTTTTATGCCGGCGGCGCCTTAGAGACATCTAAGGGCTAAGGGCTTTTCCCTAGTCAAATCTCGGTGTTCTTGTCTACTTTTGAGTATTCGTTTGTGTTGCTAAGTTTCTCAACTGATTTCTTAAACAAATCTAAATTTTTTACCCAGGATTCTAGTGATTTATCCCTGGAATTCTGTAATTGTCCCAGGATTATTTCAAGCTATTTTCACATCTGAATATTAGACACCTAACCTCACATTCAAATTTGGTTCAAACTTTGCTAATTTAACTTAAGTAATTTTTAGCCAAAACAATTTGGCGCCCACCGTGGGGCAATTGGTGTCAATTTTTTGTCAAACTCTTTTCAGATTTGTCCTAAACTTGATTTTTGCCAAAATCTATCAAAAGATGTCAACACAAATGAACACCTCGAATGTCTCAGTTTCTGCCGTGACTGCTTCAACAACTGGAGTTAACCAACCAGGTCCAAGGACCAGTGTTTCAACAAGTGGAGTCACTTCATCGGCTCCAGGGTTTAATGCTTCAACCTCAGCTACGCGCAGTGACGGACCTGTGGTTAACCATGAAGTGATCGAAACCGAAAACATCCAAGAAGACCCTGTCCTGATATCTGATACTGATATCTTAGCCACTTTCGGTAGGTTAGAGCGCCACATGGAACTCCAACAGAAGGTGAACAAGGAATTCATGGCTCAATTGACCAGCTTGAGATCAGAGTTACCCAGAGCCACGACGACTCAGCCATCTCCACTCGATCCCAGAATCCTGAATTTCGATACTCCTGGAACTAATTCCAGGGTACATGAAGCTGTCGCACCACTGAACTGGAGATCAACATCCTTCCCTGCTCAAATGGCCCATGCTGATTTATCCAGAATGACTACCATTAGAGAACCAATCACTAATCCTGGGACAAACATGCCCCGGGATGTTGGTAACATTACTCAACCTTTCGCCCATTATTCCAATGCTAACAATTCTGTGCAGGATTCAGGAATAAGCCCATCTGTGGAACGAGAAATCCAAAAACTCAAGCAAATGATCTCAAGTGTCCCAGGAGTTGTGCAGCCGATCCCTGAAGTTGGACCCTCAAGCCATAGGATGTCCAGATTTGCTCCACCAATTTGTGACGTAGAAATTCCCAAAAGGTTCCAAACACCCAGTATGAAGCTTTACGACGGCACCACAGACCCAGAAGAGCATGTGGCGCAATACCGCGAAAGAATGGAAATTATTCACATGCCACCTGAAATTAAGGAGGCCTGCCTATGTAAGGGGTTTGGGTCCACCTTGACGGGGGCAGCTCTCAAATGGCTCCTAAACATTCCTCCCTATTCTATTGCTTCGTTTTCACAACTAGTTAATTTATTTAACAGTCAATTTTCTTGTAGTCGTAGTTTTGAAAAACTAACAAGTGATCTGTATAGGGTAACCCAGAATGCAGGGGAAACCTTAAGGAACTACGTCAGCAGATTCAGCAGAGAAGCTCTGGAAATCCCAAACATGGATATGGCAACTGCAGTTCAAGCCTTTAAAATGGGACTAAACAAGGACTCGTTGTTCTACGAGGATCTAGTCATGAACCCATGTCATAAGATGGATGAAGTTCGTCACAGGGCTCTCCGCTTCATCAGATTGGAGGAAGATAGGAAAATCCTGGGAAAGAATGAGTCCTCCCCAGGATCCAACGGTTCCAGCAGAAAATCAGAATCCACACATCCTAGGTCACAGAGATCAAAGCCTTACTCAAGGCCTGATGAGCGCCGAGTGAACAATGTGGAACAGGATGAGGACGATGAAGAATATCCTTCTTTTAATGACTATTGCTTTACTACTGATGTTTCTGGTGTGATGTATGCTATGCAGGATCTCGGCGACAAAGCAAGATGGCCCAGAAAGAGCGATAAACCCTCTACGTGGAAGGACAAGTCCAAATGGTGTGCCTACCACGAAGACTTTGGTCATCAAACTGAAGATTGCATGGCCCTGCGAAGAGAGATCGGTTATCTACTCAGCAAAGGCTATCTAAAGGAACTATTGGGAAAGAAGAAGGACAAATCCAGGGAACAGAATCCAAAATCCAGGGACAATGATGCAAGGTCCCAGGATTATAGACGTTCTGATGACCATCCCGAAAAAGCATCATCACCACCCCCGGATGCTAAGGTAGTCCATTTCATTTCTGGTGGTTCTGATATTTGTGGTACTTCTTATTCTGCAGCGAAAAGACACGCCAAGGAATCAAAATCAGACAGGGACGGAAGACCCAGGAAGAGCTCCATTCAACCAGATCTCAAAGAAATTACATTTGGAGAAGATGATAGACACAACATCATAGACCCTCATCACGATGGGCTAGTGATAACTCTTCATATTGCCAACATCGTCGTGAAAAGGATTCTGATTGATGGAGGAAGCTCAGTAAACATAATCCAATTAGAAGCCTTGAACAAGATGGGAATCCCGCACACAGAGATCATCTCGAAATCCACGGTACTTGTGGGTTTCAGTGGTGAAACGAAGAACACTCTGGGAGAAGTAAAGCTTCCAGTCTATGTAGAGGGACTCAATTCGGTCCAGCGCTTCTGTGTGATGGACGCGCCATCGGGGTACAATGTAATCCTGGGTAGACCCTGGATTCATGATAACAGGGCTGTACCCTCGACATATCATCAATGTGTGAAGATACCGACACCTTGGGGTGTGATCACAATCAACAGCGATCAGCAAGAAGCTAAAGAATGTTACACCACGGCGATGAAGATATCATCTAAACCAAGGCAAGCATAGCAATTAAAGAAGAAGGCCCGGGAAACCTTGGAAGCAAGGGAACAGGACGTTAAAGCTATTGAACTAGATCCCTCAAATCCAGGGAAAAAGGTCTATATTGGGACGAATATTCCAGGGCCGATAGAAGAGCAACTAGTGAATCTACTCAGGACCAGAATGTCAACCTTCGCCTGGTCTCATAGCGATATGACAGGTATTTCCAAATCTATTATTACACATAAACTTGGAATTGATAATTCTTTCAGGCCAATACATCAAAAGAGAAGGAAGTTTGCGCCAGAGAAGAACGTCATAATCCAAGAGGAAGTGGACAGATTACTAAAAGCAGGGATGATAAGAGAGGTTAAGTTTCCCAGGTGGCTGGCTAATGTGGTGGTAGTGGGAAAAAAGAATGGCAAATGGAGGGTATGCGTGGATTACACGGACCTGAACCGTGCATGCCCAAAAGATCCATTCCCCTTACCTCACATAGACTCCATGGTTGATGCAACGGCAGGCCATGAAATGCTGACTTTCATGGATGCAACTTCAGGATTTCAGCAAATTCAGATGGAACCCCTGGATCAGGAAGACACAGCATTCATAACACCGACAGGTATATATTGTTACATAGTTATGCCTTTTGGATTGAAAAATGCAGGGGCAACATATCAGAGGTTGGTCAACATGATGTTCAAAGAGAAGCTGGGGGACACGATGGAGGTCTATATCGATGATATGGTGGTCAAATCCAGGGTCACTAATAACCATGTCCAAGATGTCAGGGATTCCTTTGATATCTTGGATAAATACAACATGAAGCTGAACCCGGAGAAATGCCACTTTGGAGTTGGAGCAGGTAAATTCCTGGGATACATGGTGACCAAAAGAGGAATTGAGGCAAGTCCAGAACAGATAAGGGCAATTGCCGACCTGAAATCACCAACCAGCACCAAGGAAGTTCAAAGGCTTACAGGTAGAATCGCTGCCCTTAACAGATTTATATCGAAATCCTCGGAAAGATGCAGGGAATTTTATGATATCCTGAGGAAAAACAAGAAATTCGAATGGAAGGAGCAACATGAGAAAGCTTTCCAGGATTTGAAGGTATACTTATCCACGGCACCCTTGTTAATGAAGCCTAATCCAGGGGAACCCCTGTCCCTGTATTTGGCGGTGTCTAGAAACACGGTAAGTGCAGTCCTGACCAAGGATGCAGAAGGTCAGCAACACCCTATATATTATGTAAGTAAAAGTTTGCTTGATGCTGAATCCAGGTACTCGCACCTTGAAAAACTTATATTAGCCCTATGTATGGCATCCACTAAACTTAGACATTATTTCGAAATTCATACAATTCACGTTAGAACTAACTATCCTATAAAGTCTGTTTTGCGAAAACCAGAAATGTCAGGTCGAATGGCTAAGTGGTCGGTGAAGCTCAGCGCATATGATCTGATCTACGAGGCCAGAACAGCTATAAAATCTCAGGCTCTAGCTGATTTTGTGGCTGATTTCAGTACCGACATACAACAAGAAGCAGACCATGAATTGCAGCAGCTTCAACAAGAGGAAATTTCAGGGTGCTGGACCTTGTTCACTGATGGAGCATCAAATATCAGGGGGACAGGCCTTGGAATAGTACTGAAATCGCCACAGGGGGACATGATACCCCAGGCTGTTAGATGCGGATTTCAAGCAACTAACAATGAAGCTGAATATGAAGCCCTAATTGCTGGGTTACACCTAGCATTACACCTGGGAATTCAACACATTCAGGTATATGTAGACTCTCTTCTTTTAGCTAACCATTTTAATGGCTCTTATGCAGCTAAGGGAGAGAAGTTAGTCAAGTACTTGGAAGTGGTGAAACGAATGTCCCAGGATTTTCAAAATTTTAATATTCAACAAGTTCCAAGGGAAGAGAATGTTGAAGCAGATGCACTAGCAAACTTAGGTTCAGCATTCAAAGCACTTGAAGATACTCATATTCCTATTATTCACATACTAACACCGGCCATAGACCAAGGTATGGATTCCCAGGATTCTGACATAGCAGGTGAGACCCTGGTGTCCAGTACCCAGGATTCTACTAAGGAGTCCTGGACTAGGCCGATTATTCAATATTTGCAGGATGGTACCATACCAGAAACCGAGAAAGACGCCCGTGCATTCAGGATAAGAATAGCCAGGTATGTAATTATCAAGGATATACTATATAAAAAATCTTTTGCAGGTACGTATTTAAGATGCTTGGAGAAGGACGAGGCCCAGGAAGTGCTTAAAGATATCCATGAAGGTGACTGTGGAAATCATGCAGGGGGCAGGTCCCTGATGTCCAAAATTCTAAGAACAGGGTACTATTGGCCAACAATGAGAAAAGATGCCCAGGATTTCTCTCAGAAATGTGACGCATGTCAAAGACACGCCAATGTGCCTCACCAGCCTGCAGAACCTCTATACCCAATTCCAGCATCCTGGCCCTTCATGAAGTGGGGGATGGACATTGTTGGTAAGCTACCCAAAGCCCCTGGAGGAAAGGTATTCATGTTAGCAATGACAGATTACTTCTCAAAATGGATTGAAGCCGAAGCGTACGTTCAAGTCAGGGAAAAAGAGGTCATATCCTTCATTAAAAGGAACATATTGACAAGGTTTGGAGTACCATCTGAGATCGTCTGTGATAATGGCTCTCAATTTATTGGAAGTAGGACCACAGGATTCTGTGAATCCTGGGGCATCAAGATGATAACGTCGACTCCAGTACACCCTCAAGCCAATGGTCAAGCCGAGTCAAGCAACAAGATCATCATAAACAACCTGAAGAAAAGACTGAAGGAGAAAAAGGGAAAATGGGCAGAGGAGTTACCCTTAGCATTGTGGGCAGATAGGACTACCTCCAAGAACGCCACGGGTCAAACCCCGTATTCCCTGGTATTTGGCACAGAAGCAGTCATCCCGACGGAAATGGTGATCCTTTTGGATTGAAAAATGCAGGGGCAACATATTGTTACATAGTTATGCCTTTTGGATTGAAAAATGCAGGGGCAACATATCAGAGGTTGGTCAACATGATGTTCAAAGAGAAGCTGGGGGACACGATGGAGGTCTATATCGATGATATGGTGGTCAAATCCAGGGTCACTAATAACCATGTCCAAGATGTCAGGGATTCCTTTGATATCTTGGATAAATACAACATGAAGCTGAACCCGGAGAAATGCCACTTTGGAGTTGGAGCAGGTAAATTCCTGGGATACATGGTGACCAAAAGAGGAATTGAGGCAAGTCCAGAACAGATAAGGGCAATTGCCGACCTGAAATCACCAACCAGCACCAAGGAAGTTCAAAGGCTTACAGGTAGAATCGCTGCCCTTAACAGATTTATATCGAAATCCTCGGAAAGATGCAGGGAATTTTATGATATCCTGAGGAAAAACAAGAAATTCGAATGGAAGGAGCAACATGAGAAAGCTTTCCAGGATTTGAAGGTATACTTATCCACGGCACCCTTGTTAATGAAGCCTAATCCAGGGGAACCCCTGTCCCTGTATTTGGCGGTGTCTAGAAACACGGTAAGTGCAGTCCTGACCAAGGATGCAGAAGGTCAGCAACACCCTATATATTATGTAAGTAAAAGTTTGCTTGATGCTGAATCCAGGTACTCGCACCTTGAAAAACTTATATTAGCCCTATGTATGGCATCCACTAAACTTAGACATTATTTCGAAATTCATACAATTCACGTTAGAACTAACTATCCTATAAAGTCTGTTTTGCGAAAACCAGAAATGTCAGGTCGAATGGCTAAGTGGTCGGTGAAGCTCAGCGCATATGATCTGATCTACGAGGCCAGAACAGCTATAAAATCTCAGGCTCTAGCTGATTTTGTGGCTGATTTCAGTACCGACATACAACAAGAAGCAGACCATGAATTGCAGCAGCTTCAACAAGAGGAAATTTCAGGGTGCTGGACCTTGTTCACTGATGGAGCATCAAATATCAGGGGGACAGGCCTTGGAATAGTACTGAAATCGCCACAGGGGGACATGATACCCCAGGCTGTTAGATGCGGATTTCAAGCAACTAACAATGAAGCTGAATATGAAGCCCTAATTGCTGGGTTACACCTAGCATTACACCTGGGAATTCAACACATTCAGGTATATGTAGACTCTCTTCTTTTAGCTAACCATTTTAATGGCTCTTATGCAGCTAAGGGAGAGAAGTTAGTCAAGTACTTGGAAGTGGTGAAACGAATGTCCCAGGATTTTCAAAATTTTAATATTCAACAAGTTCCAAGGGAAGAGAATGTTGAAGCAGATGCACTAGCAAACTTAGGTTCAGCATTCAAAGCACTTGAAGATACTCATATTCCTATTATTCACATACTAACACCGGCCATAGACCAAGGTATGGATTCCCAGGATTCTGACATAGCAGGTGAGACCCTGGTGTCCAGTACCCAGGATTCTACTAAGGAGTCCTGGACTAGGCCGATTATTCAATATTTGCAGGATGGTACCATACCAGAAACCGAGAAAGACGCCCGTGCATTCAGGATAAGAATAGCCAGGTATGTAATTATCAAGGATATACTATATAAAAAATCTTTTGCAGGTACGTATTTAAGATGCTTGGAGAAGGACGAGGCCCAGGAAGTGCTTAAAGATATCCATGAAGGTGACTGTGGAAATCATGCAGGGGGCAGGTCCCTGATGTCCAAAATTCTAAGAACAGGGTACTATTGGCCAACAATGAGAAAAGATGCCCAGGATTTCTCTCAGAAACGTGACGCATGTCAAAGACACGCCAATGTGCCTCACCAGCCTGCAGAACCTCTATACCCAATTCCAGCATCCTGGCCCTTCATGAAGTGGGGGATGGACATTGTTGGTAAGCTACCCAAAGCCCCTGGAGGAAAGGTATTCATGTTAGCAATGACAGATTACTTCTCAAAATGGATTGAAGCCGAAGCGTACGTTCAAGTCAGGGAAAAAGAGGTCATATCCTTCATTAAAAGGAACATATTGACAAGGTTTGGAGTACCATCTGAGATCGTCTGTGATAATGGCTCTCAATTTATTGGAAGTAGGACCACAGGATTCTGTGAATCCTGGGGCATCAAGATGATAACGTCGACTCCAGTACACCCTCAAGCCAATGGTCAAGCCGAGTCAAGCAACAAGATCATCATAAACAACCTGAAGAAAAGACTGAAGGAGAAAAAGGGAAAATGGGCAGAGGAGTTACCCTTAGCATTGTGGGCAGATAGGACTACCTCCAAGAACGCCACGGGTCAAACCCCGTATTCCCTGGTATTTGGCACAGAAGCAGTCATCCCGACGGAAATGGTGATCCCGACATTCAGGGTCAGTGGTCAGACCCAGGATTTGAATAATCAGTCCTTGGTTGAAGACTTGGATACCCTGGATGAGATGAGAGACCAAGCGGCTTGGAGAATGGCGGCTTATCAGCAAAGAATTTCGAAGACCTATAACAAGCACGTAAGGATCAGAAGATTCAGGGTAGGAGATCTGGTCCTGAGAAAGGCGTTCCAGAACACAACAAATCCAGGGGACGGGAAATTAGCTCCTAAATGGGAAGGTCCTTATTTGATTGATTCTGAGGCTGGCAAGGGGGCATATTGGCTAGCTAATATGGAAGGAGACTTGTTGCCAAGACCTTGGAATGCGATACACCTCAAAGCATATTTCATGTAAGACCTTCTGTCCCAGGATTCGGTTATTCAGGTATGTGTTTTATTTTGAGATTTCACGATGGAAACTCAGGTCAGTTTTTCTCGCTTAATTTACTAATTCCATCATATGTTTTGTTTTCGTTATTTATTTACTGATATTAGTTACATGTTATATTTCGTCTTAAATTTGTTATTTAATACTTTGAAGTTACTAAGATCTATGTTTTGCAAGACGAAACCCCTAAGATCCAGGGTGTCTCAGGATTCAGGGTACTCAAGACGGAGAATGGCAGGAGATTCAAGGCATGTAGAACAAAGTACACTCAAGGTATTCCAAGTCAAATGCAACGAATGTGTTTCTCCTAAGTATTGAGACTGGCCATCTCTCTTCCGTATGGGTGAATTTTTAAACCCATTCCTAAGGTTTAAGGATTATACGTCCTTCATACGAATATAGGCTATCACGCCTCGCCCGAGACGCACGTTGGCAATATTTGCCTCGCCCGAGACGCACGTTGATCCAAGTATGAAACCCTGGGATTGTGAGATCATCCGTGTTGATAGCATTGGTGGCAACCTTGCAATCCAGGGACATATGCGGATTTCTTAAGGTTTAAAACGATTAACGCGTTTTCAAGACGGATTGGTGCTAACGTACCAACTTAAGACATCCGAGGCAATACCCTAGTTCGCCGGTACGGCATGAGGCGGTCCCTAGATTTCGCCAGTACGACACCGGGCTTGACCCCAGTTCGCTAGTACGGCACAGGGCTTGACCCCAGAAATAACATTAAAATTATTTTCGGGCCTGACCCCAGAAACAGTTCAAAGATTACCTAATGACCCAGGATTATTGACTTAATCCAGGGTCATAACGGTCAAAGCCGAAGGAAATTAACTCCCTGTCTAGTTAATTCTAATCGATATGTTCCTATTACAGGAAACGTTCACAAATCTGCTAAAGCTACGAGGAATCCTAAGATCCTGGGGGCAACCCAGGATTGCTAAGGTAAACCCTAGAACCATTCCATACAAATATCATTCAAATGTGTCAAACACAGGTATGTAGTTAAAGCAGTTATATTCATAAGCCCCAACCTGGGCCCGGAAAAGCTCCGGACGTCCCAGGCTGGGACATGTCAAAAGACCCTGGATATCACATCCAGGGGTGGATCATTGTTTTAACAAAACAAACCGGGAAACATCAACCGGTATACCATCACATGCATAAAAATAAAATTGTTTTCAAACAAACATAAACCACAAAACATAAAAAGGTGACCCCTGTTCTTCAAGCTTCATCCTGGGGCACCTCCTTCGCTTCCTTCTCCTCCGCTGCCTTCTCTGCTGCCTTCGGGTCCTGGGTCGGCTGCTCTCCTCCCTTGGGCTGGTCGATATCCATGGCGTGGCCAGCAGAGCCCTTGGATGGGGTGCTTTTGCTGGATCCAGGGCCGATTTCAGGGTCACACCCTGCAGGGATGGTGGCGCCTAAATTGCGCAGTTTCTTTGCCCAGTCGGACACATCCCAGTTGGGGTTCTGAAACCCCAAATCCCTTGCCTCCTTCGCCATTTTCAACCTGCATTGGAAAAGAGAGATACGAGCGATGAGCTTGCCTTCATCGCCCTTAGCGGCTAAGGCAGACTCATGCGCAGCCCGTGCCTCCACTGCCTTCTTCTCAAGATCATGCACTAGACCCAGGTTCTTGTTGGCCACTATCCTGAGCGAGTTCAGCTCCTTGGTCAGGGCAGTAACCTCCTTCTTAGCAGCAGCCTCAGCATCCTGGGCTCGCTTCTCAGCGGCCCAGACCATCTCCACGAATCGGCTAGCAATCTGCAAGAGAAGGTAATGTTATTAACAATTATGACCTTGAATTTTTTATCGTGTAGAAAATTCAGGGATACCCAGGATTAACTTACTTGACGGGAAGAGGCCTCGGCATGGGCACGGAGCTCGGCGGCATCCAGGTTCTCCAGAGATTGCACAACGGGAGCAGAAGCAGTGGCAGTGGCCCTGGTCTTGCGCTTAGTACCAGAAGTCCTGGAAGGAGGAGCTTTGGGAGCCGTCATAGGTTCGGTCTTCACAGAGGTAATGACTTGCAGGTCTTGCTCGGAGTCACCTAGCAGAAAGTCGTCCAGATCAATGTTTTCCAGGTTGACAGGAGTGGCAGCAGCTGAAAAAACATAAGAAATTAACAGAATCCAGAGAAAATCCTAGGTCCGAAAGGCAGAATGCCAAGATACTTACAACTTGACATGCTGTGGGAGGTGGATGAAGCAGCTTGGTGGAGGTCTGTCCTGAATTCTCGGTCCACTTCGTTGATGCTGAGGAAAGCTTCGAATCTCTCGAACGTCCCAGGATTTGCAGGTCCAATGGAGCTTAAGCTAGGAACTGCAGAACAAAAATCCAAGGTCAGTATTTGAATAGAATAAAATCCTAATCCCTAATGCAGGTAAAAACCTACCATCTACTCTCCATCTAACTGGAAGGCTCATCCCTCCTGGAATTGTGGACCTCTTGACAAAGAAAAATTTCCCTTTCCATTCCTCAAAAAAGGAAGCCCGAGGAATCATCTGAACCTCTTTGCTCAGGGCCTTGAACAGAAATCGATTGTTGCCGTGGGATTTGAGTTCGTAACCCAGGGCCAGCTCAGGCAGACCAACCAGGGAATCGAACTCATTGTTCAGCCGGTCGATGGTACCCAGGATCCTCCAAATGATAGGTAGGGTTTGGGCATAGGCAAGACCGGTGGCCTTGAAAAATTCGGCTAGGAGGCCGGAGAAAGGGTAAGAAAGACCCATGGAGAAAGGAGTAAATGGAAAGCAGACCCAAGTCTTTGAGCAGAAGTCTGATCGAACCCTTTTGTCGAAAGGTCGGATCTCTGCGGATTCCGGGAAAAGGCCCGACGACAACAATGCAGCTATGTCATCATCGGTGAAGGTACAAGCTTCGAGCGCTCGGCTTTGCAAGTAAAACTGATCGAGGAAATCCTCGATTCCAGTCTCCTCAGCCGTCGTCTCTGCTCGTATTTTCTTACGGGTCATGGTCGGAGCTAACGAAGAAGAAAGCAAGATTGGAAAATTTACCTGAATGAAGGAAATCGGAAGTCGGAATCGTCGAATGAAAACCCTTGCTCTCGAAAAGTTTATGTGAAGAAAGGAGAGGTTAAGGGTAGTATTTAAGGAGAGTGGGAAGTTACAGAGGTGAAGCGAACTCTCCTGAGACGTGGCGTCGTGGATGCAGGTTTAACGGCCACGATTAAAGATGATGAGTGATGTGACCCGAAATTTCAAATTTTCACAGCTGTAAGTTCTTATCCACTTGCGAAAATTTGGGGGCAATTGTTGTACCCCGAATTCTCGGTTAATAATCCAGGGTACGGGTGAGATTACAAAGTAACCCTGGATGGACGCAGCGCAGGTATGACCTTGAAATTGCATGACCCTGGATGTTGACGGGTAGTGTACGAGACCCAGGATGATTAACATCAGATGGGAAGGATTACCTTTACTTTATTTTATTTCTCACTTATATGATCTAATTCAAGGATTGCTCTTATTTTTACTATGACCCAGCATGCGGAGATGACCCTGCATGCTAGGATCTCGTTACTAACGTTTCTCGTGCCTTTATCTAAGTGACAACAGGTTGATTAAGTCACTCAAGCGGTCGAATAAGGAGAGCTGAAGACTTATTTAGCACGTGGTCAAAGTCAGTTGGCTGAAGATTCGGTCAACTAACGGAAAGAGACGTTGCAGAAGGAATCCCTGGAATATCGGGGAAACAGTTGAAGACCCCTGGAATATCGGACGAGTCATTGAAGCTCTTGGAGTATAAATAGGATCATTAGTCGTTAATTTTAGGTCATTCGAGCTTTACTCACTGTATTCTCGTACTAAATTCTCTGCAAACTCATTGTAATCAATACTTTCCGGTGATCAATAAATTGGTAGCGTGTGTTATCGCTACCCGGGGTTTTTATGCCGGCGGCGCCTTAGAGACATCTAAGGGCTAAGGGCTTTTCCCTAGTCAAATCTCGGTGTTCTTGTCTACTTTTGAGTATTCGTTTGTGTTGCTAAGTTTCTCAACTGATTTCTTAAACAAATCTAAATTTTTTACCCAGGATTCTAGTGATTTATCCCTGGAATTCTGTAATTGTCCCAGGATTATTTCAAGCTATTTTCACATCTGAATATTAGACACCTAACCTCACATTCAAATTTGGTTCAAACTTTGCTAATTTAACTTAAGTAATTTTTAGCCAAAACAATAATGATTACTTTGAACAAAATTAAAAAACATAAAAGCAATAAAACAAGGAGAAATTAAGGATAAATCAAGTGTAAATGTATAATTGTTATGCTACTAGGATTATCCCTGACAACGAAATAAAAGTTAAGACTATTATTGGCCAAACTAATAATTTAGATTACTATCGACCAGTAGTTTATTGTTTGAATTATTAAAATAAAATATGAAATAACTGGATAAATAAATTTAAACTATAATTGGAAAACAAGAAATAAGAACTTGAATAAATAGTTAATCAAACATTATATTATATCTATATAATTAACCGACTTGTTTAATAGTAAGTATAACTAATTGAAGCTTTAAGGTACAGGCTTACATAACATGAGTAGTTGTGAAAGAAATATATAATTCAAAATTGGTAGCATAAGAATTTTTATAAAAACCTTGAATTGATTTTGAAGAAATAGATAATTAATCTGTAAAGTAAGTTCTCAAGAACACCATGACTCTTGGGATATGTATACGTTACGATTATTACATATGTTAATGACTTGTATATAGTTGGAACACGTGATGAGATTTAGTTTTACAGTAATCATCGAAAGAAAAACTTAAATACTTGCAACACTCCCTGTATCGAAGACTAAGGTATAATGTATGTTAACAATCATATATGTTTTTGTCTTCGTACAAATTGATCTAACAAGTTTTTGTCTCCTTAATTAAAAGTAGACGAAAAGAAGGACTAAGTAAAAGCATACAAAAACAAAGGCTGAACCATTAGACAAATACAAAAGGAGATCGTTAAGTGTGAATTGATTGCTAAATTTCTAAATTGCTATAAAGTTTAAATCTTTCGGTCCCAAAAGGTATTTTTTTTAACGATATTTAAAGGTATCTATGCTTTGTAATTTTCAATAGACTTTAATAAGTGAAAAATCTATTATTGATCCCGATTAAAACCGGTCAAACTGACAGTTTGATCAGAGTCTCGTATGATAACCCCAACATCAATATTCACACTTCTTACCAATTTTGGTTTTTTAGCCACTTTTTTCCCAACTGACGAGAGGCAATCAGATATAAACTCACTTCCGGCACACAAGACGGATAAACACAAAACAGAAAAGATAACAAATTGTCTTTCACGAAGCGCTAAGTTTAAATCTTCAACGAGACCTAACCTCACATAACCTTTCGTGTAGTGAGGGCCAGCGAACCCTTCCCCATCCGACGTGTCATATTTTGGGTTGTCCACACCAAAATATATTTTCAAAGCTTTTTGAGACCTCCAGTGGCATAAAGATGACCTATTCTGCTCTATATACAAGTCAAAATATGATCATTATTGTTATACCAAATACATATAGATTTCTCGCCCATCCTAGAGCACATGCTCCATACAGATGATAGTAGAAGACATTTGGTCCTGGATACACTCATATAGCAAAATGCAATCTAAAAAAGCAGCCTTGCAACTTGGTTAGTCTCGGTTTTAACTTAACCCTGGGAAAAATTAGCTCAAGTTCATGATACAAATTTATCATATTTCTTTTACATCTCGAAATCTTTTCAGCAATTTTGCTTTATATTTCTCGATTTCTGCATCCTCGGAGGTAGGGGTATCAATGATCACTGAGATTGCTCCAGCACTATGCAGGGCTCCAGCAGCTTCATCTAACATATATAAAACAATACATAAAATGCTTAAAGTGGATTTTCAGTAACCTTAATTAGTACCTACAATTTCATAGGTAACGAATTACAACAATCTAATAGAATCGCTTGGAATTGGAATATAGAACTTAAGGGATATCCCAAACTTGTTTTAGACACTCGTCTTTCTTCAAACTTCTAGGTGTTTATCAAAGAAATGAAATCTAGTTACAAAAAACAAAAAAGAAAAACCTGGGAATGAAAGATGTCATAAAATGATTAGTGTCTTTGTCATGCAGATTGCAGACAAAAACCTTATAGAAAGGCCGATGATGATGATGATTTTTTATTTTAAATTTTAATAAGCGTGTGGTGCTCTGATAAATTTTGGTCCCAGAAGTTGATGAGCAATGTGCGCACGTTTGTTTTTAAAAAGATACTAAAAATTTATTTAAATTTAATATTTTATATTCTTAACTTTTAAGCACTAAAATGTAAGATTTTCTCATCATCCCCGGTCATATTTGCTTCAATTGATGCTCTAATTTGTTCAAATACTCAAACCCAATGCTCAATAGATGGTCTAATTTGTTCAAATACTTATCACAGGCAAAATCAAAAAAATATGCTGACCTGAACGAGCAATGGCAACAATAGCATTCAAAGCTTCTTTACGTGTGGGATCATCTTTAGCAGCCCCCAACATTTCCACAAGCTTCTGGGCACCACCCATCTCCACAATCTTCATTCTTCTTTCATCTAAAATGCATTCCGATATGATATGTAAATGTAAGGAAACATGAAATCGACTGCAAGTCATGGAAAAGTGTGAAATTTCTAACACATAAATCAACCATACCATCGGTTGCAAAACGAGTTAATCTGGACGCTCCCATCCTTTTGAACAGAGGGTCCTTGACACCTAGAAGTGAAACAGACTGCTGAATCAGATTATCACCTGCAAGGGTTCATCGTGAAACTCTTGTCAATTAAGATCAACAAATCTCATATTGTAATTCATGAGTGAGTGATTCTAGTAACAAAATGGATACCTAAGTATGGAAAAATACTGTATCCAACAACTGTTGCAGTCCCAGCAAAGATAAGCTTAAAAAGCCATCCAATTTTTCTCTCAGCCTCCTCCTCCATTGCTCTTTCATCCGGAAACCCTGAAAAACACGTGTAAATCAGAAACCTGTTAGAAGAGAAATAAAGTCATAAACAGAAGTAGAAGGATCCATTTTCAGATCTGAAGGAACTGGAAGTCTGGAATTCTCTAAAAACTGAATCAGCTATACAAATAAAGAAGGTAAGTGCATAATGTAGCAGAAAATTGCTGATAAAAAGTCATTAAGCTCATGGTGGAGAAGAGGATGACCTCGTTCGTAAGAAGATGATGAACACTGCCGTGATCGAACATTTGCCGGTTTTCGTCTGCACAAATACTGCAATTAAACGTAAAAAACAAATTGAAATTACTGAAGATCTCAACAAATCAGCATTTAGATGAATGAACAAAGTTACGAAGCATAAGCAGTAATGGAGATTCAGTTCATGTAACTTAAAAATCATAGAAATCAAATTTCCTAAAACGATTTGTACAAAATCATTGAAAATATATTAAAAAAGAGAGAGACTTACGGAGCTAAATCGAGCTGCTACTAACCCACGCATCATGATCGGAAACGCAAACGAGAAGATCAGTCCGCCTTCACCGGTAAAAAGAGGTGGAATACTCAAATGACTGATAACTGATAGCATCAGGGGGGTAGGGGTGTTCAAAACCGAATATATCCGGAGAAAAAATTAGTAATTCTATGTTTTTTATTGATATATCCTGTTGGTTTAGGTTGATTTCAGAATTTGTAGAATTCTATCACATGCGGTTGGTAAGATACTTTTTAGATTGACTACAGAAGCTTCAAAAGTTCAATAACTCATTGATGAATTTGTAACAGAAGCTTTAAAAAAGTGAGAAATAACTAACAGAAGCTTCAAAAGTTTAGTAACTCACTGATGTGAATTTCGAGTTAAAACAATCAACAAACAGATGTTCAGATCTTCAAAAGCTTCAAATGTTAAAACAAGAAGATCGAATACAAACACATGGATGAAACAATCAACAAATGTTCAAATTGGTCACATCATAATCAGAGACCAAAAAAAAACCCTAATTAACGAATTGGATATATACAAAATTAGGTACAATAGCATCTAAAAACAGAAGTACCGAATCGTAGATTCGTATTTGGAAACTGACCAGGAGTCGAGGACGACTTGTGAAGTGCTGGCTGAAGGACTAATGGGCGATTGATGCTTGCGAGGGTCGTCAACGGTAGACCTGTTTAGGGGAGGGCTACCGGCGTGTGGGCTTATGCTGCGTGAGAGAGTGTGTTTTCTCCGATTTGAGAATTAGGCGTTCGGGTGAAATCGTGACTCTTTCATTTGATTTGGGAAGGGTCGCGTTGTCTGTCTGCTCTCACACCTAACACTCCGGTTCTCGAGTTCACCAAAACAGAGAAAAAACAATAAAATGAAACCAAATAGAAAAATGTTTGTCTTGTTTGGGATTGCTTTTTAAAACAATTTGTTAAAAGTAACTTATTTACTTTTAGCTTTTTCAAAAATGGTTTAAAATAAAATGTTTGAATAAGCTTTTGTAGTTAGAAAAATCAATAATCTAATAAGTTGTTTTTAAAAAATGTTCGACTTAGCTTTTATTATGTAAAATGACAAAAAATGACATCCTATGTATATCTAGGGTTTATTTGGAGGGTACAAATATAATTTACCAGGCCAAAAGTTAAAAGTTGTTTTAAAAAGCCAGGATTTCTTGGCTTTTGAGGTAATGAATAAAACAATTTTTTCAAAAGTCATTTTAAAAAGTGCTTTTACACTACCCAAACAATTATTTTAACTTATTGGCTTTTTCAAAAGCCAATAAGTCAATAAGTTAATCTTTTGCCTTTGACTTTTCAAAAAGCTAATAAGTCAGATTTTAATAAGTCAAGTTTTTTTTTTTGAACGGCCAACGAATGCCCCGAAAACCCGGGGACTATTTACACCAGTTGAGTTCATTCCAGGGAAAATCCACCTCGGCGAGCGGCCAGGTGGTAAAACCTGGGAGCTCAGGGATCGAACATGTGACCTTTCAGCCCCAAGTCTCCCCTCATCGCCAATGCCCCTTCCAAAGTGATGCCCGCAAGAATCGAACCTGTGTCTCAAGTAGAGAACACAGGCTTCCTACCACAACACCACAATGGAAGTTGCAAGTCAAGTTATTCTTGCTTTCAAAAGTGCTTATAGCTTTTTGAGTGGTAAATTACCATACTACCCTTGTTTTAACTTATATTCACCTAACCTTATATCCACTCAACCCCTTTTTAGTCATTTTATATATAAAAACACTTATCCACTTAAATAAGCAAATCCAACAACTTTTTTAAAAACTCCCTTTTTAAAAGCCATAAGCCAATAAGCACTTTTAACAAAAAAGCACTTATAAGCAATCCCAAACAAGCCCTTATTTAGTTTTCGAGTTCATGGATGAAAAAAAAGGAAATGAAGATAGAACATGTTGTGTTCTCTAGTTTCACTTAAAGGAGAAGAAGAAAGGAAAGAGAATGAAAATTAGATAAATTTTTTAGTTCTCTTTTTCTTTACAATTTAAAAGGGTGATCATTTCCTTTCTCTTTCTTATATTTCTTTTTTGATTTTTTCATCCATAAGTGAACTTAAAAACAAAGTGTGAAGGAAATAAAAGAAAGAGATATAAAATATGTTACGTTCCTCATGTTTATTTAAGGAAGAAAAATAGAGGAAATGAAAGGAAAACGAGGTTAAATTCTTTTGTTTGCTTTGTCTTCCTATTTGGAAGGAAATGAAAAGAAAGACTTCGGGGCTGTTTGGTTCGTCTTTTTCGTTCAGCAACAAATGAATAAGAGGCTGTATGGTAAAGACGATATTGTCTTTTTCATTCAGCAATAAATCTGGGGCATGATGAAATAGACAAAAATGTATTTTTCGGTCAGACAATTTCCATTCAGACATTCGAACCAAACAACACCATATGACAAAAATGTCTTATTCGGTCAGATTAAGCCAAAAATAAGCTGAACCAAACAGGACCTTCATTTCCTTTCGTTTCTTTTATTCTTTTTCCTTTTCGCTTCTAAAGTGAATTCAGGAATGGGATGCCCCTCTATGTCACGTATAGGGAGAAAAAACAAGAAAGTTTCATTAAAATTATCACACTGACCCCCCCCCCCCCCCTCCTAAATTTTAGAAATTTCTGTTTTTTTAACCCTATAGCCCCGTATAAGGCTATACGAGACATGTATCCCCTCCCCCCGAACAGACAACCTCGTACTGGTACATCGTACCCCCCCCCCCCCTCCCCTGAATTTTAGGGGTGTGAAAATATAATGTGGGTGTATCTACGATATGACCCTTTTGAAATAACATATATATCCTTAAAAAAATCAGATTTTTGAATATCCGATTTTTTTTTAAATTGCGTCCGAATCCGAAAATTCGAATATTTCAGATTCGATTTTGAATTCGGATCTTTTAACAACCCTACATCATGACACAGTCTTCAGGTTTAACTTTTTAGATCCAAAATACCGGGTTCAGATCCTATCAAACTTACCCGTATTGTCAGTTGAAGAAATAAGCCCAAACATTAATAATGGGCCTGATTCAGAAACAACTCTAGGTTTTCAAATTTACCCCCAAATCCCGCCATGGCGGAAATGAAGCTTCTCTAACAATCTCCGTCGTTCTAGCGTCTTCAAAGGATAGCGTTACAAAAACGATCAAACTGTGCTGTAATAGAAAGCCATGGATGAAACTGAACCAGAAAAACAAAGAAATATGATCACGAAATCATCAATCAAGAGAAAACCCTTGGCCGATCTCACTAACATTAAATCCAACAATACTTCTTCGTTCTTTCCATCGAAGAAGCCGGGATCTTCTGCCGCCTCTGATTCAAGTATTGGATCCACTCAGAACCCGATTTACGCCCACCGCCCGCTCGTTGTTCCGCCGGACCAACTTTTTCCGTCCAAACCTCAGAGACTCAAGCCAGGTACTCTCAGTTTTGTTTTTCACAGATGCAGGTTAATTAGGGTTTATTGTTAGCTGAATCTCTTAAGTTCCTGTTTGATTTCATATTTTATGTTGGTTAATTAGGGTTTATTGAAAGCTGAATCTCTTATCTAGATCTGATAGATTCAATCTATCTTACAAATCTGAATATAGCAATGTGTTTGGTGTCTACTAAAGTATTTCTTTGATTCTGTTATAATTTAGCATGGTAATCGCTTTATTTTGCTTGTTTTCAATCATGGGAGGCAATCTGGTTCATGATATTTTACTATTTGAATGAATGAATGAGTTATTAGTGTTATTAGATAGTATTTACAGATCTGTGAATCAGTATGTTTCATCAATGTGCCAAGTGCTTGTTAACTTCTGTGGATTTTAAAAATGCCATGACTAAGTTCATTATTTTTCGTTCCGTAGGTCAATTGGCTGGTGATGAGAATCGAGCAGCTCAAGCTCAAAGACAAACTAATATGAGCAAAACAAAGGCTGCTGTCCAAGAGAGAAGAAACAATGTGAAAGAAGGATCTGTGTCTCTGTGTTCTTCAACTTTGAACAAGATAAAAGATCAGGGGAAAGTAAATCAGTCCTGTTCGAATAAAATGGTAAATGATGGGAAGAAGGTATATGTGGCTCCTCATTACTCGTCAACAGAGAAGATTAATGACAAAAGAAAGTCGATTGATGCGCCATTAAGTGCCCATTATATGAAGATTGCAAATAATAGCACGCAGACTTCTATTCCTCTTGCTATATTGAAACTTAAAGATAATGGCAAGGAAAGTGTTGTGCAATCTGTTCATTCTCTCCCAGGGAATTCAAATGAAAACATGAGTGTTGCACCACCAGAATCTTTAATGAAGATAAGGGATAAAGGGAAGGCAGTTGCTGTGTCACTTGATCATCCTTCTAGAAAGAAGTTAAATAATAATATGATGGAATTTGGTGTTCCCCTTAAAGGGGTGATAATTAAGGAGAGAGAGGGCATGGTTACAAGTTCTAGTAGTGTTAATCTTGCCCAAAAAGATGAAGGGCAGGAAAATGTTGTGCAATATGGCTATTCTATCCCTGGGAAATCGAATGATAACATGAGTGGTGCACCACCGGAATTTATAATGAAGATAAAGGATAAAGGGAAGGCAATTGCTGTGCCACTTGATTATCCTTCTAGAAAGAAGTTACAGAATAACATGATGGAATTCGGTGTTCCCTTTAAAGGGGTGAAACTTAAGGAGAGAGAGGGCATAGTTACAAGTTCTAGTAGTGTTAATCTTGCCCAAAAAGATAAAGGGAAGGAAAATGTGTTGCAATCTGGCTATTCTCTCGCAGGGAATTCAAAAGAAAACATGGCTGTTGCACCACCAGAATCTTTAATGAAGATAAAGGATAAAGGGAAGGCAATTGCTGTGCCATTTGATTATCCTTCTAGAAAGCCATTACAGAATAACATGATGGAATTCGATGTTCCCCTTAAAGGGGTGAAAATTAAGGAGAGAGAGGGCATAGCTACGGGTTCTAGTAGTGTTAATCTTGCCCAAAAAGATAAAGGGAAGGGAGTTTTTACACCAATTAATCACCATACTCTGAAGAAGAAGGATCAAGCAGATAGCTGCCCACCAATTTTAAGGACCATGAGCAATAGGTATCTCTCTCTCTCTCTCTCTGTGTGCATATATATATGCATGTGTCACTGATTATAATTACTAATACTATTTTTGTGCATTTTGGTTGAGCAGGAATGATGCTGATGCAAGAGAAGATGCACAACAATCTAAGCTACAAACTGAACCGCCTCCAAATAAAAAGGTATGTTTAAGGTTAACATTTATCAATATAAAGATATATTAACTTCCTTCTCAATAAAATAGGAACTGTTTCCTTTAACATGTAGTTTTTTTATATTCTTTTAACTATTAGTCAAATACCTGAAAATGCCCTTTATTAGTTTATTAGCACAAATATGAGAAATCCTGTGGACCAAACACAATGATACCAGTCTCTAGGGATAATTGCTATTGGAGAAATATAAAAATTTGGATTTTCTCTTTTTTTCACCGGGACAGGGTGTATACTGTTTTTGATATTCAGTTCTTATGGGGTTGCATTGTATAAAAATAGAGGTGCCAATCTACCAATTTGTACTCATTTACTTATAGGTGGATTTATTAATATTAAATAGTTGACTTTTCATCTGAAATGTGTCAAACTAAAATGAAACATTTTGCTTCAAAGCCTGAAAGTCGCCCAAAATGTGTTAATGCATAAAACCACCTAAAACATTTGTTAAAAAACCTGGACACTACTTTTGTATTAAAGAATCTGTTGTGTTTGACGGTACTATTTAGTGATATAAATTTACTATCAAAAGTAAAGGGTTTTTTTATGATGATTGTATTTTTAGAAAAGGAGATGCTCAACAAAGGAAGAATACACATTACCACAAGACTATGTAGAGCAACAGAGGGCTTACTTCAAAGAGATTGATGACTTTGAGCTACAAGTGGAGGAAGTATGACTTTATACTTAGGTAGGTTTTCTCTAACCTGTTTCAGTTTCTTGTATAGTCACACTTGAAAATATTAAATGCCTGACTTGTAGCTTCACCAAAAGATGATGTTGTGTATTGACAGTTATACCCTGGTGATTACTTTTATTAGAGGGTTGTTAATAGACCTGTAAATCTAATGATTTAGGCTTTGTTTTAATCATGATATTTGTCATTTGACATATGTTAATATGTTATCCAGCTAATAAGATTCATCTTCTATATGAGCCAAGTAAAATTTGATTTTTAAACCAGGTTGATTATAAAACAGTAATTTTTTTTGTGGCTAGCACATAATTTACAAGTGTTGGTTTGCTTTTATATCTCTGGATTAGTTTCAACCAGAATGAACATGTTTATATAAACGGGTTTGGCCTTCGATCAACATAGTGGATTTATGGGTAGACATGTTTGTATTTATAAACATATATAATATAAAAGGTTATTTTAAGTTGAGATTTAATCTAGGTGTGTATTTTTTAACGACAAACATACCCTTAAATTTCACTTATTACCCACTTTGTGGGGTTTAAGCTGCACCACTTGGGCTAAATGGTCTTTGGTATCTAGGTGTGTATTTACGTGAAAATTCACAGCAATAAGATCTCGTTTGATGATGGTGCCATGTATATGAACATGTTAAACTAACTTTAGATGTTTTTTTTATTTAACTCTTTTATTCTAAAAGAAAAAAAAACATTTAATGAAAAAACAAATTGAACGGTAAATTTAGATCATTGAGGGATCACTGATACCACCTGATCATCTTCATTCCTCATTAGAAGAAAGCTCATCACAAGTAAGAAAACATCTGTCGTAACCTGGAACCCCCATTTTTTGTCACGTGAGCGACTTGAACCCAAGATCTCTTATTTTTAATGTATTTGGATACCCTACCCTACCTCAGTGGATTAGGGAACATTGGAATTAAATTTAATGCGAGTGATATGGTGGAGTATACGAGGACATGGGTGCCAGTTCCTTTGCAGTCACACAGGAACATTGCCTCTTTTGGCGTGAGTTGTGAGAGGGTTGTGACTTGTGAGTATGAGAGCGCGAGCTCATTTAGGGTAATTGTAATACCCAAGCCGTAGAGTGCAGCGAAGCACATGTGGCATGTGGCCTTGTGCGGGAACACCATTTCTTTTTGTGGTCCGCCCCTTCTTCCTTCGTGTTTTTTTTTCGCTTAATGATGCTAAATTTTACTTTATTCACTTTTAAAAAACTATATATTTGAATGGGCCCCATTTAAATTTCTAATATTTTGAGTCCCTCTATTTAAATATTCAAGATCCAGGTGACATCTAATTGAAAGGCCATTTCATGAGACACCATCATCTAGTGACATTTCTAATTGAAACAAAAAATAATTTTAATTTATATTTTAATTGCAAATTTAAGTAAAGCCTTAATCTATTTTTTCGCCGGTTTATTTAAAAACGAAAACTAAATAAATAATATTGCTGAAACATTCTGGTATAAATTTGAACGAAAATAATATTGTTTTAAAACAAAAATTTTGATTTGGCAATTGATATTTAGCACATGTTTGGTCTCGCAAATGGTTTATTATGTTTTGTAATCAAATTAATTGTTTGAAATTAATCAATAAATAATTTTATAAAAAAATAACTCGTATTCATTGTGTAGAGCTTGGTTATTTTGAGAAGTTTATTTACTCTCATTGTGTAGAGCTTGGTTATTTTGAACAAAAATAATATTGTTTTAAAACAAAAATTTTGATTTGGCAATTGATATTTAGCACATGTTTGGTCTCGCAAATGGTTTATTATGTTTTGTAATCAAATTAATTGTTTGAAATTAATCAATAGATAATTTTATAAAAAAATAACTCGTATTCATTGTGTAGAGCTTGGTTATTTTGAACGAAAATAATATTGTTTTAAAACAAAATTTTTGATTTGGCAATTGATATTTAGCACATGTTTGGTCTCGCAAATGGTTTATTATGTTTTGTAATCAAATTAATTGTTTGAAATTAATCAATAAATAATTTTATAAAAAAATAACTCGTATTCATTGTGTAGAGCTTGGTTATTTTAAGAAGTTTATTTACTCTCATTGTGTAGAGCTTGGTTATTTTGAACGAAAATAATATTGTTTTAAAACAAAAATTTTGATTTGGCAATTGATATTTAGCACATGTTTGGTCTCGCAAATGGTTTATTATGTTTTGTAATCAAATTAATTGTTTGAAATTAATCAATAGATAATTTTATAAAAAAATAACTCGTATTCATTGTATAGAGCTTGGTTATTTTGAACGAAAATAATATTGTTTTAAAACAAAAATTTTGATTTGGCAATTGATATTTAGCACATGTTTGGTCTCGCAAATGGTTTATTATGTTTTGTAATCAAATTAATTGTTTGAAATTAATCAATAAATAATTTTATAAAAAAATAACTCGTATTCATTGTGTAGAGCTTGGTTATTTTGAGAAGTTTATTTACTCTCATTGTGTAGAGCTTGGTTATTTTGAACGAAAATAATGTTGTTTTAAAACAAAAGTTTTGATTTGGCAATTGATATTTAGCACATGTTTGGTCTCGCAAATGGTTTATTATGTTTTGTAATCAAATTAATTGTTTGAAATTAATCAATAGATAATTTTATAAAAAAATAACTCGTATTCATTGTGTAGAGCTTGGTTATTTTGAACGAAAATAATATTGTTTTAAAACAAAAATTTTGATTTGGCAATTGATATTTAGCACATGTTTGGTCTCGCAAATGGTTTATTATGTTTTGTAATCAAATTAATTGTTTGAAATTAATCAATAAATAATTTTATAAAAAAATAACTCGTATTCATTGTGTAGAGCTTGGTTATTTTAAGAAGTTTATTTACTCTAAGAAGCATAAGAAAGAATTGTGACCACCAGATTTCTAATTATCTAATCAATTGTTTGTTGAGATAAAATTGATGGAGAATAAAATGAGGAAATTGATACACATACATGTGGAATTGATATCCACACATATCTACGAGTCATATGGGCCTCCACGGCCCAATGAGAATTTCCGACCCACTTGCAACTGAAAACTAATCCAATTAATGTTTGTTTACTGGGCCATAGAGGCCCATACTACCGTAGAGATTTTTTTAATTAAATATTTTTTATAAATGACCATCATGATAAATTATTTTTTTAAATTAATTTATTTTTTCATAAATACCTAATAAGAATATTAAAGTAAAGATTTGTAGGGGCCATTAGTTAAAACAAAGAAAACGAGACAAGTTTTACTTTTATTTGTTGTAGGGGCCATTAATTAAAAAGTTTAAAACGACACAAGTTTCACTTTAGTTTATTGTAGGGGCCATTAGTTAAGAAGTTTAAAACTACACAAGCTTTACTTTAGTTAAAAAATGACACTAATTTTTAAGAATATATTTCAGGTAATGGGCCAGATTAGTAAAAAAATGAATTGTAGGGGGCATTAATTAAAAACAACACAAGTTTTACCTTAATATTCTTATTAGGTATTTATATAAAAAAATATTTAATATAAAAATTTAATTTATTATAATGACCAATAAAAAAAGATATTTAATTTTAAAAAATAAAAATAATTATTGTACCTCTACGCGCTGTATGGGCCTCAACGGCCGATTAAAAAACATTGATTGGACTTGTTTTCAGTTGCAAGTAGGCCATGAATTCTATTGGGCTATAGAGGCCCATACAACCCGTAAAGTAAAATAATGGAGTGACATTTTAGTGTACATTTTTTTTTTACTTTTAATCAAGTTTTCTTATTTTTTTTACACATTTATAAGTTTTACATATGATATTATATATTTTTTAATACACCATAATAGCAAGCATTTTTTAACATATCTTTAAAATGCGTACACTGTTGCTATATATAAAATAAAAATAAAAATCTACTCTTTGAGATTTTTAAGCGTCACTGTTTCTATTTGTTTGTTATTGTGTCTTTTTGCTATTTATTGTGATAAATTTATCTACTACATAAAAACAACAACAATAATAACATGAAATAAGTTAAAATATAAAATATAATGATAAATACATATTAAACAATGACTTGAACACATAAGACACAATGAAACAAAATGATTTGAAGGGTAAAGACACAATGATCTGAACATAAGACATAATGAGCTGAAGGTAAAAAACAATGTGTCTTTTATTATCTTCAAATAAGAAAAACAAAATAACTAGAAGAAAGATACGGTGATAAGTAAATAGAAACAATGACGAGAAAAAAAAAAGACATAAGAAACGAGTTAAATAATAAAACACAATGATAAATACATATTACACAATGACTTGAAACATAAGACACAATGATCTGAAAGTAAGACACGATGTGTCTACTTATTATTTTTTTAAAAGAAAGACACAATAACCACACAGAAAGACATAATGACGAGTAAAAAGTCACAATGACGAAAAAAAGACACAATGACGAGCAAAAAACACAATGACGCAATAGAAACCCGAAAAGTACTTTTTTACTGTACACGTTTTAAAGATGAAAACACTCGTTTTTATGGTATAATTTTTGTTAATAAAATAATGTCGTATGTAAAAGTTATGAAGGTTTTAAAAAATAACAAAATGGCTAATACTAAAAAGACACATGTGAGTCTAGGGGTGAGCAAAAAACAAAAATAATCGAACCAGAACCGAAAAAAACACCAAAACCGAACAAAAATAATAACCGAAAAAACCAAACAAAAAAAACAAACCGAAGCTTATGGTTCGGTTTCGGTTTTGGATGAAGAAAAAATAAAAAAAGAACCGAACCGAACCGAATGAATAATCTATATAAGTTTTTAAGTTTCTATAGATATGTAAATGTACTTTAATTAACTTAATTGCAGTTATTTACAATTCTTGTGTAGCTTAGTTGATACTTAACTTTGCAAACCACTAAGATGCCTCAAGTTCGAGTCCCCTTTCAATCTGTTATTTCATTTTTAAGTTGCAACTCATCTTCTTTCCTCTTCTTACCATCGAAGACGATGAAGATTGGAGTCAAGATCTTTAGTGTTAAAAACTTTTGAATTTAAAACCATTTTTTTTGGTATGTTTACACGTGTTTTTTTTTTTTTTTTAATTTGATGGTCATAATGGTACTTGCTCATTAGTATTATCTATTTATCTTTTAAGACTAAACATTTAAAGTTTCAATTATTTTAACCACATATTAAAAAAACCGAATTCGAACCGAAAGCGAAAAAACCAAAACCGAAAAAGCCAAAACCGAATGGTTTTTTTTTCCTAGGAACCGAACCATTCGGTTTTCGGTTCGGTTTAAGCCAAAAACCAAACCGAAACGAACCATGCTCACCCCTACATGTGATAGCTCAAATTCTTCTTAGAATTTTTAAATTTAAAAAACTAATTATTTAAGTAAATAATAAATGGGTGTTAATGATGAAATAACGACAATGTATCCTACTCTTTTTCCTAGTAATTTTAATTTACACCACATTATCTTATAGTTAGACTTATTATCTTATTATAAGATTCTGAGTTACATATTTCTACGTAGCTTACCAAACCTTAGAAATTGTAAACGCCAATCAACACATTACTTCCTTTTTCAACAGACAACACCATTGATTTTTAATATTTTTACTTTTTTTTTACGATTTGATTAAAGATATGAATACGTCTAAAAGTCAAAGTTCTAACTAACTTGATTAGATATCTCCACCGAAATGAGAATCTATAAAGATAAACATGACATTAAAATGAGAACTTTTGAATAGTTTGAAACTAAATGAAATATCATAGTAGTTCTTTAAGGTGTGAGATAAACTAACCTAAATTAAACTTACTCATAAATTTCATATAGGCGGGGTTAGAGAAGGGTGAGTCCTTACCTTATCCAGTTGAATAAATATGTTACTCTTAAGGAAACTCCGTGTGAGATCTTATTATTTATCGATTAAATTACACTTTTTTGTTATTTTAAATTTTTAATGTTTAAACCAACTTAAAGATTTTGCTCTTAAACATTAATAATTACATAACTATCCTCTATTTGAGATGGTGTAAAATGTTGCGTTGTCTTATCTAATAGATGTTAATTTTTCCGTTAAATTCATTTCTATGTTTTGTACAATAGGGGAGTTCAATCATTTCGAAGACTTTTTTCAGTAATATACTCATATCAACTTCTATGTCTTTTTGAACGTAAAGTACAACTTCATAAAGCAGCCTCTCAAATCTAATATATTCCGACAATGCACAAGAGAGTTCACCAACAACTATGAAATCGATTCGTAGCTTGATAGATCAACACCTAGAAGCCGGCATGGATTCTTGAAGAAACAGAAAACTTAGAATAAAGTAACTATAGAGAAAATAACATAGTAGTGTTTTATAAATTTTCAGTTATGATTGTTGTAATTAGAGAACTTTAAGAATAAAACATACAACTTCATTATTACTTAAGTTCAATTTCACAAGAAAAAAAAAGAGAAAACGGGATTTAATCCGTAGAAAATGAAGTGCTTATATGTCAATATCTGACTCTGACAGGTTATATTTTTTTAAAAGCAAATTTATTTCATCATAATATTTTATGTGAGGGTTTAAACTATAATTCACTTTAAAGAGGCTTTTACCTCTTATCATTCAACTACAACTCAAATGATCTTTAGGGATTAAACATACACTACAAAGTTAAAATATAATTAACTACAAAAGAGTTGACGACTTTGAAACCATCAAATCTCAAGTCAAGGTGCGACACAATCTTACCATCTAGAACTAGAAGAACCAAAAGGCAGTTATAATGTGAATTTTATTGGCTTAGTTTATTTGCTATAATGAAAAAGTTGATCGAGCTGAGTCAAGTCTTTTAACTATTTACAACAATTTGACTTTTTGCTGTTAAGTTTAGGATTGACTATTCTAGTCATCTTACTAGTTTTATCTATTTAATATTTTGTTCTTTTCTAAGGCTATGTGTACTCATAAAGCCCCTTCATGGGGCATTATATGACATGTGGATGCTGACTCAGCAAAGGGGCTTTATAATGCAAAGTGGTGTAGTCATAACCCCCATAACCCCCTTTTCTAATTTATTGCCCAATTAATATTGAGCCAATCAGAAAAATATAAAAATTAATGGAACCAATGAAGGAGAACATGGTGGGCGTTATGCTCCTCACGCCCATGGATCAACTTTTCTAACATAACGCCCAGGGGGGTGAGAAGGGGCGTTATAAGGGGCTTTATGTTAGCAATTTGGTGGCATAACGCCCCATTACACATAGCCTAAAGGGATAACCTTATAGTAAAATAATGTACTCCCTAATATAATGATTATAGGTTTAAAATTTCCGATGTAATGATTATATATAAATTGAAGAGTATGTATCCTTTTGACAAAAAAAAAAAAACTTGTTATTTAGCTTGACTTTTCAAATGACTCTTCATCTTCAACTCTAGCATAAATATGTTGGTAATAAGTTTCATCAATATCATTCATGTCGTTTAGGCAACGGTTATTATTAGGGTGGGTTAGGGTGGGCGAAGTGGGTCGGCAAACCCAATTGGCAAAATCAAAATTCCATCAGCAAGCATTTTATAACCATTTCCTCTCCGTTGGCAAACTTGATTGATCGGCAAAGTCCATGTGATTTCGGCAAAAAGTTGCCGATGGTTATCGAATGTTTGTGTGTGTATTTTATAGATTTTCAAAGTAAAAGTTTGTCAATCAATTCTACAAACCCCTTCCCTCCATCAAAAAAGTAATTATACAAACTTTCATTCTCTCTCATCTTCTCTCCTCTCATTGGTTAAATTTTTTATAGAAACTTTTTTTATCTACAATCCACTCCGCCCACCCTTAGGGAGTGCGAGAATAAAATATTGTCATGTCCTCATATAAGTGAGAGCGTATTTATATTTTCTTTTTTATTAACGGCGTTTGGAACTACCCCTAAATCTCTAATACCCAATTGAGACTTTCTAAGACGAGATTCCAACTGTCGATACTGGATTTAACACCAGAGACTTGACTCACCCAGAAACATAATTAAGGAGGAAACTCACCAGGTGAAGGAAAAAAACTCCTTAAATCAAGTTTAAATTTAAGACATCAAAGTCTCAACCTCTAACCATCATCTGCATACTATTAGAACAAATGTCATTTGGTGTCAGCGTATTCATCTCATTTCCACTTGTTAATTAGAGGTCCGGTTAATGAGTGTGAGTGTGTTTTTTTAATTTAATTTTTTTATTTACTTAATCTCAAATAATTAATTTAATTCATTAAAAAGATAATAAACCCTAGCAAGACTAAACGCGTATAAAAAACCACTTAAAAGACGCAATTTTTATTTTGAAACAACTTTTCACTTTTATTCACAATCGAAGAAAATATTCAATTTTATTAAGCTAGAAGTTGTATTTTGTTTATATAGTAACTTTTATCAAAAAGTTTCTAGAAAGAAGAAAAAAAAACAAGATTGTGTGTTGTGTTTTTCTAAAGTTAATAAGTACAAATTATTTGCATTAAAAAAAATAATACTTAAATTAAAGAATCAAATAAAAAATTTAAAGAAAATTGACGTCATTTGGTCCCATGTTTTCACTATTGGCAAATAATGATTTATGTTTTCACCATGGCAACTGCTAGTCCCACTTTTACAACTATTTGTTTTTAACCGTCCCTCCGTTAAAAAATATTAACACTGTTAACTGAATCTGATGTGGACGCTGATTTGGATTTTTTTCTATTTTCTTTTTAACATCCCATTTACTGACGTGGTCGTCACTACCTTCACCCCATGTTTCACTTAAACCCTAAATCCCTAAGTTTCAATATCAAAATTCCTCTTACTGTTCTTAGCTTCGAACTTCCCCCCCCCCCCCCCTCCAATTGAAATCCTGAATCGAGCCAAAGGCCATGAGTTCTTCATCTTCATCAAACTCCGTTTCCCGTATAAGACCCAGACTTATTAAAGTTGGGTTCGAAGGGAATGTCTATTACACCCATGAAATTGTTGCAATCAAACGCACCACTGGAGTGAACCACAAGGCCAGGTCGAGAATTTTATGGCTGCTCAATGTGGCCGGTAAGTAATATTATCAATCAATTTTATGAATTTGATGTTACAACTTTAATTTTTGGTCATATATACCATGAAGGGATCGGGTTGCGTTTTTTTTTTGTGTGTGTGTGTGGAAAGACGATGTTGAGCATGTACACAAGCACAAGATGTTAATTTCAACACCAATGAATTGGATATGAAGATTACAGCCCTTGAATCCGAGAATATGATTTTATTGCAACAGAACAAGAATCTGAAGACGATGCTTGAAAGAAAAAATTCAAGGATGTTTTGTAATTGACTGTGTTTTTAATCTCTCTAGTTGCGTTTAATCTTATCTCATTGATGTAATTGTAATTTAAGGATGCTTTTGTAATGTTAAGTATGTTTTATGTAATTCAATGATGTAATTGACCTTTTTTTTTCAACTCCTTTCTGTTATCAATTGAGAATGTTCTGAGCACTTTTGGAGAATGGTTTTGACATAGTTTTTGAACCAGTTTTGGTCACTTGTTTATGGCAGTTTTTAGGACCACTTTTATGACGAGTTTTGGCATCCATTCTAAACACTTATATGGCAGTTTTTGAGACCACTTTTATGACCAGTTTTTGCATCCAATCTAAATACTTATCAATGCATATTGAAAAGACATTCTAAACAGTTATCATCCATTCGATCCAAAAAAATTAATAACACTCAAAAGACATTCTAAGAGGTTCAATACACATTCAAAAGACATTTAACAGGTTCAAAAAACATTCAAAAGACATTGTAAGAGATTCAAACAAAGTACACACTTCAAGATTTAGGCAGCTGCTAACTTTTTTGGTCTTTTAACTGGTAATTTAGACACTCTTCTTGGTTGTGATGCTTGTTGTGATGGTTGACTTGCTTGTTGGCTTGCTGGTGCAGTCTTAGGAGGTCTCCCTCTTGGGCTCTTAGTC
The DNA here is from genome assembly GCA_039602395.1 of Deinandra increscens subsp. villosa. Lineage (NCBI taxonomy): Eukaryota > Viridiplantae > Streptophyta > Magnoliopsida > Asterales > Asteraceae > Deinandra > Deinandra increscens. The sequence goes on along the minus strand of JBCNJP010000018.1, from coordinate 14,921,119 downwards.
GGTGTACTTGTTTCTGCAACCTTGCCTTTTTCTTTGCAGGTTCTCTTAGTATGACCCTTTGACTTGCAGATGCCACATGTGGACTGTTGACCATATTTTGTTAAAATTTCTTTTTTTTGGATCCTCGTATGGGTCCTTCCTCATGTTCTTCTTTGGTCTTTCTGGAGCTATAAAGCAAAATCCACTCTTGGCCAGTATTTAGCACTAGGTGGGGTGGGGGGTGGGGGGGGGGTATGCGTCTATCATAAGCTGTCAAATACATTTCCTTCTTGTAATAGTTACTTCCAAATTGTGACACACTTTGACATTTAAGTTATAACAAAAACATTATATAAGGGTTGGGTCTTCACCATTACATTCCTAACCATTATGACCATTTTTACAACATGCAATTCATATTTAGTTTTACAATAGATTTCTCATCATCCATTATTTCTTCTGTTTGCCCGTTAAAAAAAATTTAATTTTTCTCGTGAAAAATAGATCCTAACAAGGTATCAGAGTTAGTGAGAATATTCACAACCAGTCAGAACATGACAATAACATTATTCAATCTTTAGCCATCCTGTAGGATGGATTTTTACTTAACAAAACTCATGTTTACCCATTATTTCTCAATTTGACCCATTTAGGCATTTGACATACTTTAACGTAACAGGTCACATACAATCAAGGTTATAATTATCGTTGTCATACTCTTAAACCAAACCGTATTTCCAATTATCCTTCTTATGTATGATGTTGACATATGAATAACGATATCCATACCTTAGCCTTGTCGTTAACCATGTTTACCGCTTTCTTATCCAAGTTTGCCTTGACGATTATCCAAGTTGGAGATTTCGTCACATTGTTTTCTTACTTAACATGATATCATACAATTTATCTGCATGATCACATGTTAGACAACATAAACAATATTTACAAGTGTTTAGTCTAAACGCGTGTCATTTGACCTATTAGTCAAATGTTAAAGATTTGTATAATCATTTCGTTAGCAAACAGTTTTATTCGTCATTTAATCCATGATCCCATTGGCAATTCGATTAAAGATACTAATTTCATGATTATCCTTTATATCCATTTGTTCTAGTTTAACAATCATGATACCTTGACTATCCAAGGTTCCTAATTATTTGGAGAATTACCATCCCGTTTATAACTCATTGGCACTTTAGTTAGTACCACACCCATTTGGTTATCACATTATCCATAATTTACAGTGTAAGTTGTACTTACCTGAAAGTCCTCTTAGCCTTTATAGCTTTTATCCTGCCTCTTTATCGATTTGACACATTCACACCCAAGCTTGCAACTTAGCTTGTCAAAGGTCAATACTAAACATTGGGTTAGTCCATATAATGACTAGCATAGCTGTTTAGCACTAACCTCTTTTCAGCGCAGTTATCCATGTATGATTCATGTTAATTTCATGTTTTTACTTTAACTTATTGAATACCAAACCATGTTTAATACGTACGCATCAACAATTCCATTACACATTATTCATGAATCAGTCATCATTTCATTTGCGTGCATAATATCCAGTTGAAATGATGGAATTTAGCACATACACAACTCGTCATGCCTATTCCATAATAGAAACATGTTCAGTAATCATTTCATCATTTTGTGATTTTACACCATTCCAATTAGCACATAATACAAGCATGGACATCATATTTCATATCAAATCCTTATTTCATGATCCTTAGTAGTGTATCCTACTACAATTGTCGTGAATTCGGCCAATTTATTTCACTTAAGCATTTCATCGAACATTGGTGTGCATAAGTGTTCATATGCTTATTATTCAAACTTTATATATATAGATAGATACCAAATTCTTGTAATTCATCAAACATCAATCTCTCGTGTTTACACACATCATTTAACAATTCTCAATTCAAAAGTATACCAAAACTTAACAATTGATATCATGGGTTCCAATTTTCCTAATTCTTACCCCTAAATCGCCATATAAGGGTATCATATACAACATTGCTATCTAGGGATGAGCACGGGTACCGTACCTGTACCTTACTGGTCCCATTTTAAACGAAAATTGGGTACCGATCCCGGTACCTAATATATCGGTACGGAAACCAGGTACCGGGATTTAGGTACTATAACTGTTTGGTATCCGGTTAGCAAATCCCATCATGAATTGATATTACACCATCATGAAACTGAATTGATATTAGAGTACCAATAAACAACTCGTAATCTTCTTTGTGGTCCACAACTTTGACACTTACCTGCTTTTGTATGTTCAACATGCTACTTAAAATCAAACTTGGTATAAATTAATAAACTAAGCTCATATATAAAGGTTTTTTTTATGAGCGACGACCCTTAAATTTAGTGCGGTTCTTGATCGACGTTCATCTCTAACTCTCTGATCTGATGATCGACGCACGACGCTTCAGTTATCATATATGTTTTAATGTGTTTTTGTTTATTAAATAAAAAACCTATATATATTTTCAGGTATTGGTACCTAACCGGGTATTTTTTTTCGAATTTTCCTGGTCCCCAAAATTGATAAAATGAGATCCCGGTACCGAATAAGTGGGTACGGGTACCGGTCTGGTACAGTATGTATACTAAGTATCAATTGCTCATCTCTATATCTAGGTCAGAATTTCAAGTGTTTAGGGTTCATAGCATGTTTGAATCATATCTAGCATCTCAATTTCAGCCTTAATTCATCTAACTTGTGACATCTTTTACTGATAGCCGCTTTAAAACAATATTTTTTATACGTTTATCCTTATCTTTTCTCCCTCTTTCACTCACAACCGCTTTTAAAAAAATTTATTAATAAAAGATAGGAGATGTATAGTTTTTCAACAAAAATATGAATGAAGACTAATTTTTTCTATTTTCTTTATTCAGAATCAAATCTTAAATTTTGAAGATTACACTCATAAAAATATAAAAATATAAAGAAACGACTATGAATTTTAATAAGCTAATATCTTCTCTTAAATTTAGTTTTTACTTGGAAAGAATTGCAATGCACCTCTCTTTTCCGCGTACAAGAAGTCAAAGTGTTGCCTTTATTCTTTCTCCATTCACCTAATCACACCTTTTAAATACATAAAACATATTATATTTGAATATACAAAACTTTTGGGTAATTCGAAGAAGTGTAGCATTACTTGTTCACTACCTGCAACAAACTCATATATTTATTTTAAGTGATTTTTTTTCAAAAGTTGCTCATACTTTAAATAACGGTAAAGTTTTTAGTTCTCTTATGAAAATAACATCTTATCCACGCCCACTTTGATATTTGTCTAGTCATTTGTCGTTTACTTAGGGTGGGTGGTATGGGGTTTTTTTTTCGGCAAATTGGTTTCGGCAAAAGGGGGAATTTGGCAAAGAATTGGCAACCATACCAACTCCTTCGGCATGTTGATTTCGGCAAAAAAAAAAAAGAGAATTTCGGCATTTGGTTGCCGAACGTTACCGACCTCTTTTTGACCGTTTTTCGAACGTTGGCTACTAGCCAACGGCTAGTAGCATTCAATTTTTTTTTTTGTTTTTTTTACAACTTTTTCTCCTATATAAACCCCCAAAACTTTAAAATTTTTACACCACATTTCATTCTCTTCTTCTACTTTTCTAAACCAAAACCAATGGATCCTAGGAAAAAGAATGCCTCCACATCCGCCCGAAGAAATTTCGACCCAAAGTCCGGTCGAATACCGGACGAAGTTCGACAAACCGAAACCAACAACCTTTCTACGTACCTTCTCCACCTATAATTTCTCAACCCCAACCCGTTTACTACCCACCACAACCACCACAACAACAATCTTTTAATGATCTACTTCGATTCGGACATCCCGACTACTACCAACAATACGCTTCATCGGCCCAACAATCATATCAAAATACTCAATTCCGAGAACCCCGTCGTCTTGTCGACGAAGCTAGTGATAGCGAAGAGATGGACGAGGAGATTGAAGTAGATGAAGAAAATTCGGTTGAGTTCGAGGAGGAACAACATGTTAAAATTGAAGAAGAAGTAGAAGAGGAAGAAGAAGAAGAAGAGATGGAGGAAGAACCACCGGCTCGTCGGAAACAAGCTACAAAAAACAAGAAGAAGTCGACAACAAAGGCGGATCGAACTCCATGGACTACCGACGAAGAGAAGTATTTGGCACAAGCTTACATTCACGTCACCGAAGACAAAAAAGTTGGTGACCAACAAAGGTTTTCATCTTTTTGGCAAAGAGTTGTGGACCATTTTAACGGTTTAATTGGTCGCGAAACAAATCGAAACGTTCATCAAATTACCACAAAATGGAAGAATTTGAACAAGAAGTTGATGAACTTTGGAGGTCTCATTGCTCAATTTGTAAGTTTTTATTTTTAATATATATATTTTTTAAATTTATATTATTTTTAACTTGTTTCTTTTATACAATTTTTAGGAACATGCAAGGGCTAGTGGTGCGGGGGATCTAGATGTTTGGAAGTTGGCTAATACCGAGTACGAAAAGATTTATGAAAAGAAAGGTTTTACTCATGTTTCGGCTTGGGAAGTTGTGAAAGATCACCCAAAGTGGAAGGCTCCGAGGAGGAAGGTTGGTGGGGTTAGTAAGCCAAAGAGGACAAAGACCTCGGTCTCGGGTGAGTACACAACGTCAAACGAAGTCGACTCTACCCAATTGCCAAGTCGGTTGCCCGACTTAAACGAGGACTCAACGCCTCCACTTCCACAACGAAAATCTAGAACGAAGTCGGGTGAATCGTCGAAGGATGGGTCCTCAAATGCTTTTGAGATGATGAATAGGTTTGAAAGCAAATGGGAGAAAGAAAAAGAGGCGAAGGCGGCGATTCGAGAAAAAACCGTCGAGAGAAAGGCGATGATGTACGCGGCGGTGAAAGAAACGATGGACAACGAAAAACGAGCTCGCGATCTTGAAATATTTTTAAAACCAACCACTGGCGTCGACCCGAGCTTACTACCGACCCTTCTCGCCGAGAAACGTCGAATCGCCGCTTTGCATAATTGGGAGTGTAATTTTTAGATTTGGTTTTAAAATTTGTGAAAGTCGTTTTTTTTTATTTCTATGTATGTTTTTTAATTTTAATGAAAAATTTAGTTTTATGTTAATGAAATATAAACTTATAATTTAAATTTAATAAAAAAAAATAAAACAAAAAAATATCAACTTATCCACCCAACTTATCCCACCCATACCATTAAAAAAACACAAAAGACATATACTTTTTTCTCTCTCCTGTGTCACTCTCCTATTGGTCAAAAAACTTATCCTATTTTACTAATCCTAAAAAATTTATCCCCCATACCGCCCACCCTTAGTTAGTTACAAGGAGTAAAAGTTACTATTACCCTTGTTATTATTATTATCATTAATTAAATCAATAATTCTTCTTTTTTTGTTTTGTTTTTGAGTTATTATAATTAATTTAATTTGCATACACACAATTGTTCAATAATCAAATATCAAGTTTTCCTCAAAACGATCTGAACTCAACTTAAATTTAAACATAGAGAATATAAGATTGGAGTCAAAGCTAGAAACTAAAAAATTCTTCTTTTTTTGATTTGTTTTTGAGTTATTATAATTAATTTAATTTGCATACACACAATTGTTCAATGATCAAATATCAAGTTTTCCTCAAAACGATCTGAACTCAACTTAAATTTAAACATTGAGAATATAAGATTGGAGTTAAAGCTAGAAACTAAAAACTAATGTGTAATTAGAGAGAGAGCCACATGCATTACACATAGTAAAAAGTGTAAAATATTTCAGATCCCTTCTTCTGTGTTGATTCTCTTCTATATATAAGCTTCCCGCGTTGCATCTATCCTGTTCCGATCCATATCCATCGCATATGTATTCCCATCTATATTCATTCTAGACTTCGGTACTGGACTAGCATACATATATTTTATGTAACTCATATCCACCGTATATGTTAAATACCAACAAATCTGGTACATATGATACTAGTAAAATACTTATTATCATCAAGTTCCTCAGTCTATTGCTATACTCACATGCATGAGATAGTAATAGACTTAGTAAAAAAGCAAGTCCACATAATCTCATAACCAAAGTATTCGAGATTTGGGACAAATGTGAATCACATCGATTACATACATTTCGTCATCATTAATTATTTATGATAAGGTAATAGACTATAAGTAAAATGAATTAAGCAATGCACCTATATTCCTTGATTGCTTTGCATAAGCAAAAGTGTTTTTGTGCGTCTTCAGCGCGTAAAAATCATTGATTTTATGGCTTACTCTATTAAACTAAATCAGGTACATCAGATCCACATGCGAAATTTGCATCACCAATTATTTTAACCTGGTACCCAGTGGCGTAGCTTTTAAGGGGCAGGAGGGGGCGTCCGACCCCCCGAATTTTTTTTGCGATATAGGGGGTATATAATTTTTGTGTAGAAAATTTCGATATACTCCGGTTTCGACCCCCCATTTACCCAAAAATTGGTGTTAGGAAAAAAAATAGATCCCGACCCCTTACTTGATATTTTAAAGCTTCGCCACTGCTGGTACCATGTTGCTCATATTTGTTATTTACCCTACATTCATCCTTAGCAAATTGCTTCAAGTTGTCACTGGTTCCTTACAATATCTCATTAAATATATATTGGTTTAAATTACTACCGTCACATGAGCACTTTTCTAATGTCATATCTATCAATTATATCCTCCACCTCACAAGTAAATAAGTAATGAAGTCAAATATGCTGCACACAGTTCAATTGGAGTTCGTTTGATCTCGACTTTCAGAGTTCTCCTAAGTCTCAAAATAAGTGAGTTTTGAATTGAACCATACCACACATATGGACACGTTCTTTTGATAACCATGAATTAATATGTTAAGAACTCTAAGGGACCAAATAAAACGTGTAGTACCCGTTCATGGAAGATATATGAAACTAAAAAACAATTATTTATTTTGATATTTCAATTATTTTGTTGATTTTATCACTCTCTTTGTTAAAATATATATTTCAATTCTTTATTTGTTTAAGTGTTACAATTTTAATGTTGAATTGTTTTTGTTTTCATGTGTTTGGGCTTGGAGCTTGGGTGATGGGCTGGAGCTGTGTGGAGGTCCAGAAGAAGGGCCCAGCCGAAGTGGCTGGGTTATATAATGCTCGTTTTTGGCTGTGTTAGGCGATAACCCTAAAACACTCTCAACAGCCGTGTGCGTCAATCTCTCCTTGAGTCTTCATCCTCTTTGTTGATTCTTCGTTCCCTGTTGATCTAAGATCGATTCAGCAGTTAGCTGAATCAGTTGTGTGTGTAATCTTGTAGATCGTAACAGTTGTAGAAGAGTTTAGTGTAGGTTACATCTCTTAGGGCTTCTTGTTAGTTTGGGTCTGATCGACCTTGTAATCTGTTCTTGAAGTTCTTGAGTAAATCAGTTGAGTTTGTTCTTCGTCTCCTTGATTTGTACAATTTTACATGGTATCAGAGCCTAGTGCTCTTGATTTCCGATCAGTCGTCTTCTCGGTAACCCTAGGGTTTAGATCTGAGAGTTACAGTGTCTCCGACGCTTGATCTGCAACTCCGGTTGCGATCTTCTTTGTGAGTGGTGTTCTTGTGTGCGTGCCCGTACTGGTAACGGCGATTTGACTCCATTCGGTACATAAATCAGTGATCACTGGTGCCGGTGGTTGCAGTCGGATTTCCGTCATCGTGTTACGAGTTTCTTGATCCTCTCGAAGTTCGCGCCTCTTGTTCGAGTATTCAGGTCGAGACGTTGAGGAGCACTGTCTTGGATCTGGAACCAGGTGAAGAAGGCTGCGATTGACTGATCGACTGGACTGTGGAACGTGTGTGCTGGTCGCCTCTTTCGTAACCCTAAGTGAAGGTTGCGAAAAGCGATTTGGAAACCCTAACTTGGGGATTTCTTGGTGAGATTGTTCCTTTACCTCCTGTTTTTTTTTACTTAGTTGTCTAAGTACAGTGCAGGACTGTTGGAACCTGTGCAGTGCAGGACTGCTGTAACCTGTTGCATGCTGTATCGGGGCAGTCAATCCCGATCTTCTGTGTTTACGTGTATTTTCCTGTGTTCTTGAGAACTAATCTTGAACACTGATCCTCTGTGATTGCTTGTTGTGCATCATTTGTGTGGTGTGTGTTTCATTTTTGTTTTGTGCTGTTGGTATTCAATATGGGTGATAACAATCCTTTTGCTACACTGGTTAGCAAGATTGATGCTGGTGATCCCTTATACTTGCACCCTAGTGATTCAAGTGTTTTGACTATAATCAATATTAAACTAAAAGGGACTGAAAACTACAGGGTGTGGGCTAATGCAATGAAATTAGCTTTAAAAGTAAAGAACAAATATGGATTCATTGATGGTACTTGTACTCCTGATGAGGATGATGAGGTTTTGATTAATCATTGGGATAGGTGTAATTCAGTTGTCTTAACCTGGCTGTTGAATTCTGTATGTGATGATTTGTACATGGGTCAGGTTTATTCTAGTTTAGCTTCAGATGTGTGGAAGGAGTTAAAAGATACTTATGATAAAGTTGATGGCTCTGTAGTCTTCAACTTGTATCAAAAGATCAACTCCTTCACTCAGGGTGATATGAGTGTGTCTGAGTATTATCACAAGTTGAATGTTATGTGGAAAGACTTAGATCAGATTTTGCAACTTCCAATGTGTACATGTGAGGCATCTAAGCAATTTAATGATTTCACCAGATTAATAAAGTTGATGCAATTCTTGATGGGCCTTGACAATGGTTACCAGTCAGTGAGGTCAAATTTGTTAATTAAGGATGAATTACCAACTGTCAAAGAGGCTTTTGCCATTATTTCAAGAGAAGAGTCTCTTAAAAATTCTGATTCTATTAAGACTACTTCACAGGCTGTTGGTTTTAACTCCAAATCAGGACAAATTTTTGATTCAAAAAGAAAATTTGGTAAAAATCAGAATTCATCCTTAAAGTGCTCTCACTGTAATAAAACTGGTCATACTGTTGACAAGTGTTTTGAAATAATAGGGTATCCAACTTGGATGAAACCTAGGTCTAACACTGGAAAGAAATCTGTGTCTAATAACTGCTTTACTTCTGATTCTTGTGAGGGAAATAAGATGGTTACACCTGGAAGCCTGACCCCTGAACAGTTTTCAAAACTTCTAAGTCTCCTGAATGAAAAATCTGGTGATGCTGGTCACTGTTCTCACTCTGCTGGTATGTATGATAACAGTTTTGGTCACAGTAGTTTTGGGTCACACACTTATATTTTTAACACTTCTCAAAACATGTTTAATAATAAATGGATTGTAGATTCAGGTGCAAATCAACATATGGTTATGACAGATAGTGACATAATTAATCCTGTTGATGTATCTGATTTAAATATGAAAGTAAAACATCCTAATGGGACTAGTGCATTAGTTACCAAAATTGGTAATTTGAGACTGCATGATAGAGTAATGTTGTCTGATGTCTTTGTTGTCCCTGACTACTGTGTCAATCTGTTATCTGTTTACAAATTAGCTAGAGATTCTAAGTTGTCTGTGTGGTTTGATGAGGATTCTTGTAATATTCAGGATTCTCTCACAAAGAAAGTCCTGGTGACTGGTAGACAGCTTGATGGTCTGTATTTCTGTAATAGTTCCTCTGGTTTGCCTAACATTGCTTCTTCTGGGATGAATAGATTGTGGCATTCTAGGTTAGGTCACCCTTCTGAAATTGTGTTGAACATTTTGAAACCTGTTTTAAAACTTAAGCCTGATGTTTCTGATTCTGTGTGTGAAACCTGCCATAAGGCCAAGCAACACAGAGAACCATTTCCCTTGAGTGATCACAAATCCACTCAGATAGGTGAATTAATTCACCTTGATGTTTGGGGACCTTATAAGGTCCCTAGTAAAGAAGGGTTTAAATACTTCTTAACTATTGTTGATGACTACTCAAGGGCTGTATGGGTATATCTTATGAAGAGTAAAAGTGAAGTATTTTCTAATATTCAAAACTTTGTTATGATAATCAAAAATCAGTTTCACAAAAATATTAAAGTATTAAGAAGTGATAATGGGACTGAGTTTGTAAACAATAACATGGCTGAATTTTGTCATAAGTTAGGAATACTTCACCAAACCTCTTGTAGCTATACCCCCCAGCAAAATGGGATAGCAGAAAGGAAACATAGGCACTTATTGAATGTGGCAAGATCTTTACTGTTTCAAGGGGGAGTTCCTCTTCGTTTTTGGTCTGAATGTGTGTTGACTGCTGTGTACTTAATTAACAGGATTCCCTCATCTGTGTTGAATGGAAGATGTCCCTATGAGTTAATACATGGTTTTAAACCTTCTTTGCATCATCTAAGAACTTTTGGGTGCTTGGCTTTTTCAACTGTTTTGAATAATAGTGACAAGTTTGCTAGTCACTCTGAGAAATGTGTTTTTATTGGATATTCCAATTATAAAAAGGGGTATAAGTTGTGGAGTGTTGATAGGAAAACTGTTTTGTTCTCAAGGGATGTAAAATTTTATGAAAATGTGTTTCCTTTTAAAGAAAACAGTAGTTTGAATCTTGATGAAACACGGTTTGGTTCTGAACAGCTTAATACCCAAAACTTTTTTGATTTCTTTGACTTACAAACACCCAATAATTCTGAAAATGATGCAACTCCCGATGATGAGTCCATGGATGGAATAATGAGAAGTCCCTCACATGGGACATTACCATCTCAGGATATTGGAGCTACTAAGAGTAAGGTTGAGTCTAGTAGTCAAACTACTGAGTGCAGGGTTGAGTCTTCTGACAGGGGTAATAATGAAGAGAGTGTGGTTCCTGGTTCTCTTCTTTCTCCTGCCAGCAGGTCTACTGGTCCTGCTAGTACTCAGCAACCTGGTAGTTCTTCTACTCCTTCCCAAGGGACTCAGCAACCTAGTAGCTCTAATGGTCCTGCAAGTAGGGTAGTGGGTGTGAGAGATAACAGTGATAGAAATGATATTTCTGAGGGAGGTACAGAAGGTAGAGATCCAAATGTGTCCACTCTTAGGAGATCTACCAGAAATATAACATTTCCAAAAAAGTTAAATGATTTTGTTGTAGAGGGAAAGGTTAAATATGGGCTTGAAAAGGTTGTAAATTACTCTCATTTATCTGATGGTAACTTTTGTTTTGTGACTGCCCTAAATAAGAGTAGTGAACCACAAAATTATTTTGAAGCTGTAACTGATAATAATTGGGTGTCTGCCATGAATGAAGAAATTGAGGCTCTTCATAGGAATGACACATGGGACCTTGTTCCATTACCTGCTGGTAGAAAGCCTATTGGTTGTAAGTGGATTTACAAGTTAAAGTATAAGTCCACGGGGGAAATTGATAGGTATAAAGCTAGGTTAGTAGCTAAAGGGTTTAGTCAAAGGGAAGGTCTAGACTTTGATGAAACTTTTTCTCCAGTAGTTAAAATGGTTACTGTCAGATGTGTTTTGTCCTTGGCTGTTAAAAATGATTGGAATGTGTTCCAACTTGATGTTAACAATGCTTTTTTATATGGGGACTTACATGAAGATGTATATATGAGTTTGCCTGATGGTTTTTATTCAAAATCAGAAACCAGGGTATGTAAACTAAAAAAATCCTTATATGGCTTGAAGCAAGCTCCACGTATGTGGAATGAAAAACTTGTAGGTGTTCTGTTAGAACTTGGTTTTATACAAAGTTTATGTGATACATCTATGTTTGTTAAGAATGTGAATAACTGTTTTGTTGTTTTGTTAGTATATGTGGATGACATTATTGTAACAGGGAACAATGTGAAGGAAATTGAGAATGTGAAGTCTTTTTTGAAATCTAAATTTCGTATTAAAGACTTGGGGGTTCTGAAATTTTTCCTTGGTATAGAAGTTGTTCAAAATAATTCTGGTTTGTGTTTAACACAAAGGAAATATTGTTTGGATCTTCTGGCTGAATTTGGTCTCACTGGTTGTAAGCCTGTTGGTAGTCCAATAGAACAAAATTTTATTTTAACTCCCAAAACCTTTGGTGATCAAACTCTTTTGAAAAATATTACGGCTTATCAAAAATTGGTTGGTAAATTGATATACTTGACCCACACTAGGCCGGATATTTCATATGCAGTGCATTTTTTGAGTCAATTTATGCATAAGCCTACAAATGCTCATTTTAAGGTTGCATTAAGACTGTTAAGGTACTTAAGAAATGCTCCTGGAAAAGGAATACTTATTAAAAAGGATTCTGATTTCAAATTAACGGCTTATGCTGATTCTGATTGGGCCAAGTGTGTTGTGTCTAGAAAATCTACAACTGGGTTTTGTGTTAAGTTTGGAAGTTCTCTTGTTTCTTGGAAAAGTAAAAAGCAGTCGACTATCTCTAGATCTACTGCAGAGGCAGAGTTTAGATCGATGTGTGCTGCAACATGTGAAGTAATGTGGATCTTGAACTTACTTAGAGAGTTACAAGTCAATGTTCAGGTTCCTGTTTCATTGTTTTGTGATAATACTGCAGCTATGGCAATTGCTTCTAATCCAGTATTTCATGAGCGTACAAAGCACTTTGAGGTCGACTTGTTTTTCTTAAGAGAGAAAATCACTAAAGGGGTTGTAGAAACTGTGGGGGTTGAGTCAGCCAAACAACTTGCAGATATCTTTACAAAGGGGCTGTTGGTTGCTGCTCATAATCTGATGTGCTCACAGCTGGGAATGTTTGATCCTTTCCAAATATCGAATTGAGAGGGGGTGTTAAAATATATATTTCAATTCTTTATTTGTTTAAGTGTTACAATTTTAATGTTGAATTGTTTTTGTTTTCATGTGTTTGGGCTTGGAGCTTGGGTGATGGGCTGGAGCTGTGTGGAGGTCCAGAAGAAGGGCCCAGCCGAAGTGGCTGGGTTATATAATGCTCGTTTTTGGCTGTGTTAGGCGATAACCCTAAAACACTCTCAACAGCCGTGTGCGTCAATCTCTCCTTGAGTCTTCATCCTCTTTGTTGATTCTTCGTTCCCTGTTGATCTAAGATCGATTCAGCAGTTAGCTGAATCAGTTGTGTGTGTAATCTTGTAGATCGTAACAGTTGTAGAAGAGTTTAGTGTAGGTTACATCTCTTAGGGCTTCTTGTTAGTTTGGGTCTGATCGACCTTGTAATCTGTTCTTGAAGTTCTTGAGTAAATCAGTTGAGTTTGTTCTTCGTCTCCTTGATTTGTACAATTTTACACTCTTAATTCTTTTAGAAACAATAAAAAGATTAAAACCGTAATTCTTGTATTAGCCATGGCTTTTTCTTTTTCTTTATCATTCTTCAAAGTGCCTTTAATTATAAATTGTTATGCTTAATTATTTTTTAATTATTTTTTAGTAACTTGTTTCAATCATAGCTTGTTATGTGCCAGATTATGACTGACTTGGAACATTCACGCTTTGTCACATGATAGGTATGATTACTTTTTTTTAAATTGCGTTTGATTTTTTTTAATTTTAATTTTAAAGTGTTTCCTTGATTTTAGTTTTACATTCACACCGTTGATTTCTTTTGATGTTTGCACAAATGTAATTGGTATAACCATGTAACATAACATTTAGATCATAGGTTTGATACTTAAAACATTCAACTTCTAAATTTTTTTACTTCGTTATGCAGTCCTTTTATATATACGTTTTCATGTTACGCTTTATCAATGTAATTGTTTTGTATACACACTTTATCCCGCGACACACACATAAATAGTAAAATCTAGTTTCTTTTTTTTAAAACGAAAAATTTAGATTACTGACGGACAATTGGCTCACCCGATCATATCTATTCTCCAATTACAAGACCAAAATATCAAATAGACCAATACCACCCTTAGGAGAAACTCACTATATGTGAGAAAGCCTTCTAACCCAATCTCAAACCCCTATTTTTTTTTTATCATAGATGATACTAAACCCAAAGTATCTTCATTTTTATATCTTTAGACGTCTCACCTAACCATTAAACTAACCATTAAACTGTGATCATTGGCGGCACACTTATTTTTAATGTGTGATCTAAAGTGATTTTGTGGTTACTAGTAAAAAGACGTGTGCATATTACATGTGGGGCCCATCTTTTGACAAAATTGTAACACCCCACCCTCCCACAAAACATTACCATAACTTTAAGAGGGACACGAATAAAGAGACGTTACTTGTGGGCTGGTGGCCCATGCGCGGTTTCCCACTGTTTCTTTGTTGAACAATTCTAACCCTTCTACTTTTAAATATTACAATTCACACCCCTTTAGTATCTTTATTCCGTTATACTATTCAACAACGTTGAAAATGCCATGCAATCTAGTCACAGGATTAGGTAACCTGCCCCTCTCCTTCCATGCATCCATTGCTCTATATAAACTCACATCATTCATTCACAATTATCATAACATTTAGCTTCCTTAATTATCAAATACTAATCATTTTTCAAATGGAGTTTTCTTCTTCACCTTCTTCTTTTCTATTAAAGTATGCAATTGTTATGTTTTTTATCGGGGTCGTTTCGGCTCAACTTTCCACCAATTTTTACTCAAGCTCTTGCCCAAAACTTCTACCGACTGTGAAATCGGCAGTGCAATCGGCTATTTCGAAAGAAGCCCGGATGGGAGCTTCCCTATTGCGGTTGCACTTCCATGACTGCTTTGTCAACGTATGCTTTCTTATTTGTTTTCTTACAAGCGCTTTATATAAAATTATTTTTAAGTAAAAAATTATGAATGTTTTAGAAAAGTGATAAAATCGTGTACATATGTGTATATGCATGTATGCATTTATAAGAAAAAACTACATATATCATATTTTTATAAAAATAAATCAACTATATAAAAATCTATATATATTCTGATAACTTTATATAATAATAAATATAAGGGATACAACTACTTTTACATCAAGGCTCTTCTTGACAATTTACTAGTTCTAATATACACCTCATTATTAGATATATAGTTTATACATTGTTTAAGAAATTACCACGAATAGGCAAGAATAAACCAACACCTGGTGCCTAATTTTCTAGAAAATCATCCATTCAATTATTAAAATATGTTACATGGTGACAATCACTTTATTTTACATATGTTTGCAAATGACCAAGTAAAGTCAAATCTAATTAACATGTCATAATTAGCCATGTAGCGATGAGCCTTTTCATAATTTTATCTCACTTACATGCGTTTACTTATTTTTTTAATAGACTCAAGAAGAAAATTATAACTTACAACATTTTAGTCGGATGTATACATATTTATCATTAAATTGTCCTTTTAAGGACCACTATATATGATTGTTAATATATTATTTTCAGGGATGTGACGGTTCAATCCTTCTTGATGACACATCCTCTTTCATCGGTGAAAAACGGGCAGCTCCTAACTTCAGATCAGCTAGAGGATACGAAGTGGTAGATAATATAAAGTCGGCCGTCGAAGCGGCATGTCCTGGTGTTGTCTCGTGTGCTGATATTCTTGCTATTAGTGCCCGTGACTCGGTTGCTATTGTAAGTCCACTTTGTAACAAGTAAATTACATTTAGAAAAAAAAATAAGAAAATAACATCGTATTTTGTATATAGCTTGGAGGACCTACCTGGAACGTAAAACTGGGAAGACGCGACTCAAGGACCGCAAGTCAAGCTGCAGCCAACAACAGCATTCCTCCGCCCACATCGAGCCTTAGTGCACTCATCTCGTCCTTTAGTGCCGCTGGTCTTTCGGCTAAGGACATGATAGCTCTATCAGGTCAACCTCTCTCTCTTGACTTTTAAAAACTACTTATTTAAATTGTTTTCTAGCCCAATAATATATGGGTGTCTCTTCCTTTAAAAGTTAATTATTCAAGTTTCATAATAGACTGTAAAAATTATTACAGGCTCCCACACAATCGGGCAGGCAAGGTGCACTAGTTTCCGACCCCGAATTTACAACGAAACCAACAATCTTGATGCTTCCTTTGCAACATCAAAGCGGAGCAACTGCCCGAGAGCCAGCGGCTCCGGCGACGACAATTTGGCACCGCTCGATATCCAATCTCCGACCAAATTCAACAACGACTATTACAAGAATTTGATCAACAAAAAGGGGCTGCTCCACTCTGATCAGCAGTTGTTCAATGGCGGGTCCGCGGATTCAACCGTCAGGCAATACAGCAGCAACCCTCGTCAATTCAGCGCCGATTTTGCGGCAGCCATGATCAAGATGGGTGATAATAAGCCGCTAACTGGATCCAGTGGAGAGATCAGGAAGAATTGCAGGAAACGCAATTAAGAATTTGAATCAAGTTTGGTGTTTTTGGAAGTTAATTTTCAAGATTATTAGAGTAAATGGTGTGGAATAAATTTTAAAGTGTTTTTTAAGCATTGGTTCTTGATTGTTGTACTTTTCCTTTGGACTAAAATCTCAAAAATATGTATTTTTCCTTTCTTAAAATGTATCATGTGTTATGCTATTTTAAACTTTTCTAACTTCAATCCAATTTTGGTGGTGAATCGATGCTATGTGTCAAATTAGAGGTACCTAGACTAGAGGTGAAAACTGAAAAGAATATCTAATTAAACTGAATAAGTTTTTAATTAGTCCAGTACAAATCGTTTATGAACCAATTAAAAACGTAGGTTAGAAACCGTTTTAAGGTTTCAATATGGAAAATTGGTTACAAATTGGCTAAAAGAATTAGTTTTTCGTTCACCTATTAAAAAATTCAAAAATAATGGTTTTTTCTTTGGGAAAATCACCAAAATGACCAAAGTTGACCAAGAAAATTCAAAAATGACCACCCAGATTTATCCTAACTCAAATGACCCACCCAATAGAAACCAGCCACTTGTCATCTTGTCACCAATCACAATCTGACATGTGTCCTTAACCTGGCAAGTAGGCTAAAGGTGGAACCCACTCTCATCCAATAATCGTTCGACACGTGGACAAAAAGTCAGAATATTAGGCTTGGAACCAGCTTTGTAACCGGACCTCTATAAACCTGCCACGTGTCCTCCAAGTATCCTTGGCTTGAGCCACCACAAGTTTTTTTGGAGCCATGGCTTATATGGCTTATAGAAACAGTATACTTACTCCTTGTCCCCTCCTACTCCCCTTTACCTCATCCCCCCTTTAGACATATGTACCCTCCTACTCCCCTTTACCTCATCTGCAAATATCTATCTCCATTTTCGTCAAGAGTAAACGAAAATGGTGATCTGTAAAAACTGTGGGTTTGCAACGGCCATACGTATATCTTCCACCACTGCGAATCCAGGACGTCGTTTTCATTGTTGTGCTAGACCCGTAAGTGTATCTTAGTTTTCATCATTTGTTAAGAAGAAAAAAATATAATTCTTCACCTATTTTGTCTTTATATTTTTAGGGTTCAAACTGTGGATTTGTCAGTTGGGCTGATCCTCCGGTATCTGAAAGAGCTCTTGAAATACTGCGAAACTACGAAGATGATGTCAATATATTGAAGCTTGAAGTTAAAAATCTTAAATTTTTATTGATTGTGAGTTGGTTTTTCTTTTTTATGTATTACTTTGGGAAATAAATTTTATATATTATGAAATTAATTATGTATCTTGGTTGACGTAATACAATTTTGTCATGATTGCAAGGTTAATTAGTTACGTTAAGTAACCTTATTTATTTTAAACTTATATCCATTGTAACTTATATATTTTAGACTTGCACAAATTATTAGTTTTCATATTACGAAGGCAGTCATTTAGGCACTGACGGATCCTGGAATTTTGTTTAGCGGGGGCAAAAAACTATCCCGTATATAATATGGGTTAAACGAGTAAAAAATGTATATTAAAACGGGTTAAAAGGGTTGGTTAACATGGGTCATAAGGGTCGATTATAATAACCAAAATGGTATGCATTCTAGACTCACAATATGATCATATTAAAATGAAGATACTAAGAAAATAGCTTATTTTAAATAATTTCTTATAATAAAAAAATAACTTTTATATGTATAGTTGTTCTTATTAATTTAACCTTCTTTCATGAAATGGTTTTATCTAATTCATAAATTGATAATATTTTATAATACTTTTAAAATGTAAAGATATCAAAAAAAAAATGATTAAAAGTTGAAGGGTTGGTCTGTAATTGCAGTTATTCTAGATGGGTTGCTCTGAAACATTTAATTTAAAGGTAGGGGAGAGGTAGGGGGGGTTGGTAACTACACTGTAGCAAACTATAAAACATTATTTAATTTAAAGGTAGGGGAGAGGTAGGGGGGGTTGGTAACTACAACTGATTTAAAATTTGAATTTTCACCTAAGTTTTTTGTAAAAGTAATAAAATCATTTTACATTTATCATACTCAAGAACAAACGACATATTATTTATCAATAGAAAATTGTTCTTATATATGATCAATCAAGTCGTCTTTTAGTGCATTATGATTTTCTTTGTTACAAATTTGTGTCCTATTTATCATGTAATTGAAATAGCTTAAAAATATAAAGAAACGAAAATGGATACAAAAATATATCAAGAGTATACACCACAAATAGAGAAAAAAAAATAAGGAATTTTTTATTTTTTATATTTTATTAAAAAAATTTATGTTAGATTTTTAGTATCATAAAAAGAAATTCTCACTAACCAATCAAATGTTAACATGTATCAAAAATATATAATAAAAAATTGAGCAACTTGTTCGGCTCCATAATAGACTCGTGGGAAGCCATGGCTCCAAAAAAACTTGTGGTGGCTCAAGCCAAGGATACTTGGAGGACACGTGGCAGGTTTATAGAGGTCCGGTTACAAAGCTGGTTCCAAGCCTAATATTCTGACTTTTTGTCCACGTGTCGAACGATTATTGGATGAGAGTGGGTTCCACCTTTAGCCTACTTGCCAGGTTAAGGACACATGTCAGATTGTGATTGGTGACAAGATGACAAGTGGCTGGTTTCTATTGGGTGGGTCATTTGAGTTAGGATAAATCTGGGTGGTCATTTTTGAATTTTCTTGGTCAACTTTGGTCATTTTGGTGATTTTCCCTTTTTCTTTTCTCAGTTTTTACTTTTTACCAGTTGACCGATTTGATTTTTAAGCAAATTGGGTTTATCATCTGGGTTTTATGTTTTCACAATAATTTTTAACCGAATTATATTTTTTTTCTTTCAGAATTAATTTTTTTATTAACCAACACGCGACCAGTTATTAAAAAATAATTAATCAGTTTCTGTATCTGTAGAATATATATGTAGAGAGACCTAAGGGTTTGTTGACTCATTGGTTGAATAAGTAAATTTGACCATGTGTGCTCTTATTGATAGAGACAGAGTAATAAAAATGAATGCAAAAATGTTGTTGTTCAAAACAAAATGAAAGTTGTTATATACAAGTTTCTAATTTCTTTAGGCTGGATTATGTTATTTTCACTTGCAATTTAACATAGGATAATTTCATATGATGTCTTTAAAATTTTAAAAAATTATAATTTCTCAAATCATACTTGTATTTTATGAATATATGATATTCCCTCTACAATTTAATATATGGAATTTTGAGTGATGAACTCATACTTGAAAGATAAATTAATTATTTAAAGATGCACCATCTTTAGAAGTTGGCTGAGATTTAACAATGGGAAATTCTCCTTGATTTTAACATATTCGTCTAAGGGTTGTAGAACAAAATCATCATAAGTTTAAAACTGATTATTGACAAGCATAGATAACACATGTGAAAAATAATACGAACTACTAAACTGATCCTTACAAGGCTCAACAATGTTTATTTGTCCCTATGTAAGTACCAGCATATAGTTTGAGTGAAAGAACGAAGTCTTCCTTATAAGGGGTATATACATTTTTTTTACTAATATGCGTTTGCACCGGCAAGCGCATATGTCAGGTAAAAACAAAACCATGAGTTTTAGATGGGTAGACCATCGAGGGCAAGACGAATAATATTCTGGTATGAATGTATGATTTGCTTGGACTATTACAGATGTAAGTACCACATCGGTTGACAGGGAGAAAACCTTCCTTTTAAAAGGGGTTGATAACTTCTCTAACAAAACGCGTTTTGTCTGGGTGAATATTTCTTTGGGTGAAAATAAAATTGTAAGTTGCAGGATGAGCAAACCCATTAGAGGAAAAGCGAATAAGATCCCGATATGGTTTGTTAGGCAATTATAAATTGTATCGGAGTCGTGGCTAAGGCTTGTGTGTCAATGAGGACGTTGGCCCCCTCAAGGGAGTCTAGGTTGATTTGCTATGAATATCACATATTTAGACTCGTTGAATCCCTATATGTTTAGTGGTTTTTCATAGCTTTTGGTTAGATTAATGCTTGTTTTTGTAGAAATGTTTTTTTGCAGGTGTTTATGAGGAACTATAAGAATTGCTACTGATTAATGCAGGATTGTTGGTAGAAATGTGTTTTTGCAGGTGTTTATGAGGAACTATAAGAATTGCTACTGATTAATGAAGGATTGCTGGTGAAAAGTCAAAGAAGATTCCAGAAGTAGAGGACGAAACGACCCGTTACAGCTTAACGACCCGCTATGAAGACGCCACCAGAAGAAATACCTAGTGATTGTCAGATACATGAAGTCGGCACATAACGACTCGTTATCTCATAACAACCTATTACGTTATGTTTCCATTAAAAATCTCAAAAACTATAAATACCTAAGTATAGTGTTGAAAGAATATATCGTGGAAGAGACGTATTCTGGAGAAGTTAGATGATTAAATACGAATTCCATAGGATATAAGAATAAAGTAAAGATATTCAACAATTTGGTTTGCATATTTATGTTTTCGTGAGTTATTATTAGTTTGTTTACTATTTTTATAGCCATGCTTGGCTAGTTGTTCATTACCATCTAAGACAAGGTGATACTCATATGATTTTGACTTTCTTTTCAGACTATGTTTGATTGATATATTGATTTTAGTATAGTTATTATTTATTTAGTCCATGATTGATTTGAGTATCTTTGTTTATGATTCAATTTTGACTTGGGGTAGCATAAGCTTTGATTTGAGTAGAAGTATTCAGATTTAGGGTTTATGTTCTTTTTAATTCATTAGCTTTCGGGTTAGTGAGCTACTTCTACTCTAGCAAGTGATAGAATGAATAAGAGGAGATTCAATTAGATAGGCAGTCATTGGAGTTTTCTTCGTTCTAAGTTTAGTTTGTTGCTCTTGCATATCTTGCAGCATGAGTTATATATAGATTTAGGATTGTTTTAATTCTAGGTCATAGGTTAGTTTACATATCTTGCAGCATGAGTTATATATAGATTTAGGATTGTTTTAATTCTAGGTCATAGGTTAGTTTACATGATCTTACTCCATAAATTATGAGGTTTTAGTATGTCTTACTACTATCTCTAGATTATGTGTTGGTGACCTCTAGCGACGCGTTAACTTTGAGTACTTCATTACTGTTGTTGGTTTTGACTAAAAAGATAGTTCAAGGAGTGAGTGAATATGAGTCTTGAGAGTTGTTTGACTAAGTTGCATCCTTAGTAGGGATTAGTTTATTAGAACAATTAAGAATCATCATAATCAGCTTAAACACTACCTCAAAATGAGGCTTTGGCCAAGGTTTTTCCAAACCGTTCAGCCACTTTTTTTTAAACGTGGCTAAAGGTAAGTTCAATAGTTTTAGCCATGTATTTTTCTATCCGAGCCAAAATACATACCTTTTGAAGTCTTTTAGCCACGTATTTTATGTTGGTGTGACAAAAAAACGCATAGTATTGGAGGCTTTAGCCACACATTTTTTATTTGTGTGATAAAAAACACACAGTTGTAGAGACTTTAGTCATATTGAAAAAAAAATTGTGGCATTTATTAGCCACACTAAAAAGTGTGGCGAAATGTCCCTAACGGTCATAATTTTTTATTTATTTTTATTCATGTGATAAAAAAGCACATAAATACGATACATTTGGCCACACTTTTAGAAACAAGTGTGACAATTACAAGCCACAATATTAAAAGTGTTGCCAAATGTGACGAAAGTCATGGTATTTGTCACACTTTTTTATTCATGTGACAAAAAATACATATATAAGATACTTTTGGTTATACTTTTAAAATAAAATGTGACAATTACTAGCCACACTAATTAAAGTGTTGCCAAACATGAGGAAGTGTCATGGTATATTCCTATTACCATGGCTAAAAAGGTAAAAGATGTGGTTACTTATATTATGTTGTGTGAGACGAAATAGTAGATTTTAGTAATTAGTAAAATAAAAGAAATAAAACTAGTAAATATTTAGTATGTGTGGCTAAATGTGAGGAACGGTCACTGTTTTTTCTTATTAAAGTGACTAAAAGTTAATACATATGACCACTTATATTAGGTTGTGTGACTAAATAGTAGATTGTAATAAAAGTTAATTATAAGAAACATAATATTTATGGTGACGGTTAAAATTATTATGTGTGGCCAAATGTGAGGAACTGCCATTGTTTTTGTTAATTCGTGTGGCTAAAAACTTATACATATAGCACTTATATTAGGTTGTGTGTTTAAATAGTAGAGTGTAATAAAAGTTAATTATAAGAAACAAATTTTTGGACAGTTAAATGTAATACATATATAATTGCATAACTAAAGGTAATAAATAGACACGGTAAAAATAGAATTTGTGTGGCTAAAAGTAATAAATAAACATGGTAAATGTAATCAATAGACATGGTTATCGTGGCCATCATGACCTTTCCACTACCTGCCGCCAAAATCAAATCTCCTAGTAAATAGTGTTCCCCCTGCCCCTATTTCCCTTAATCGTAAATAGGGGTTTCGTTACTGTTTTTTTCGTCTCCTGTATAATCATTCACTAAATTCTAACAATGGAGCATGCTAATTGGTCCAAATAGGCCCTAATTGACCTAATTGGCCCTCATTGGTCCTACTTGACCCTCATTGATACTAATTGGTCCTAATGAGGGTCAATTATGACCGATTCATCCTAATGAGGGTCAATTGAGACTAATCGACCCTAATTGGTCCTCAATTATCATAACTGACCCTCATTGGTACTAATTGGTCCTCACAACACATAATTGATCCTCATTGGTCCTAATTGACCATAACCGGTCCAAATTGACCCTACTTGAGCCTAATCGGTCCTCATTGGCCCTAATTAACCATAATTAAGCGTAATTGGTCCTTAATGGTGCTAATTGACCCTCGTTGGTCCTAATTGGTCCTCATTGCTGTTAATTGATCTTTATTGGTCCTAATTGACCTTAATTGGTCCATATAGACCCTAATTGACCCTACTTGAGCCTAGTTAGTCCTCACTGGCCTTAACTGACCCTCATTGGTACTAATCTAATTGATCCTCATTGGTACTAATTGGTCATAATGACTGTCAATTAGGACCAATTCATCCTAATGAGGGTCAATTAGGACTAATTCATCCTAATGAGGGGCATTTGACACTAATTGACCCTAATTGGTCCAAATTAACCAGAATTGGTCCTCAATTGTGCTAATTGCCCCCTTATTGGTACTAATTGGTCCTCACTGCACATAATTTACCATTATTGGTTCTAATTGACCCTAACTAGTCCAGATAGACCCTAATCGACCCTATTTGAGTCTAATTGGTATCATTAACCCTAATTGGCCCTAATTGGTCCTCAATGGTGCTTATTGACCCTTATTGGTCCTAATTGATCTTCATTGGTCATAATTAACCCTAATTGGTCCAAATAGACCCTCATTGACCCTACTTGAGCTTAATTTGTCTTCATTAACCCTAATTGACACTCATTGTTACTAACTAGTCCTAATGGGGGTTAATTCAGACCAATTCATCCTAATGAGGGTCAATTATGACCAATTCATCCTAATCAGAGTCAATTGACACTAAATAACCATAGTTGATCCAAATCAACCCTCATTGGTATTTGCGTAGTCTTTATGTATTTTCGTTTTTGCATTGTGTTTTATTTAGCTGTTTAAGTTGCTCGACGCTCGTTCAAAAATACTCGGAATATGCTCGTTCGATTTTGCTTGGTAGAAAAAGGATTGGTTCGGTTTGTAAACGAACCAAGCACGAGTAGAGGTACGTTCGCTCGGTTGGCTCGATTTATTTTTTAATATACTTTTATAAACATATATATAATTATATTACTTTTTATTATCGTTGGTTGGTCCTATATAGTACAAAGAAACATTAACTAAAAACTAGATTAAGATGAAAGTTGAAATAATCTCATCTTTTTTCATCTTTTGGTTTCATCATTTTGTTTTCGTGGGTGAATCTTGAAGCTTTTTGTTTATGTATGTATGTTATTCGTAGAGAGATGATTAAGTATGATGAATGTGTTATGTCAGATGACCACCAGCATTTAGGTCAATTTGTTAAAAAGTTAACAATAAGGTTAGTATGTTAGTTATTTGACAAAATGTGTTAAAATTAGAAATATGGATGAAGGTTTTGTCTTAGATCACCACCCATCTTTACATTCTCTTTTTGTTCCGCGACGCTCGAAACTCGCTCGAGGATCGCTAAAAAAATGCTCGGATCGAAAGACGCGCATTCGATTTTGGCTCGTTTAAAAAAATGCTCGGCTCGGTTCAGTTTGAAAACGAACCAAGCACGAGCAAAGGTCCGTTCGGTTCGGTTCGGTTCGTAAATAACCCTAGTTTTAGTAAGGAAAAATTGCGCCAAATAATCCCAACTTTTCACTTTTTGCAAATAATAATCCCACCTTTAGATTTAGCAACTGACACTCCCAATTTGTCAACATTTTGCAAATAACAGTCCCGCCGTTAAAAAAATCTAACTCCGTTAACAGATGCTGACGTGGAAGCTGATGTGGAATTTTTTTTAAATCTTTTTTTCTTTTTAATCCCAACTTTTCACATTTTTGCAAATAATAATCCCATCTTTAAGTTCATTATGTTTGACTTTTTGGAGTCAAAATTCATGTATTTTGACTCAAAATTGGACCCGAATTTGAGTTTGTTTGTGTTTGTAATTGATTCCAGTAGTTATAGTTTATCAAAACGAATCTACCGTAGGTTACGAAAACAATTTTCATTGAGTTTTGTTCATATCGCAAAATGGGGGTGGTGAACATGTTCTTGAGCTCATCAATGGTGAAATCTTTAATCCTTAACGGTTTTCTGCAATTCTGGTTCCATTAGCTTCGGTTTGAACTCGTGAATTCAATGGTACAATCGGTTTTGAATTTCGTTCATGTTTGTGTGATTCACCATTGATGAACTCTTGAAGAACACCATTCTTTGATAATGGTGAATCACACAAACATGAATAAAATTTGAAACCGATTGTACCATTGAATTCATGAGTTCAAACCGAAGCTAATGGAACCAGACTTGCAGAAAATCGTTAAGGATTAAAGATTTCACCATTGATGAGCTCAAGAACACGTTCACCACCCCCATTTCGTGATTATGAACAAAACTCAATGAAAATTGTTTTCGTAACCTACGGTAGATTCGTTTTGATAAAGCATAACTACTGGAATCAATCACAAACACAAACAAACTCCAATTCGGGTCCAATTTTTGAGTCAAAATACATGAAGTTTGACTCTAAAAAGTCAAACAGAACGAAATTGTTCAAAATTGAGCTTGGATTCGACCCAAAAGTGCGTATAATCAAAGCTGGCATCGCACGTGTCACTCGTCTGATTGTTTCGCGGATTTGATGGTGGCGATGGGGTGGTTGTGGTGGTGGAGTGGTGGTGGTGGTGAGGTGATGATGACTGGATATTGAAAAAAAAGAAAAATAAAAAAAAAATCCACATCAGCTTCCACGTCAGCATCTGTTAACGGAGTTAGATTTTTTTAACGGCGGGACTGTTATTTGCAAAATGTTGACAAATTGGGAGTGCCAGTTGCTAAATCTAAATGTGGGATTATTATTTGCAAAAGGTGAAAAGTTGGGATTATTTGGCGTAATTTTTCCTTTTAGTAATGTCATTGTTTTGTGTACTTGCGTTATCTCAACGGTAAAACACGGGATAGTAAAATCTTGTTATATAAAAAATGAATGGGTATGTATTGAAAAATCTGTTTTTATTTCGTCTTGATTAATTCATAATGGATAACGACCAACTCCAAACCTAAATCCCATTTCGATTCTCTCAAATCCAGCCGTGTGATACCACCACAATAAAACAGTGACCAAACAGAATACAATACAATACAATACTAGTTCACATCATCTTCTTCTTCTTCCACACAACACCCAACTCGATGGAATCGGCTTTCGGTTTCCGCCTGATTCCAACCACCACCCCTTCGTTTCTTCCCAGCAACTTACCTATTCATCTCAGATTACCGGTTAATTTCCCAAAATTTCCCATCTTTTTTCCATCTTTTTAATCTTATACTTGTATGCTGATGATTCTTGTGTTTCACAGAGCTTACAACGTTCGAGCTTCGTTGAGCAGCAACGTAATCGGAGGAACGTGATTAGGAGCTGTTACGGCTCCGGAGAAATCGAGCCGCTTGATGGATTTCAGTTCACACCCACCAAAATCATCATGGAAGAGGTAACTTTTTTGTATCCAGTATGCAAAAAATTCAACTTTTGGGATGATCTTGTTGAATTATGTGTCGATTGTGGAATTAGGGTTTCTGGAATTTGATTTTGATGTTAGGGTTTATATGAATTGGGTTTTTTAGGCAATTGGAGCTGAATATGGAGAAGGTTTTGAGACGTTCAGACCAGATGGGCCCTTAAAAGTTGATGTTGTAAGCTTTTTATTGTCTCTCTTAAAAGTTGTTATTCAAACTTTTGAAGCTTTTTTTTAATACCCAACAATTTTGAAGTTGATATCATCTGCCAATTTGATGTAATCTATCTCTTTGTTGTGTGAATTTGGTTAATGAAGTTAAGTGTTTTGAAGATTGTGGCTGTTTTGTCTGCAGGATTTTTTAAATGATAGATTACAGGAGGGTTTTTTAAAACGAATTCGTTATGCTATGAAGCCTGATGAAGCTTATGGGCTTATTTTCTCATGGGACAATGTGGTGGTAAGTTTTTGAACTTATGTACGTTATAATACAAATGGAGTTGAATGGTTTTTTGGTCTATACAAATGACAACTTTTTATTTTTACTGATTGAATTTATAAAGTTTAGGGCTATTCTATCTAGTTATTAAGATTAATTTTCCAATGGTGATCAGGCGGGTACTCAAGCTTTGAAGTTAAGTGCTTGGAAAGAACTAGCACATGAAGAAGGTATGTGGTCTTGTTTATTTGATATGTTTTTTACTATATGGACCATATGGTATGTAAACATAAGTATTGCATACGAGCGAAAAATACTTACTTGATTATTACCTTACCAAATAAACATGTTTCCTTTTCCGTTTTTCTTTTTTGATAATATGCATTTCTTTGACACCTTTATTTTATATCTTTTTATGCTCATTTTCTTTTCCAATCTGTGTAGGAAAGGAGATCCCTGATGACTTTGATGTGCAAAGGCTTTTGCTTCATGGCGCTCCTGATCATGTTTTACACAAGGTTTAATATCTGTTGAAATCCAAACTTCCATTTCAATATTAATACTTTCTTTTTCCTTTATTATATTCTCAGGAAATTTTTAGTTTTATATTATCCTTTCTTGAATTTGTTTCCTATGTATCCCCTTAAACCTTCTTAAATTCTCAGGTGTTAATGTGGGAGAATGAAGCATGTGAATTGGAAAGACTAAAGGCGAAGCTTTCACAGTTATATAGCAACAATCTTCTCAAGGTTATATTTGTTTACTACTTAAATCATTCAATCCTTTTCCTTTTACACCCACAAGTGAACATTGTTTCCAAAAGCGTGAGGCGCACCCGAGGCGATAGAGTCTCGAGCCGAGGCTCGAGGAGCAGCAGCGCAAGGCTTTATGCAAGGCGCAATTTATTTATATAATTCTTTTTATACTTCTCATAGGCTTTTAATGTCACCTGCCCCAAATTTAGCTATAAACAAGCGTTATATATGATTCAGTATCTGAATAACATATATGAACAACCTAAAAAGCTATATGTACAACATCCTGATACACAAAACCTTCTCCTTACAAAAGGCGCGCTTCTTGAAACCAAGCAAGTGAATTGCTCAAAATCATGTTTTTGTTCTTGTTTATCAGCTTTCAGAACCCATGGAAGGCCTAAAAGAATGGTTGGACGCGGTATCTACGGCCCGGATTCCTTGTGCTGTTGTTTCAAGTCTTGATAGAAAAATTATGATCGAAATTTTGGAAAAGTTGGGACTTATGAAGTATTTTCAGGTATGTACGACTCTGGTTTACAACCTGATTTGCACTTTTAGCCTTTCAGGGGTCTTTGGATGTACATTGTGAAAGGTATAATCTTATGTTAAATAATGAAAATCATATGGTCTGTTAGCTATAATAAAACTGTAGCTTGTGTTTCTACTATCTATTGTTGCAATAATTTAATAATCATATGTTTGAGTGTCAGTATGGATAATAAGATGAGATCAAAAGCAGGATCTGTTTATCCAAACATTAAAAACTGGTTCTTGTGCCTTCAAATTGCAATAATCAGTACTGTAACACAAATCCAGGCACCTTGTAGTGTGTGTTTTCAAAAATTCAATATTTTCATTGCTAATTATCAAACTAGGATTGTTGGTGAGTTTAAATGGCCAAAATGCCCATGTTTATGTGCTCGTAGGCAATAGTAACAGAGGAAGATGGCATGGATTCTATGGCTCATAGATTACTTTCTGCAGCAGTAAAGGTAAGCTTTCTTCTCAATGCCTCGGTAACTATTAGTACAAATATAAAACATGAATAAACTGTATATTTTCATGTAAGTTAGCAGTTTTTGCATCTTAATTTGAACTCTTAACAAGAATGAGGGTAGTATTGGAAATGACATAATCAGTTGATTCTCTTCAAGTGTTTGACAAATGACCAAAATAGAATTTTCTTGTGCAAAATGAGGTTGGTCTCATGGGAATACAAGTCTCTTAAATTAAGTTAAATCAAGGAGTAATTCAGTAAATTTCTTTTACCCTTTAAAATTGACTGGTTTGTAAAAAGTAATCCCAAATTGTATCTTGACCTGTAGATTATCTAATGATAGAAAGTCAACCTATTTACCCAAAATTCATTTTCAAAATTTGAATTCAAACTCCCTTAAAAAGTCTCCTAGGTGGTTATAACAAATGTTGGAATTTATTTTACAGTTGGATCGAAAACCATCCAAATGTGTGGTGTTTGAAGATGATCCTCGCGGTATAACTGCCGCCCACAACTGCACTATGATGGCGGTTGCACTTATCGGTGCACATCCAGCGTAAGAACTAAAAAAACATCAAACCTATTACACTAATCTATGAATAAAGTAATTAAAGACTAATGTATGACAATCAATCTCTGCAGGTATGATCTGGTGCAGGCTGATCTTGCGGTTGGCGGTTTCAGTGAATTGTCTGTGATTAATCTTCGAAGACTTTTTGCACACAAGGGTTCAACTTTCATGGAGCTACAAAAGCAGGTTGTAGAGAAAACACCTCCAAGAAGGAGACTTACTATTGACACCATCTTTTGATTCTACTTAGATTCTTGTTGTAAATCCTTGTAAAGTTGAAAAAAGTTAAATCTTTTTACCATTTCTTATGTTTGATATTGATTTTTGTATATAAGACAACTTGCATGGATGTAACTATAAAGGAGTGACTCTTAGGTCTATAGCAATACAACCACTAGGGGTGAGTGGGTGACTTGTAATTTTATTTCAAAAATAAAAAAATAAGAACAGATATATACAACTCAATCATTTTACTTCGACTAGTGGTTATGATAGTGTAGGCTTCATTTTCTTTCCCTTCATCCAACACAAATTAACCTAGTCCCTAAGCCTAAAGGTAATGGGTAGATTGTAGGGTGCGGCCTCGATGATGTAGTTGTGGCTACACCATTACCACCCTCTCAAGGTTGTAGTTTCTAACTCAAAATCACTACAAGATGTGTATAGCAGATTAGACAAATTATCAATGCGAGTTATATCTTTTTGTATTGTAACAAGACGTGTACAAAACAGCTTCTTGGATCAAACCGGTTCAGACTGAATCAACAAAAGTCAAAACCAGTTGGTTTTATAAGAAAAATAGTCAGGGTGATATGAGTTTGGTCAGATTTCCTTCATACCCTTTTTTATATTAAAAGAAAAAAAATACTTGTATTTGTAGTTAACAAATGTTTAACTTATTTCGAAGTTAAGTCTTACATTCCTAGAATATAATACCCGTTTTTATTTATAAATGTATTCAGAAACCTTTCGTTTTAATTTGATCTTTGGTCAATGCATTAGAAAACAAACTAACTAATAACTAACCTCAGTATTTCCTCTTCTATATAATCCCAAAATAAAAACCAAACCATCTGTTCATAGTCCGGTTCGGTGATGGGTCGGTTTCTTTGCTATTCCTACAAGAACCCATAGTTTGACCAACATTTTGGTCTGAGTATGATTAAGACATCTTGACTTACTATATGATATTGATGTTTGTAATGAACATGTAACAAAATCAATTGTCCTAGAATTTCAGGAGAGAATGGAAGAGCTTAGGAAACCATGTCTCATGACTTAGCAAGTTGTGTTTGCCGTCGTCCTAAATGAAATCCTGTTAGTATCCATAAAAAGCAGACCTGTAGTAGATTCAATTAGAAGAATCACATATAAGTGAAGATTTAGATTCAGATTCTTACTTAATACGAGGTTAACGTAGATTATAAAGTACATACGGGTAATGCATAGAGAGAAATGGTGGTTGTTTTCTCATTCAGACTGTTGTATAACAACTTGTACATTCCAGCTGCAATAGCATCTCCAAGCCTTTGAACAAGAACATCTATGCATACCTTAGCTTTGTATTTTTCATCCTGTGAGACAACAGTGAAAAGTAGTTCTCTTCCTGGCCTGGTTACAACATAGGTTACCACCTGTAATTTGCATACAGTTACAATTAACAGAGATCAACACTTTTAGGGGCTGTTTGGATGCGTGATTTTGAAAGTGATCTAAAATCAGATACAATAATACAATCCGGTAAAAGAGAGTTTTGGATGTGTGAAGTTGTAATAATCAGATAGTCTGATAAGCATAACGAATTAGTTGATCAAATTACCAAAATGGGCATTATTGTGCAAAAAGGAGACACTTTGTTGAATGGTAAATAACTATTCAAACCTTCCGGAAGGTCTCCAAGAGTGCAACTGACAAATAAGTTGGCCATATTGCGAGGGCAATTAAATTCAAGAAAGCAAAGGATGGCGTTGAACAAAGAGCTATAGTAACCCCCGCAACAGTAAGAATTCGCCCCTATAGCCAAAAGAAAGGTAATAAAAAAAGGTTATACTTACAACAACAATATGTTATTCAAGCATCCATTAATCAAAGAATGAAGGGTGATATTATCAATAGCAATGAAGAAGTAACCAATTGTACAGCTTTAGTTATTGTTAATGAGTTATAATTGTATTATAATAACTAATTATTAAAAGATATCGAGCATACCGTCAAAGTAAGTTGACCAACAAGGATAAAAACAGCAACAAAACTATTAATCTGTGC
Source organism: Deinandra increscens subsp. villosa (assembly GCA_039602395.1). Taxonomy (NCBI): domain Eukaryota; kingdom Viridiplantae; phylum Streptophyta; class Magnoliopsida; order Asterales; family Asteraceae; genus Deinandra; species Deinandra increscens. The sequence goes on along the minus strand of JBCNJP010000018.1, from coordinate 14,889,519 downwards.
AAATGATTGTCTTCTTTCAGTGGGGCTTGCAACAGTTGACGCAATTATGGTTACTTTCTGCATGTGAACGGAGGAAAGATAAATCAATACGAAACAACTACATAGTTTGGCTTGGTATTATTTGGTCAAAAGGAAGACAAATCTGAATCTTATGAACCAAAATCAGTACAATCAATATCACTTTGACGGTGATGATGGGTAAATAGGTAATTTTGAAATATAGGACAAATTTATACCTGAAAATAGAAGAATGAAGTGGTCACTGCACTTAGCAACAAAAATAATGACACTTGTAGCAAATAAGTCGATGAGTATATAAGCCTTATTCCTTCCAGTAAAGCCCAAAACCGAGGCTTTCTTATAGCAGCAGTTGAACTTGCGGTCCTTTGTAAGGATTCTTTATGAATGGATTTATCATTCTGGTGATTAATTTCGCTTCTTCTATGAAGAAAAGAAAAAGAGAACTTAAGAACAGAACACTAGTAGTTTAATTTTACTATTTGATATTTTCATGGTATATAAAATTGCTTTATTACTTTTTTTGTTTGGGGGATATTTACCTGAGGGGAGATAGTTCTTCAGAACTATGAGACATATCTTTGTTTATCCTTTCTGATGACCGAGCAGCAAGTTCCATCAATATAGAAGCAATTAAAAGCAGATCTGGAAGTACAGGAGGGGAAATATATTAAGACAGGAAACTCATATTTTAATACACACAAAAACCGGTGGAAGAATTGAACAAAATTAAACAGCTTCTCATTCCCAGATAGGATGAACACGAGCACACATACATGGTCCCAACCGAGACATCGTTGTTGCAAACAAGGAGCCAAAAAGCTGGCCAAATGTAGCACCAGCACCAACAAATCCAAACAATCTTGAACCTGACTGAATACAAGACTGGTTAAAACATGTAGAGAAAACATGAATATATAAAAAAATCTATGCAGTTAATACGGTAAAAATTCGGAATACGGTCGAGGACCGATATACGATATATCGGTTATCTCGGTGAAATATCGGTGGGATATCGGTCATTTTAATATATACATTAAATATATATACATATTATATATATGTATATAATATTAATAGTAATACGAAATATAAACATCCAAAATTATATAATACAACACAAAGTTATATATATAAAATTATATAAGACACAAATTATATTATAATTTATACAACACAAAGTCTTATTTCTATTAGATATTAGATATGTAAAGAGTTTGGCTGATTTTTAATTAAATCCTTATCCTTTTTGTTGATTACTTATCCTTTTTATTGCTTAAAAAAAGCACACTCATAAATTACATTAAATATTCATCGGGATTCCTTGTGTGAACACAATCACCCACACACAAATAGTTCAACTAAATTGGGTTTAGCCGACCGGCGAGACTTCAATCAGAGGTCGGCGAGGTTTCAATCGGAGGTCGGCGAGGTCTCAATCGGAGGTCGGCGACGGTGAGGCTTCAGTCCGAGGTCGGCGACGGTGAGGCTTCAGTCCGAGGTCGGCGACGGCGAGGCTTTAGTCCGAGGTCGGCGACGGCGAGGTAAGGGCTGATTTCAGTGACTGCGCCGGTGAAAAAGAGAGGAGCGCCGTTCACTCAGGAAGCCAGAAAGAAGCGCCGGTGAGGCTTCACCGAATTTTCAAAATATATCACCGAATTTTGATTTTAAAAATACGCCGATATATCGGCGGATTCGGCCGATTTTATCGGTTCCGAATTTTCTGACCGTATTTTTCACCGTATTTTTAAGCCACGTCCGATAACCGATATCCCGCCGATATCCCGGTGGGATATCGGCCGTATTAACTGCATAGAAAAAAATATTAATAATTTGCGTGTTAAATATGGTAAGAAATTATATATGTCACAGTAATAAACTAATTTTTCAAAAGTAGTACGTGGTTTAGTAGGTTGTAACACTTAGGGAAATTTTTGATGAGTTTGATCAGTCTCCATTTTAGTTATTTTACCCATTTGACTGCTTATTGAAAAAAAAAAAATTAAACTCAGTCGACCCTGGTTTATAGGTAAATGGGTCAAAATAGCCACCATTTAATGCATGCGTTGTTGTTGCACGGCAACACATACCTCATAGTCCATGGCATCAACGACTCTTGCCCATGTTGAAGATATAGTTATTAGATTCAGCAGAGCAATCTATAAAAATGTGAGAAATTACTACCTTAAAATTTACGATTTTTTCAAGCTGTGAACAAGAGGTAATAGTTTGATTGATACCCATAAGAAGAAGCATATTCTCACTGAAATGTAAAACCATCCATGGTCCTCCAAATTACCAACATTTCTCAAAGTAGGATGAACTTCAACTTTTGCTTCCTCTTTTATGGTAGATAACACGGAGAGGAACCGCTAAAAATGTGGTGTGTATTCAGTAGAAAGGTGAGAAATGGTATTATGAAACTGATTTATTGTGTGTTGTGGCTGGTTCTATTTTTACCTTTACATTTGGAATTGAGTTTCCAGGAGAAGATAACATCCATAGAATGAAAAACAGAACAAAACTTGCACTGAAAAACCTGTGTATCAACGCCAAAGCCTGGAATTCAACAAATATATATTACAAGCTGATGTATTAAGGATTCAAAACCAACCATGAGTATTACAAAAAAAAAAAAAAAAACTGATCGTTAGCTGATAAAATGAGAAAGTGTCATTCCCTTAGCATCCTTAATTTAACTTTTGATTATTCAGTTCAACAAAATTAATACTAACTCAATGCAACTACAAGGGGATGTATCTGCGATAAGAGACTCGCTTAACCGCTGGTTTGTAGCATTTGTTCAACATGGACCATACTAACTCAGAACGATGAAGAACTAACAAGCAATAATATAATTATCTAGGGCTTGTAGCCTAGTGGTATCAAAACGTGTAGTAAAGGTGTTCCTCCTCAAGTGGTTGAGAGGGTTCTAGTCACATGGTGGATTTTTGGTGTAGATTTAGGAACAGGCCTGGCGGGTCTATGAGTTGCCGTTCTAAAAAAGTATATATATAATTATCTGCTTTGGAAATCTTACAATGCAATTAACGAAAACCTTTTAATCAATTAGATCAAGAGTGGTGGTTTAAGGGAAAAGGTAATTGCGTATAACATGCCAAAGATATGCTATCATGGCTTCAAATGCACAAATGAAAATTAACAGGAAAAACAAATCTACTACAAGTTAAACCAATTGGTTTAATGGCTGCAAGCATTAACGAGAAGGATCAACTGCTTTCGCCCAAATATCAAACCCTAATCATTCAGGATGAAACATTTTGCATGCAAATTATACTCGACTAATGGAAAACATCATCTATGATCTAACTAATATTTGAAATCACAAAAACAGTCACATCAACCTCCAAAAAAAATTGAAGAAATTAGCGAGTCATGTATGTATGTATGTACCTTAGCTTTGGAAATATAAGAGGATGAGAAAATGAGGGTTGTAAGAGGAGCCGCAATCAATGTCAACACCAAGGATCCCGCAAAAAGGCCAGGGAGATTACGTATACCTAATGAAATCGCGCCTTCGTCTCGTAAGGGCAAAACGACAAAATACGCGCTCAATACCTGCGTGAAATTAATCAATCGATGATGATTTAGGGATTAGGAATGGAGGATGAAGATGATTTAGGGATGAGAGAGAGGTAATTACTTACGAAGAAGAAAGTGGAAGTAGAGTAGAAAACGTTGTAGGTTTCATGAGGATGAAGTGTAACGAAGAATGATATGAAGGATTGTAATTTTTGTCCGCTGAATATCATATCTTCTTCACGTTGCAATCGATCAACGCAACGGAGAAAACCCAAAGAAAATTATAAGAAATGAACAGAGAGAAAAAGGCGCCGATTCCTGTTTTACGTTCAAAATATTTATATTTTCTTTTATTTTTTTTAGATTTTTATCAAAATTAATTATGGTAGTTGACCAAGATTTTGCTAAAATGACCCAGTTATATTTAACTTACCGAAATGACTATTTTCCATTTTTGCGTTAACCATCTTTTTTTTGCCGTTGATGATCTATTTTTTACCATTGACTACTATTTTGCCGGCTAATTTAGCCGTTAAAGTACATTTTTTACCGGCTAATTTAGTCGTTGACTATCTCTTTTGCCGGCTAATTTAGCCGCTGACTACCTTTTTTGCCGTTAAATACATGTGGTGTCAAATTAGTGATTGAGAGTGGGACTAAGGGTTGACGTTTTAGCCAGTTCAATGAAGATTTTACCGGATGGTCTGAGATGTCACCAAATAGTTGCGTCATTTTGAGCAAGGCAAAATTAAATGGACCAATTGGGCATAATCTTGCTCTAAGAAGTAAGATCATTTTAATAAAAATCCCTACTTTTATATTCTAAAAGAAATTTGAATTTAAATAATCTTAATTTTTGAAGGTTGGCTGGCAATAAGCTCACCTTCAATAATAACTCTCGGTGGTCCGAGCTTTTAACTTAGAGTAAATTACATGTTATGCCCTTTATGTATGTATCAAATTATGAAACATGCCCTTTAATCGATTTTATTACAAATTATGCGCCTCCTTTGAAACATAGGTTTCAAATAACACTATTTCTTAACTTTCCATCCATATAATACCGTTACAGTAACGGTATTTTGGTCATTTTCACCCAAAAATTCAAAAATTGTCTTTTTAAAGGGTAAATTGTAAACTTTAAAATATAAATGTACTTTTTAAATTTTGAAACTTTAATCCATGTAAGCCATTTCATCTCACCTTCTCTACCCTTCTCTACCAGACCACCACACCACCACCCTCCCTCGATTGTTCAGACCATCTCACCACCACCCTCTCACGGAGGTTTCCCCTCTCCAGTAGCAAAGTCAAATCTGTTGGAATTTACAGTGGGATCCGGGTTACCGATTTTAATTTTATTAAAACCGATTTATTAATTAAATGAATTCTAAATTAATTTGACAGAAGAAACGATTAAAACGCGGATGCAACTGTAACATGATCAATCACCGGAACACGACAAACGCAGAAAAATATATTTATTTAAAATAAATAAATAAATAACTATCTAACGAATTAGATATACCTTGGCGGGATCCGAGCAACCGCTCGAGACACCCGGATTCAACGGGCTCGCGCTAGGACGAACTGAGACGTCTGACTCGAACCTTCGAGACAAGTCATCGACGGCGGCATCGGCGGCGGCGGCGACTGGCGGCGGCGGCGGTGGTGGTAGGGATACCACCGGTGGTGGTGACAAAATCTTCTCCGTCGGGATGGCCACCGGAACGGATCCCACGACGATCGAATCGCCGGTGATCGGAGGTGACGCGGTGGCGGCGGCCGGCGGGTATAACGGCGCGGGCCACGACGACGGGACCGGACGCGGTGGTCTCGGCTGCGCCGGCAGCGCGAGAACCACCGGTCGGTGGTCGCGCGGCGGCGCGTGAGCGGCAGCGGCGGCGGCGGCGGCTTGAGCCGCGGCGGCGGCTCGGGCTGCGGCTTCGGCTTCGGCTCGGGCTGCGGTTTCGGCTCGGGCTGCAACGGCTTCGCTCTCGAGTCGGGCGCAAATACTGGCAAGACGGGGATCCATCGGAGATTGCAAGGGATCACGGTGGAGGAGGCGGCGATCGGCGGTCGGCGGTCGGCGACGGCGGCGGATTCGGCTTCGGCGGTCACGGCGCAGAGAGAGAGTGAGGGAGGAGATTAGGGTTTTTTGACTTGTTCTCTTAATCCACCTCCTCTCTCCTCCTATTAATATTAAATCGCGGACCGGGGCCTGCGAACTGGGCCCGGTCGCGATCCTCCTTTAGTCCACCAATCGATCAGTCTGTTAATCCGGTAACAACTGATCGGTTCGTCTTTTAATTACCGAGTAATTTTAAACCGATAGATTTTGTCGTTTTAATTAAATAAATAATTAATATTTATTTAACTCACCATTTAGTTCGTTTATTTTTAATTAACAATTAATTAGATTTAATAGTCCGTTGACCCGGGTGTAACTCTTACGGGTCAATATCGGTCGGGTTCGTTAATTCGTCGGGTCAGGACACCATATATCCAACAGTCTCCCACTTGGACTGAACGCGACAGTTTAACGAGCGCAGCCAGAGGCACTCTAGCTATGCATAGCTACACCAACTAATATTGACACTTTAAGTCGTTTGCCAAAGTATATCTGATTGACCATCAAGCAGACTCACGACTTGTGCATTCATTGTCATATGTTCCTTTCTGTATAAGACATTGATGAATTATGGGACATGGACTCCTATGTTTTATTCATCGATTTTCATTCTCGATATAATTCGAAGTGATCCAACAAACACACGGTAAGTTTGGGTGAGGCCTCACACTTATCACTTGGAACCAACGAGGGCGCCTTTATGTCTAACTGTTGCCGAAGCAAGAGTACAGAATCCCTTGTTGAGGCATACAGCTCCCACTAAACCTCAGAGCCATTCCCAAAAGTAGCCGTTATGGCTGGCAGTTACGCGACAACGTTAGGCTACAATCAAAGAATGTTCTTTAGTAGAAAGGAGTTCGAATATGCGTCTCAGGTCTAAGGATACATTAGAGCATGCATTTAATCAGGCAAGCAAGACTTCCATGTTTGCGTTGCATGATGCGAGTTACGTCCAACGCCATTCACCAATGAGGTCTGTGAGTTTGAACGTTAAACAACTTTAAAGTTCAACTAGTCATAATAGTCTTTCTTTAGTATAGCTCCCACTATCTAATCGACTACGGACATTTAGGACAAGAACTTATTGTCCATGGATTAAACGTACAAATATTGAACACAGTTATGTAATTCATTATTGCATAAAACAAATGGAATAAGAATAATATAGATAACTGTTGGTGTTCATACATCCAAATACTGAATCAAAACATGTCTTTAGCTAATCTAAGCCCTATCGCTTCTCTGTGGCGTATATGAGTCTCCTGAGTCATAGGATTAAGTAAGGGATCAGCTAAGTTTTGATCTGTGTATACTTTGCTTATTTTGATTTCATTTCTGTCGACTACTTCTCTTATGTAGTGGAATTTCCTCAGGACGTGCTTGGCCATCTTATGGGACCGTTGCTCTTTGGCTTGAGCTATAGCTCCTGTGTTATCGCACAGCATCTCGATGGGCTGCCTAATACTTGGCACAGCATCGAGATCGGATATGAACTTCTTCATCCACACGGCTTCTTTAGCAGCTTCTGAGGCGGCTATGTATTCGGATTCAGTAGTAGAATCAGCTACTACTGGCTGTTTTGAGCTTCTCCAAGAAACAGCCCCTCCGTTAAGAGTGAATACGAATCCCGACTGTGAGCGAGAGTCATCTCGGTCAGTCTGAAAACTAGCTGAAGGTCCGGAAATCTCCCAAACACACGATATTTGATCTAATACAAGTACGGAATCATTGTATAAGATTGATTCAAGAGATAAGTAGATGAAATAGACAAGATCTAATGAAAAGATCAAGTCTTGAATGAAGAATACTACTTGAAGAAGCTGATCGAAAACACAATAAAGAGAGAAATCGTAAATAGCAATTGTATTTGAAAAGCTTAATCATAAACACAAACAAAATGAGGCTTATATAGTCCCCAATGAAAATCGTAAACCTAGTTGAAGCCCACATGGCCCAATCATAATCACTAACTAGCCCACTAACTAAAAGATAAGCAAGCCCAAAACAAATGTTCATGCCTCATATAATTATAGCCCAACAATCTTCCCCTAGGCATGAATCATTTGAACCTTCAAGGCAGCATCAAATCAAACCGGAATGAGGTTTGAATGTTGTTCGACCACCACCTGTTCTCCACAATCTTCTTTGCTGCCCCATCAAAAATACCAACCCTTATTGCATTCGCCATGTCATTCTCGTCTCCAAGGATGGGTTGGGTGGCCAGAAGCTTGATATCTCTCTCACCAAATCGAAGCAAATCCACCGGGTCATAAAATCTGAATTGACGCATCGGCTTGCAGAGAACCACCACTTCATGTGTTGTTGGATCGTAATACCAGCAATCAAAGTTTCTTACCAGTGTTTCATCCTCGATCTCATCCAACATAGTAATCACCCTTGTGCGCTTAGTTGGTGGCCTCCGTGCTTCTCCAATAGACTGCCCTGTCACAGGGTCAGTCCCGGTCTCTCTCCACCTGACCTCCTTCAGCTCGAAATCTCTGAAATCATTCTCCATGTGGCCAAGCAGATTATCTCTGATCTGATTACCTTCTGGTCCATTCCATCTGTTAATAAATGGAGCTCTCAGAAGACTCCTGATCTCAGGCTCAGTCCAGGAGTGGAATTGAGCACGTGTAGAGTAGTACTCCACTGGACTATAGCCGTCACGGATCACGGCAAAGATTTTCTTCTCCATATCATAATGCCAGCATAAGATAGCCTCACGACTCCCACGTCTATCAATCGAGCTTTCACCAACATCAATGGTGTACTGTGTGGGAGCTGGTCCTTGGAAAAACTCCTTGAACCAGTTTTCGTGGAAACTTGGAGCCTTTGAGATGATCCTGCCACAGTGGGCGTAATCCGGCATCACAATATCCTCATCACCTTCGTCAGCCTCCATTGCATCAGCAACTTGAGTTCCCTGAGATGAACTCTGACCAGAGGCACCCGTGTTGTTAGGCCCTGCACCATCTGTGAGTTCATTAACCTTCCTTCTCTGGTCCTTTATCATCTTGAAAAGATATTCCATTCTTGCCTTGTCTGCCACCTCATACTCTCTCATATATTTGCTGCTTGCCTCCTCCTTCTCTCTCAAACGCTGGTTTTCTTCCATGAGAGCCTTGATCTCATTCTGTCTGGTCCTATTCTGGGAGATCAGGAAGTTGATCTGAGGATCAGCACTAATCCTCAAATCAACTGGAAGTTCAGCAGCCATCAATGGGCGGAAACCAGGAGCCGCGAGTGGTTGGCTGGTCGCGGTAGAGATGCTTACTCTAACCGGACTTGGAACAACGAAGGTGCTCTCAACCTCCAGAAATTGCCTATCTTCACGTACAGGGCTTTGCACGTTCAGAATCGGACTAACTTGCTGCACAGGGGCAGGTTGATCATCACCATCTTCAGTCTGTGTGGGAGACGGTTGCTCTTGAAGGGTTTCAACAACAGTTTCTTCTTGACCACTGGCACCCTCAGAACTGGGTCCAGCTGATTGTACAACCAAAAGGCTTGAGCTAGTCTAGGTGAATTTGAACCGTATGCTCCTAGGATCAGATTTCTTTCGCGGAGATGGTTCACGAGCAGGGACGGGTTCTTCTACGAAAGCTTCATCAACGTTTATATTCAGCTCAGGAGGTGTATCATCACTGCCAGACGACCCAATCATATCTTCTCTTGACCTTTTATGGGTTAGTGGCTCCAAGTCCCCATAAATATCATCTTCAGTTATGTCCTGGCCAGAAAGGATGTCATCCATTATATTTTCTTCATCAGATGGAATGACATCCTCATTATGAACATTAACAGCTTGAGTTACTGTCAAGTCTTGGTCTTCGGCAATTGATGCATTAACTTCAGGCACATCTGCCTCTGGCTCAGAGTCATCCATTACTTGTTCCCGTGCCACTTCAGGAAATGCACCTCTCTTAACCCACTCCAATCTTCCTTCAAAAGTCTGCTTGCCTGGTCTGTCTTGGGTTTGCAGACCAAAGACTCCAAAATCCATGACCTTCACATCAAGCTTCTCAACTCTCTCCTCTATCATCGGGTACTTCTTCATCACTACCATCTGAACAAATCTGGGTGTCATCAAAAACTGCTCTCTGGCGCTCAGCATGGCATTGACTGCCCAGTCTAGCAGCATCATCTTTGAAAAATTAAACTTCCAATCTAATGCTAGGGCTACAAATGCAGTTCCATGAATTTGATTCAATTGATCGAAACTGGTTCTCTTCCCTAGGAAAGACTTCTGCATATAATGTGCCAGGCACCTCCAGTAGTGCGGCAGAAGCTTTTTGAAGATTGGCGGAAACTTCCCCTCGTACCCCATAGATTGAGCACCAGCAAGAACTACCTCCTTTGTGTATGTGATAGGATCAAAAGCTTCATCTGTGATGTTCAGGCCCTGCCTTATGTCTTCTTCTTCAATGACAATTTGCCTGTTATTGACCGTTGCGGTAATCCTAGTCTTGTCAGAATTCACCCTGGCAGTTCCCCAAAATTCTCTAACCAGCATCTCGTCGATAAGTACATTTGTCCTCAAGGCATGGTTAATCTTGCATGTGTTCATTCCGGCCACCAGTGAGTAAAATAACTCCATGTGTTTTTCTAGCGGGTCTTCTAGGTATGCCGGCATGCAATGGTCTGGTTCATACTTTATATCTCCAATAAGCATTTCTTCTGCCATCTTTAATGTTCTCTAAACACAAAACCGTCTTCAAACCTTCTCAAAAACGAGTCGAACGCAGAGTAAAAGCAGAGAAATTCGAGTTAGGGCTAAAATGCTAAAACCCGACAATAGACACTCAAAACTTAGAGAAAACAGATGACAGATGAGGGCTTCTTGGTCGGAAACGGATTGTGAATGTGATGGTGGGTTCGGATTGCTCAGCGGTGGTCGGGAATGAACTTCCGGCGAGGGCTGCGGCGGTTAGGGTATTTTCTCGGCGGGATCGTAATCGGAAAGTGAAAAAGATGAATAATGATCGTAAACGATTGGGGTTTTTATACCCCATTTTGAGATATTTTCATTTTCACCCCTTAAACTTTCAAAATGTTTTAAAAATCACCCAAACCTTAAACAATGTTAATTCTCAAAAAAATGTTAACTTTGATAAAAACAGAGAATTTACGAAGCTTCCCCTCAGACATATACCCGAGTATCCGATCATGATCATGAAATTTTTTTTTTAATAAAAAAATTAAAGCAGATAAAATCAAAACCAAATTTAAAATATTTACAAACATACCTCAGAAATTTCAAATATTCACATACCTGGTGCTGGTATTTTTCACAGATGATTTCAGACAGGTCTTTGACTGAGGAACCCTTTTCAGCTTCCGTTACTAGACACTCTAGACAATTGTCAGGTGGTTTGAACACATAAACTCACATCCAGTAAAGTGCTTAAATATAGTACAGATTTACCGATATGTTTAACCGTCCCCACACCCAATTTTCCATAGCAAAACCTACCCAACCTCAGAGTTTATTGAGGATTCACAAACCCCCAACTTGAGGAACCATGCAACACTGTTTTGACTACCACTTATTTCTATTTTTCATACATTATCAGTTGATGATCAGGTCAGCCGCATAAGCACGCAGAGAAGACCAACTGAATAATTTTATTTTCTTTTCATTTTCTTTTTCAGAATATTCATTTTTTGCATTCTTTTTCTTTTTCTTTTTCTTTTCCTGTGGTGTTGTTTATACAGTATAAGCATGGCGTGTGAGAGTGAATACTAGGTAAATACCACTCTCAACCCGTTTTTGTCGGGACTCAGTTTTTTAAACCATGTAGACTAGGATGGGAAACTAAACATGTATTTCATTTAAGATTACTGCACTTACATAGATGATCATTGTTTTGGTTGAGCTTACCGACATATCATCTTCGAGCAGTCTTTCACATCAGCCTTACACGTGTCAGTCTCCAACCGTCATTAAGCAATTTTTCAAGTCCTATCAAAAGACATCATAAAAACCATCAAAAGACATCATAAAAACCTTTCAGTTTAACCAACACCATTTCTTCCCCTGTTTTTGTGAGGCTTTTGAAACAAGACTCAATTTTTCAGTCATTTTCTATATATATATATATATATATATATATATATATATATATATATATATATTTTTTTTTAAATATATATATATTTTTTTAAGTAAAATTTAAAAAACAAAAACTCCGTACAAAAACATAGATGATCAGATCATTCCTCGAAGGCAATCATCTTCAGGCCTTCAACACAAGATTCAAAATTAGGACGAGGAAGGGGTTTTGTAAAGATGTCCGAAACATTCTGATCGGAGCTTACCTTTTGTAGCTGAATCAGCTCACGATCAAAGCAATCACGAATAAAATGTACCTTGATATCAATGTGCTTGGTTTTGGAATGTTGGACGGGGTTTTTCACAATCTCAAGAGCAGCAGCGTTATCACAAAATATGGGAGTGTTAACGAATTCCATACCGTAATCCGTGAGCTGGTTTTGGATCCACACTACCTGTGAAGTACCGGCAGATGCGGCCACGTACTCAGCTTCGGCAGTTGATTTGGAGACGGTATGCTGCTTCTTGCTCTGCCAAGAGATGAGCCTATCTCCCAGGTACTGACATCCTCCAGTAGTAGATTTCCTGTCAAGGTCACTAGCTCCATAATCACTGTCAGTAAAAGCATATAATTGAAAATCAGTGTTCTTCGGGTACCAAAGACCAAGCCTAGGCCTGCCCTTCAGATACCTGAAGATACGTTTAACAGCAGCTAAATGAGAGAGTTTAGGGTTAGCCTGATATCGAGCACACACGCAAACTGCATACATGATGTCTGGCCTGCTTGCTGTCAAGTACATTAGTGATCCAATCATTGACCGATAATGGAATTCACTCACTGACTCCCCGTTAAGATCCGCTGACAAGAGTGGTCTGGATGCCATGGGAGTGGCGATGGGCTTGCAATCCTGCATCTTGAACTTGTCCAGAATCTCATTCACATACTTCTCCTGATGAATAAGAATCCCAGAATCATTCTGCTTGACTTGAAGTGCAAGAAAGAAACTCATCTCGCCTTGGTCACTCATCTCAAACTTCTTCTTCATGATCTCCTCAAACTCGGTGCACAATTCTTCGTTTGTCGATCCGTAGATAATATCATCTACATACACTTGCACCATGATAATGTCCTCTTCCACCCTTTTCCTAAACAATGTTTGATCAACGACTCCTCTTGTATATCCATTCTCCACCAGGTGATTGGACAACGTTTCATACCAGGTTCTAGGAGCTTGATGCAAACCGTACAAAGCCTTATCCAGCAGATAAACGTGATCTGGATTTTCTTCATCTATGAACCCTGGTGGTTGAGCAACATAGACTTCCTCGTTCATCTCTGCATACAGGAAGGCAGTCTTCACATCCATCTGATGTACGGTAAAATTAAGATACGAAGCCACAGCAAGAAAGATCCGAATTGCTTCCAATCTTGCCACCGGAGCGTAAACCTCATCATAGTCGATACCGTGGACTTGCCTGTGCCCTTGTACTATCAACCTTGCTTTGTTTCTCACAATGATCCCCGAGTCATCCTTTTTGTTCTTGTACAACCATCTCGTGGGAATCACCTTCTTGTCTTCTGGCCGCTTCACAAGACGCCACACTCCCAGCTTTGAAAATTGATTGAGTTCATTGTGCATGGCCTCCATCCAGTTTGGATCTTTCAGAGCAACCATCACATTGGGAGGTTCTATCTGGGAGATGAAACAGGAAAACATACAAAAGTTGATGTGTCCTGTTCGGCTTCTTGTGGTGACACCCGCTGTCACTGGCCCAACAACATTACTCAGTGGATGATCCTTGTTGATTCTGCTCTCTTGGACATCAGGCACTGAAACATTAACTGGTAGATTAGTATTAACAACATTTTCAGACATACCTGAGCCTTGAGTATCCACTGGAGCATCACGTGTTCCTGAACATTCTGGAATATCAGCAGTTGCATTCCTAGAAGATTCAGCTGATGCTCTATCCACATGAGGTCTTACATCTGCACTAGGAGCTACAATGTCTTCTTCTTCGCCCAAATTGTGGAAAACATTCGAGAAATTAAATCCCTCAAACAATGATCCATAGTTGAAGATCCAATCAGGTCCAGTTCCTGC
>JBCNJP010000018.1:14852486-14875170 GCA_039602395.1 Deinandra increscens subsp. villosa | reverse complement strand
TCACCCTCTGACAGTCGCAACCACCATCTAGCGCCACTAATTCTTGTTGTCCGGTGGCTCCCAACATTACATCTTATAGATCTGGAACGAAACCTTACCGACGTCCTCCGACTACACCTCCGCCTACACCACCGTTCTCCAAACCTACGAAAAAAACTCACGCTTCAACACCACCTCAACCCCTAAACCCGCCCTTATCATAACCCACACCATCGAATCACAAGTCCAGTCCGCCGTCATCTGCGTCGTTAAATCCGGCGTCCAGATTAAAATTCGTAGCGGTGAACATGACTATGAAGGGATCTCGAGTCGATGAACGCCAGTGAACGAGGCTACCCATTTTAGAACCGTGTGGTCATGAGGAGTTCAACGGTGGTCTCAGAGCCGATTAACATCGTGTATAGCGACCGGAAATTGGTTAGAATGTCGCCGATGGGGTTCCTTATGTTTGCTGGGTTTACGTTGCAATAAAGAGTTGTAATGGTGAGGATGATGAGTTGTAATGGGCCCCACTAAAATAAAAATAAAAAACACTTAAATAACAATGTTTATCAAAATGACAAAAAAATACCTTTATAGTTTAAATTTTACAATTTACCCCCAAACAATTAATTAACAGATCTTTTTGGATGGAGAGTTAAGAAAGGGTGTTATTTGAAACTTATGTTTCAAACGAGGGGCATAATATATAATAAAATCGATTAAAGGCATGTTTCGTAATTCGATACATACATAAAGGGCATAACATGTAATTTACTCTTTAACTTATTTACTGATATTGGTCTCGCTATTAAAAAACTTAATATCGTTAAGTGCATGTTTGGCTAACCATTACAAACCAACTTATTGACTTATTGGCTTTTCAAAAAGTCAATAAGTTAAAAAAATGTTTGGATAGTGCAAAAGCACTTTTTAAAACAACTTTTGAAGAAGGAGGTTTCTTTATTAACCCAAAAGCCAAGAAATCTTGGCTTTTAAAACTCCATTTGACTTTTGGATTATCAAATTACTTTTATACCCTCAAATAAACCTAAATATCTATAAAGGATGTCTGTTTTGGTCATTTTACCTAAATAAGCTAATCCAAACATTTTTTTAGAAACAACTTATTAACTTATTAGCTTTTCCTAACACAAAAGCTAATCCAAACATTTATTTAAAAACTCCATTTGTAAAAGTTAAAAGTCAATAAATCATTTTGTCTAAAATCCTTTTACACCCAAATAAAAGCACAACCAAACATACCCTAAGTTTATTGTTGAAATGTTAGCTAAGTTGGATTTTTTTTTTCTTTTAATCCCACCTATAATTACATATGGATTGACATGTATGTATGAGAGAGGATAAATGATTTCGGTGGCCATCACGCTTCTTTCTTTGGAACTTCACAGCTCACAAACCAAATTTAAAAGAAAGGAATATTTCGTAGTCGTCGTCTCTTCACCAAATTTCAAATCGGGATGTTTTACGTTCTGATAATTTTAAAACAGGGGAATCCAGTCGCCGGCTCGATAATTCCGCTGGAAAATGACGTCAATTTGAAAGCGGGAATGGTGAATAAATATAAAAAACCCCTCGGCCGGAAATCAAAATTCGCTTACCTCGCAATCGCCGAACCATGGCCCAAAGTCTCCGGTGATCTTTCCACCGGCGGCACCAAACAATTTATCTACGGCGATCTGAAATACGGCGGCGAGCCTCTGTTTCTTCCGAGAAACCCTAATTCCGCCTCGGAAGACGACGGTCAAATCTTGGCATTCGTTCACGATGAAGGTACATGGCAATAATCGGAGCTTGAAATCGTTAATGCAATGACGATGGAATTAGAGGCGACGGTGAAGCTGCCATCTAGGGTTCCGTATGGGTTTCATGGAACGTTTACAAACGCCGAAGATTTAGCAACTTAGGCACGAAATTAGGTGTTTCCGGCGAGAACTTGATCGCCGGCAAGAATTGGGGGCAGGTTCCATCGGTGATATAAGGAGACTTGAGGAGGACTGGACTCTGGAGGAGGATGGTAAACTTTAAATGGTCCCACTTTGTTTTGTTTTGTAATTTTTTATTTCCAAATTTATATTTGTTATTCTTTATATGTTTTTATTTGTTTTAAGAGAGGGTATAATGGTTTATATCTGTTTAACATAACATCTATCTTATGATTTTGTAAAACTTGAATGTTAGCTTTAATTTTTTAAAGCTATATATAAAAGATGATACTTATACAAATCACAAAGAAGATTGACGTAATTTTCTCTTTAAAAGTTTACAAAGTTAATTTAAAAGGTTATGAGATGGTTGTATATATGGTTCTTAGGCTATCCGTAGTGGATGGAGCCCCGGGTGGGGGTTATGCGCCATGTGGCGGATGACGTGGAAATGGGGGGTTATGAGGTAAGGTGTGTAGTGGGGGGTTATGAGGATGGGGGTTATGAGGTATGAGGTGTACTAATAAGAAAAAAGCAAAAAAAAAGAAAAAAAAAACATGAATGCTCCTCCCCTTCAACGGCGCCATTAACATGGCGCTCCTCCACAATTTCTTTAACATGGCGCCCCGGGGGGGTGGGGAGGGGCGTTATGGGGGCGCCATCTTAGGAAAAAAAAGCCCCATAACGCCCCATTACGGATGGCCTTATCGCCGTTTGTTTAAATGCAAATTTGGTCATGAGGTTTAAATATTATAAACTTAGTTAAAATATTTATATGGTTTGATCAAATTGCATATGGGGCAAAGATCAAATTATAATTATTTTGTAAGGTTACAAAATAATGGTAATTTAATTTGGGCCAAACCTACAATTTAATTAAACTATGAGATTATTTAATGTTATAAAATTGGAATTTTAACCGGACCTACTTGTGTTAAAAATGGTTAAAACCGATTGATTCGGAATGTCGAACCGGATTGTTAAAGAAATTTCAATAAAATCCTAAACAAACTATAATTATAAAAAAATAAAAATTGAACAATAATATAAGTTTTAATCAAACTTTAAGGATTTTTTTTACTTATAAATTAATAAACCATTTAATAAAATACAAGGTCGAACCTTGAATAGTTTGACGAAAAGAGATCATCATATGCAAATAGTCGATAACCCGAATTTCTTTATGGAATTTTAGTTTTTAGCGTGAGTGCGTGACTTAAGTTTTAAAAATCAGCGGTCCGGTTTCGGGTTTTGGCTGGCAGTGGGGAACTCAGGTATTTTTTTTATGGGGTTCGGAAATTTTCGGTGTATAATTTTTTTTTGATCGTCCACCCTATATACAAATAATTTTTAGACCGATTTGGGTCGGGTCGGGTCAGTGACGGATCAATCGGCATTCGAGAACAAAATTACAAAACAAGACAAAAATATAAAAAACTTATAACAAACTTCATCATTCTCCAACTTAAATAATTACAAAACACTTAAACTTGCTCTCTACGGGTTTTTATTTTTTGGAACCTATCAATCATATTATCTGTAGACATTCAAAAATCTGAACTTAAATAGTTGAATATTCATACAAAATCAATGATTCACAAGTTCATACGAGTAACAATTAGATGAATAAAAAGATAACAACCCCGGTGGCAGTGGCTAACCGCTAACCGAGTCCGAGTTTCGATTCCAGCGGCGAATTCCAGGCGATTTCCGGCGACCAGCGTAAGGCGCCTCTGAAGCGGCGATCTGGCTTGATTCAGGCGAGCTTCAGGCTTTATTCTGCCTCTGAGATCGCAGCAGCGCCGTCGCGTTTCTTCCACTCGTTCCGACGTTTTCTTCTTCCGTTTACGACTGCCGATTGGCGAACCCACCCAAATTCCCTATTTTTATTTTTAGGCCTAAACTAATGGTTGCGCACTTGGGCTTTTCTCAGTTTTCTTTGGGCTTTGAATAAAAACCCTGGATTGTCTTATTAATGTTTGGGCTCTTTTTTTAGTTTTTTTTTATAGATTTTTTTTTTGTTTATTATTATTAATATTAGTGATTTAAAAAAAAATTAAAACATTTTTTTTTTCTTTAAGTTGAGGGTCGGTGTAAAATTCTATGGGGTTCGGTCACAAAATTTCTTGGGGTTCGGTTCGTAAAAAATCAAAGATTTAACACATCACGAAAAAAATTCATGGGTGTCGGGCGAACCCATACCCTATCACCTAAGTACGCCACTGTTGGCTGGTTAAACCGTAAAAACCGTCGGGGAAAAAATTAGCTCGGAATTAGACTAAACCGGACACACCTGGACCGGCTTAGCCTCCGGTCACAGGTTCAATCAGTCGAACCTGTCAGTTCAAAGCGGGTTTTAAAACATTGAGATTAACTTTGAAAAAAAATTCTCCAACATTAGATCACTAACATGACAAGCTAAAAAAATTCTTCCAATTCACATGAAAAAATTTATTTAAATTTAACAAAATTATACATGATTTAAAAATAAAAATACGACTAATTTTATGGTGAAATTATTTTTGAAAAATAATGTCATATGAAGAAAATTTATGATTATTTAAAAATGAGAAGAAACTTAGAAAAAAGTTAACAAAAGTTCTTTTTCACCATTTACTCTTTCACCTTCTAAATGTACACTTGCACCCTCCATTCAATCGCATCCATCTATTTGTTTCATCAAAAACTAGGATATCTTCTAACTCAATTTGGGCAGAATAATTATACACAGATATTTTGTAAAAAAAAATGATGTAATTAATAACTTGGTATATAACTACTATATGACATTGTTTTTCAAAATAGTTTTAGGGAGAATTAGCAAAGTATGAGTATGATTTTAAGAATTTAAGGGCCTCAGTTTGGGATTACTCATATTTTGGTTGGTGAGACTTGACTTAAGTTTGTAACTGTAACCTCTAGAAAATAATAGCAATAGCCTTATTCTTTATGCTATCTATTTGTGTTAGAACTATCTTCTCTTGATTTGTGTGGTATCTTTTGTGGATTTGTGTGATACCTCTAATTGCTTTGTTAAAATGAAATTAATATTAACTTATTGAGTAAATGCATCCTAACTTCCCTGTTATGCAGGTTTTTTAGAGAGATGGAATCTCCAGCTTCTTTAAAGAAATTACATCAAAGCTTAAGCAGAAACAAGACTATGAAGAAAAAGATGATACATTTTTGCATATTACTATCAGGAAAGGGGATTTAGATGTTGCTATTGAAACTATGAATAGTTATGAAGAAAAAATGTTGGTTGAAATGCTTTTGAAAAAAAATCAATTAGGAGAAACCCCACTTTATGTGGCTGATGAGTATGGTTGTGTTGATTTGGTGAAAGAGATGATCAAGTATTATGATTGTGAGGCTGCAAGTATTAAACAACATGTGAAACTTTGAAGGCATAAAGATAACAACATTTATGGCTTACTTGGAGTTGATTATTTTGATAGTAAAGTCCTTACATGAAAAAATGTTTTAACTTCTCTTATAAACGTTTGGAATATGTTTGACACGTGTTTGGAATTTGTATTTCGGTATTGTAATGATTGAACGTTAATGTATATTTTTAATTTGTTGATTGTTCAAACTAGTGATAAAAAATTTAAGTAAACATGAAAAGAAAAAAACATAATGAAAAAAATCAAACAAAAAAATGACTAAAAGAGCAAAAGGATAAACGGATATGTATGTAATTTATATGGATTGGAATAAAATGATATATATGCAAGTTATGAGATTTAAGTAAATAAGGATAATATAGTTATTCTATAATTTATATTCAATTAAAAAAAAATATAAAATGGGTAAGTTTGTAATATCTTTTAAAAAGGGAGGGGATATATGCAATTGAATTTTTAGGTTGGGTATATATACAATTGTTAGAGTTTATAGGGGAAAATATATAATTGTATATACATTTTTAAGCATAAGTTTAAACATAAATGTATAAGAAATAATCGAACTTTTATTATAAAATTATATTTTAAGATAATATATAATTAATATTATATAATTTATTAAGTTTAAGAAAAAATATATCTTTGATATTTAATTATAGAATCTAAAATTATTACTAGTACTTTGAAAGCTAGGTCGCGCCATGCACATGAAAGAAAGGTAATAAAGCTCATTAGTCATTACAATTGTCTAAGAATCGAAAGCAATCAAGTAAGGGGCTGTACTCACTCATTAGTCAGTTCTTACTCACTCAGCTCTTACTCAATTAGCTCTTATTCAGTTAGCAACTATCAAACAACCCCTAAGTAAGATATATCAAAGACAGCTTCGCGGGACGACTTGACCCGAAGCCCAACCATGCACATTTTCACAGGTTGAGGTGGTTACTCGATTTGGAGTGAGCAGTCTAATGTTACGCATCTGAATCCCTCTGCATGGGTTACTCAAACTGCATTCAAACTTCACTGCTTCCACCGTCGTTGATGTCCCTTTTATGTTGCTATATCTCACGTTGCTCACTTCCACCCCCGAAGTCTACATTAATAATCAATTCATTCATGTGTTCAAATCGTTCATTAAAACAGTTATGAAAACATTGATTGATTATTACTCAAGTGCATATATATGATTATTAAACATGGGTTGGCTTGCAAACCTCACGTGGGCATCGATCACCCGGGCAGTATGTTTGATCAATAATGATTGGGTTGTCGACTGACTTCATTACGATATTCCTGAACTCGACGTTCGTTGCATAGCTCTTGCTATCTCGTGCCCATGACTTGATCCGCACCCCGTTTTGAGTTTTCGTGAAAATGGAATTTGTAAGCGTCACATTCTGCACGCCCTCTTCGTTTAAGCTGTTACCCAAGCTACCTATGCTGCAAATTTAAAATGCATCTATACTATATTATAATACATATAATAAGGACAAAGTTGTCAATTACTTAAAAACTTTTTTATTACGTACCTAATACCATGGCCCGGCCCGCAAGCGATCTTCTCCATCCATATGTTCTTGGATCCGGGCCCGACCGCTATACAGTCATCCCCGGTCCTAAAAAGACTGTTCTTGACGGTAATACCAGTTGACGACTGGATGATCATACCGTCTGTATTCGGGCTGCGGCTCGGGGCTATAATGCTCAAGTGTTCAAACAGGATATTGTTGCACTTGCTTATGGCTATGTGAATTAACTCACTATATAACGACTTGAGCCCCCTAACAATCACATTGCTCGACCATAGGAATGATATCGACTGCAAGCGGTTTAACATATATTATATATTAATGCATTATTTGTTGTAACACTAATGCTAGTATTTGTAACATTGATGTTAAGATGAATGTTTGAAAAATCAGGACCACAACTGAATTAAAGATAAAAATACAATAAGGCTAATGATATTATTTTTTATAAAAACCGACAACTAATACTCTTTTCTTTAAATAAAAAAAAAGATTAAAGGAGGTGACACGTGACACTCAACCAAGGCTAGATGACTTGTAATCCAATCGTTAGATTTTGATTATTGAGTTATCATTTGAAAACATGGGTTATTTATTGGGTTATATATATATATATATATATATATATATATATATATATATATATATATATATATATATATATGGGATGTGTAAAATGAAAATTCTCTCGAGTTTGGAAAACTATGAAAACTTTGCAAAAATGAGGTTAAAAATATATATTTTTATGGTAGTTTTCTAAGATATATTGATCCCCTCTGGTAAAAAAAAACGCCGAGTAGTTTTTTTAAATATAAAAAACTAAAAAAATATTCGTTCTGCTAGCCATATCACATATGTAACATGACTGAAAAAATTTGTTACATACATAACACAACATATAATATTTTTTATCAAAAAAATTTATTCGACACTTTTTTTTTCACCAAAAGTGTTAAAACTGAATGTAGAATCTATATAAAAAAAATTAACCCCGTTTTTTGACTAACTTACATATGTCGGGTAAAAGTTTAGTTTTTTTTGGCCGATTTACCCGTTATGCCAGCCATGTTACCATTTCACATATATAACATGTCTGAAAAGGATTTGTTACACACGTAACATAACATGCAGTTAATTTTTATAAAAAAAAAATCCACTCGGCGCATTTATTGTTTTTTTTTTCACCAAAAGTGTTAAAACTGAATGTACAATCTATAAAAAAAATGAAAAAATAAAAAACAAAATTTTAACCCCCTTTTTTGACCGATCTACATATGTCGGGTAAACGTTTAGTCTTTTGATATTTTATTTTAAAACTACTCTGCGTTAAAGCACCTCAAAAAATGAAAAAAAAAAATTAATAAAATATTGACCCCGTTTTTACAAAGTTTCCATAGTTTTTTAAAATCGAGCGAGTTTTTTTTTACTATTTCCCTATAGGTTCATTCGGGAACCCCGAAAAATAAGGAACTGGAAAACCAATTTATTTTCTATATTTCACATGTGAAATACGATAATTTACATGTAAACTAATATTGATTGATCATCTCTAAAATAAATCAACATAAACATTTGACTTGGTTTTTAGATTGTTTCTCCGGTTTCTAGGCTTGTAAACGAACCGAACGAACACGGACATGAGCATGTTGGTGTTGGTTCATTTAACTTTAAGCGAACACGAACATTAGTCGAACACAAATTTTCTTGTTCTTGTTCGTTTATTAAGGAAATAGACATGTTCGTGTTCGTTCTTAAGGACTAAACTAACGGTTTATGGACATAAACGAACACAAATTTAAATGAACATAAACATTCATATTTTGTTTTTAAGAAAAACATTTAAATGAATGATTAACTGTTCATAATTTATTTCAAAATCCATTAAAACTCATCTAACAATCTTAACTTAAATATTTTATTAATAAAATAATTAAATTATTGTATTAATAAAACTAAACGAACGTAAATGAACATAAACGGACATAATCGAACACACATATACGAACATAAACGAACGTCCACGGACATAAATGAAAGAACGAGACATTTGTTCATGTCCGTTCATTTAATTAAATGAACAAAAAAATATGTTCGTGTTCGTTCATTTATTAAAATACGTAACATAAACAAACTTTTCACCGAACGGTTCACGAACTATTCACTGAACGTTTGGTTCATTTACAGGCCTACTGACTCCCCATTTTTTTTCTATATAACACACAAAAAATTAGGAATTGAGAAACCAATCTATTTTCTATACTTCACGTGTGAAATGCGATAGTTTACATATAATAATAACAATAATTGATTACCTCTAAAATAAATAGCATAAAAAAAGTTAGTTTTTTTAAATAATTTTTTTTTCTAGAAAAGTTTCCCGGTTTCCTAATTTTTTTAGGGGTCCCCATTGAACATCCGCCTATATATATTGTAACACTACCTATATTCATTAAATTTGTCATATTTTTATATATATTTCTAAAGAAATTAAGATAAGATGCAGGGCCGAAACTGGTATGAAGTCAGGAGTAGCACGAGCTACCCCTTAAACTCATAGGTAAAGTGATTTTTTTTTTGGATTTTTGGGTTTTTATGCGACCCTTAAAAAAACTATTAGATAATCACCTAACCTAAATACTCTGATGTAGTCCATATTATAAAACAATAAAGGTTGAAGAAAATCATAGATAAGATTTCGACCAAATTAATTTCATGTGTTTTTCATTAAGGAATTTAACAAGTTTGATGAGAATCATCGATTAATTTTCGGCAAAATCAATTCCATCCCCAGTCAGGGGCTCTCTGGGGGTGGAGGAGGGGATGTGCGCCAAACTCCGTTAAAAATTTTTGTGCTATCCCATAAAACTTAAAAATTTATAGTTTCGCTTATGATAAGAAGTTGAACAGATCGAAAAGAACACTTTATAATAACCAACTAACTGATAGATTAAAAGAAAATGTCACTAGCAACTATATATGTATATACACTCACCCTTACTCCAGGCGGGCAGTTACCACCGCTCCTCCGACAAGCCCAGAACTTGGAACCCTTTGCATCAATGGTTCCACCATGAACCGTTAACCTCGAAACCTTAGTGAACAATATCCAGAACCCGGATTTACCCATGTCGTAATAATTTGGTGGGGCGACAAGGGTGCCATCAATCTGAAACAAGATCCGGCTCCTACACGGGCCGCTAAACACGACCGGTTTAGTCATGAACACGCCCCGCGGAATGTAAACCATGCTCGAACTTGATGAGGCGCATGCAGCCCTCCAAGCCCTTTCAAATGCCTGGCTCGAATCGGTTCGACCACCACGTCTAGCCCCGAAACTAACCACATTGTAAGAAGCTGCATTGCAAGAAGAATATTGGAAGAATGAAAAATATATGAAGCAAATGCATGCAGCTTTTAGGAGATCCATATTGATAGAATACTAGTTATTAGATAGAGATGGGGTGTATATATGTGTACATATATAATTATATATCCAAGATATATTGAAGTGTGATTGAAGAAATGAATATTGGGAAGCATGAAAATATGAATTGTTTAAAGAAAGAATCCCGGAAAGAATGCATCTAAGTTCTAGGCCATAAATTCTATGCAGAGGAAAGACGACTAATGAACGTACACATCCATGTGAAGATGGAAAGTGTTGTACGTTTTGAACATGGTTTTAAGGTTTGAACCCTAGCCAGCCCATGTGACCCACATGTTATGTGTTATTAAATAAGTGTTGAATGATAAGCATCTCTTCGTATATATAACAGGACACTCATACCTATGATAAAATCAAATAGAAGTAGTATTTCTTCCGAAGACATCTATTTTTTATTAACTCTTTTTATTGAATTCTTAAATTTTTTATACTAGATTTAAAATACATTAAAAGAAATAAAAATAAACTAAAAGAAATACAAATCTAGGTAAAAGAATATGAATTAAGAATAAAAAATTAATAAACATATATTTTTAGGCAAAATACTGTTTTTAGGAGATAATATACGGATGTAATAATACATTGTAAGGCCACAAATCCATGAGACCTCATAGTTGGACTCACTATAAACATATATAGTTCTTAAACCAACAACTTTGTCAAAAACTGGTAACAGAATCTTTCAAAACGATTGTTCAAACAAAGACTTAACAGTGGATTTGACAGACAATTGTCTGTGCTTGCCCCACTCCAACACAAAGGACTAACTAAAGTGTTATATCCGCTAAGGGACTCTACTCGCCAACGACATGTCAGAGTCAACTCGTAACGCTACTCTAGGATCTGTGCAATCTGGCCGGGTGTCGCTTCTAGGTATTTTCTTTAGTGAAGATGTCCGCGAATTGATAAGCGAACGGCACATGCAACACACGAATATGACCAATGCGAACCTTTTTCCTAACAAAATGAATATTGATCTCCACATGTTTAGTACGTTGATGCTGAACAGGATCACCCGATAAATATACCGCAGAGACATTGTCACAGTAAACAACGGTGGCGGTACGAAGGGGGACGTGTAACTCTAATAACAGATTTCTCAACCAACTAACCTCTGCCACTACATTGGCAACTGCACGGTACTCTGCCTCGGCACTAGAACGGGAGACTGTCGATTGACGCTTAGACGACCATGATAAGAGATTATCGCCCATGAACACACAATACCCGGATTTGGATCGGCGGGAATCAGGACATCCCCCCAGTCGGCATCTGAATAAGCCGTAAGCGAGTGAACGGGATTCGCATTCAACCGAATCCCCTTATCCAAGGTACCCTGTAGATAGCGCAAGATGCGCTTCATGTAAAGGAAATGAGCCTCCCATGGGGCATGCATAAAAAGACACACCTGTTGAACAACATAGGTGATGTCAGGTCGTGTAAATGTAAGATACTGGAGAGCCCCAGCAATACTCTTATATAGCGAACCATCAGGCAATAAAGGACCATCTGTAGCACTGAGTTTGGAACTGGTATCAACTGGTGTAGCTGACGGACGACAGTTGCTCATGTTGGCGCGCTGTAAAATCTCATGAGCATACTGCGCCTGATGTAAAAATAGACCCGACGAATCTCGAGTAACAGTAATACCCAGAAAATGATGTAAGTTGCCTAGATCAGTCATGGCGAATTCCCTCGAAAGGGCGGAGATAAGACTCCGAAGAAAACCCGCATCAGACGCTGTAAGGACGATATCATCCACATATAGTAAATAGGCGGTGTGTGTGCCATGACGGTAAATAAATAAAGAGGTATCACAATGGCTACTCTTGAAACCCTGCTGCAGTATAAAGGTAGAAAACCTGTTATACCAAGCTCTCGGTGCCTGTTTTAAACCATATAAAGACCGTTTTAATCTGCATACAAGATCAGGAGAAGACTGATCAATAAACCCAGGGGGTTGCTGCATATACACTCATGTCAGTTGGGTGATTGGGCCGTGGGTAGGTAGGAGGCGGTGGGTATGGGTGAGGTGGTTGGTTGTAGTACGGTGATGGTTGTGATGGATAGGGAGCGGGTGGAGGTGGGTAATATGTAGATGATGGTTGGTTGTAGTAAGGTGAGGGATTTTGATAAATAGGCGGGTTAGGTTGATAGCGGCCACCCCTATTGGAATTATAGCCCCCCCCCCCCGCGCGGTAAAATCTGCCTCCACGGCCTCCACGGCCTCTGTTGTAATTCCTATGGTGGGATGCATCATAATTACGGTTTGTAGCAAACTGTTGGTTATTGGAATTGTTGGTGGGTGGGTCAAGATTACGATTTGGTGGGGGGTTGGGATGTGGGTTTGGTTGTGCACCATTATTATTATTATTGGCAAGTAAAACCGAATGATCAGCTTGTTGTCGACCCTTGATGCGTTGTTGCTTAAGATGAAGCATATTGCAAGCTTCATCCCATGCAGGAGACTGTTGATTGATTATAGTCCTCACCGTGTCATACTCACGTGGTAGACCTCGGACAAGTTGTATGACCTTCCGATTCTCATCTACTGTCCTGCCAAGTTGAGTAAGTTGTCCTGCCAATTCCTGGATTTTCTGACAATAAGCATCCAGGGAATCACACGAATATAAAGTTAAAGTTGTGAGTTCATGCTCCAATGCGGCGGCTCGAGAGCCTTTGTTATTTTGAAAGTGATCCTACAACTTAAGCCAAATATCTCGAGCGGTAGCTTCATTAGTAATATTGATACGTTTAAGCAAAGTATCAGAAAGCGTACTGTAGATCCATTGAAGGACTACATCATCGATTTCAGACCATACCGTGTATAATGGATCAGTTGATTCGGGCGGAACGGTACCGTCTATGTGATCCAGTACCTTGTAGGCACGAGCGTGATTTGTGAAAAGCTTCACCCATAGAGAATAGGTGATGTTTACGCCATCGAGAACCTTTACACGAATGTGAATGTTGGTAACCGAGTATGCGTGCGACAGTTTGTCAGTTGCTTCCTTGAGCGCGACTGCGTTGTCTGCCATAACGCTGGAAGAAACAGAGGAGACAGAAGATGCCGGCGATGAAGAAGGGGTTGGAGATCGTGACGCCACGTCGAGACCGGCGGTTGATCGGAAAAAAAAAAGAAGGACGTCGGCGGCAGAGGTTTACGTAAGAAAGGTGGGTGATTATAGGGTTTGGTTATTATGGCTCTGGTACCATAATAATTGTTATGATCCCTTGAATATTTCAGTATTATTCACCCACATATATACTCATATAGTTTACACATTTAGTCCCTATACAAATACTAAATAACATATAATACAAGACATAGACTAATAAATATGTGTATGGTGTAAGCGGTGTTGTGCTTGTCTAGCTTCTTGCTAGGACAGCTAAGCCAGTTCTGTTTTGACCTTGTTAGGCTTTTAATATATTTGCTGTTAAAAAAAAAATGTTCCTCTCAAAATGGTAATTTCTCAAATAAAATCTTTAATCTTTGTTTACAACCTTACATAATTATTATATTAAATATAATATTCGTTACAAGTTACAAACCAACACAATTCTTCTCCAAATACCCATCAACCTCCGTAGTCATCTTCGCCATCTTTTTTTCACACCTCCGGTTCCATTTCCCCTCATCCGCTCACCCCTTCCCCAAATCAAAAAGCGTGATTATGATATCATCTATCCAAGAACCCTAAATCCTAATTTCTTCGGTTGTGAATCATCATACGCGATTGCGTGAAAACAAGAAACCAGAAACCTTCAATTCGAATTTGCGATTGCCGCATCAAGATACAAGAAATCAAAGAACACGAATCATTGTGTTGTAGAAGAAGCCCCAACACAGAAATACGTTGGTGATTTGGATAAATGAAGCAAATCAGAATTCGAAGATCGAGAAGTCATCTTGGATCACAGTTCTGCGAATGATATAAATCCCGAAGGTTAGACATACTTTTATACATGATTAGTCCACTGATCCAACATGCAATGATATCAATTCCTTCACTCATTCTCATTGTAATAATCGATCATTATATTACGTAACCATCGATCATCGAATTACGCTTGAAATATATGCCGCGACAGATCAATTAAGAAGATGATTCCATGATAATCCAAACCGACCAATTCTAAAAAATCCTAAAAAACCTAGGGAAATTGAGAAGTATGTATGTGGCCGTATACGTCTGCGTCAAGAATTCATTCACAAAGTATCAATTAAGAAGATGATTGATTCCATGGTACTAATTTGGATTCTCCATAGATCTCCGTCCGGTACTAATCAGTAATTACAATATAAACCTAATTTATTTTCTGCCCTTTATTGATATGTTCTTCATTTTTGTTTGTTTCTATATATATATTTTTAAATCCATATCTTCACTGTGCATGTAGCATAGGGCAAATTTTGAAATTTGCGTTTGATGTTAGGGTTTCCAAAGTAGCATTAGGGCAGATCCATTTCTGACATTGATTTTTGTTTCTATGGCCATAAAACTTATTGACATTGATTTGTGGAATTAATTTCGTTTTGTTATGATGGAACATAAGTGATTCTCTAAGTCCCTGAAGAATATGATATGCTTCAACCTAAAAGATTAAAAAACCAGAGACCCCAATTCTGTTTTCCGTTCTGATGGTAAACCACTTGAGTCATCTTCAGTTCAAAGTGTTGTTCTTTGTAGGGATAAAATAACTACCACCAAGAGGATGGAGTCGGCTCTTCGACAAGAAAGAGTATTGATGGTGGGTCTTGATGTGGGTGTTAAGACAACCATTTTGTAGAATCTCAAGCTTTGTAGGTAATTTTACTACTTTTTGATTACAACATCAACTAGAAGTTGTTATTTAAGTTATAATAAATAAGCTTCACAGTGTGGGATGTTGGGGGTCAGGACAAGGTAGAATGGTTAATCATTGATGACTTTTTAATTTATAATGTTGCAGCCCTCACTCTTTTTTTAAAGAATAGTGTACACTCATATGTTTTCGCTCGACGTTTTAAGGTTTCTTATGTCCATTACTGTTTAAGTGCTTTTGTGTACACCAATGTGCATGTATTGTTAGCATGCTTTTGCTAAATAGACAACTTTGAAACTAGTTTACCAAAATTTAAATGAGTACGCCAAATTTTTTTCTTTCAACACTTCAGTAAATAGTATTTTAGGTAAACGAATGTTGTATTTGTTGGCTTTTAATGTTTGCATAAACAAGTTATGATTAAAAACCCGGCGCAATCAAATGCAATAACACGAGGGCTATCTAATTTATATAATTTAAGTAAAAGAATTGAACCCAGATCATCTGAAAGGTATCTTATATAATATATGCCAATATGGTTTCTTCTAGCAGGGCAATGTCTTTCTATAAGAATAACATGTATTCCTAATGACACAGACTATTAATCATGGTATTTGAACTGTTATCTTTGTTTCTTAGTTTATTTGGATTTGGTGATTGTTTACTACAAATCATATCAATTCTTTTACTACTTTTTCACATTTCCTTTCTCAGAAAGTGATCATATCATTATAGGACCGAATTAATAAGGAAAAAACATATAGCTGGTTGTTGCTCTTTGCTATATCTTTGTATTCCATTACTGATCACCTAATTAACAATTTATGTGTAGAAGTAACAAGAATCATAATTATTCTGGGTTTGCCTACAAATCAGAAGGTTGGAGATCAACATAGATAGTTTGTCAAGATTTGAGTTAGTCATCAATGTTGGTAAGCCATTCTAATCCAAAAATCTCATTAATCATTTGATTTCATAAGTAAAATAGAGCATAATTAAAAGCACTTATGTGTATGTAAGTTGAATCAAATGTGCAGGAAGTTTGAGGAAATTCTGAATTCTACAGGAGACATCGTTAACACTAAACCCACTTAACCTAAATTTTTTGTGCTGGATTGAACTGAGTAAATTGTTGTGTATATAAAGGTGTTTAAGAAACAAATAGTTCATAACAAATCATTGATTCTAAGACAAACGGTAAGTTTTATTAGGAGAGAGGATGTGGGACAACAACAAATTCAATCCGTATACGTTCTAATAGGATTTTATCATTTAAGTTTTGTATTTTTTGGGTCATTTCTAGACATGGAAAGAATTATCGTAAGGGACTTGGGGACGGGTAGTATTGAGTTCATTTTGTATATATTGAATGTTGCATTTGTATATGGTACTTAGTGAATGTAAAATTTTTAAATAATCAATTATTAAAAACTATTATAGTGTTTATGCAGTTACTTGCGGTCTCTAGACAAGGAAATTTATTTTCTTTGTAACAAACACGCCGCAACGCGCGGGCAAAAATACTCGTTAACTTAAAAGAGTATTAAGAGTATATGATGCTAGAATATCATTTAACGATACAAACAAAATCCAAAAGTCAATCGTAAATTGGCAGTATTTCTACATTATAACATTCGCGTTATAAAAATATAGTTTCCTTGGATGCTGGTTTGGGAACATTTATGATTTAAAACATGAAAATTTATCTTGATTCCACCTTTTATTCATGTTCAGTAACAATTATTAACCTCTGTTTGCAATAAGCTATTAGATGTATGTATGCTATTAACTTAAGGATACTATGTTAATTGATTGTAGGTATACCTTGCAAACCTGAGGGTAAGGTCAGGACATACCGGATTAATAAATTTCATTTTGGTTTGTGTCAGGACGGGTCGATTAAAACACGGTCAGGATTTTCATATATAGTGAAGCTGAAGATGGATAAGAATGGGAATTACTTAATGTTGGTCCAAATCCAAAACCTGGATTCGAAAGCACAGGTCAGCAAGCACCTCCCTTTATGATGTTATCTAATATTTACTGTAAAAATTAATATTATATTCTTAAGTGAATGGGTCAAAATTGTCACCTCTAAAGTAAACTATAAAAATATTATTTTATCGGTGCTAATCTGAGTATGGTGCTTATGTTTGCAGATTACTTTCGAATACGATTAGAGGAAAAATAATATATGCAAGACCGTTAGGCCACCAAGCATTTTGAGGTGAGTCTTCTATATCAGTTAAACTTTTGTACTAGATATAGTTATTGTGGTTAGCTAATATCAGCCGTAAACCTGGGGTTCAATACTCTTAAATATTTATTTCGAAGTCTTCTACATGAGTTGTTTGTTTCCCTTATGACAGGAAAACACAAAAGGGCAGAGCTGAGTATTTTTCCAAAATCATTAATAGTTGTATCACATCGTCTTCATATGATGTCAAGACAAAAAAGGTGCAATTGCTGCAGATAATGTCAATGTGAAGGTAAAATTTGTTACATTGGCATGTAATTCTGTTTAGGTCCTTTAATGACTTGGGAATGCATTTCTAATTTACAATAAATTGATATCTGGACTCCAGGAAGTGGTAGAAATCCTGACGCATATATATTAAAAGATCAGGTACTCTATCACCTAATATCGTATGTTGTCTCTTTCTCTCCTTCTCTCCTTCTCTCACCAAGAGATGTCAGTTTCCATCCACTTATGGATGGGTAGATTTGGTTTTATCATTATTTAACAGGCCAGGCAAGTAAAAAAAATTGAGCAGAAGGAATCATGTCAATTTGGGTTGAAAGTGACCCTGATTGTATTATTATTCCATAATTTTCTATTCAGAAATTAATAATACTAATGAAATACTTTAATATCTATAAAGAGTTATGACAAAAGTGTTCTAGATCAGCTCGATCCGACTGGGCGCAGTTCAATATGTACAAAGTTACCTTGTAAGTTTGGATCAGAGGGAACAGAATTAAGGATACGTGAATTGTGTTTAGGCATTATAGTAATTGATGTGCAGAAACTGATTTGAATGAAAGTAGAAATAGGATAAGATAAGAACAATCGAATTAGAGAGAAAGTAGGAACTAGGATTTCATAGAATACGAATGATGTGATTTACAGGAAGACAATGGCTATATATACATCCTGTTAAGTTGGTTATTCCAGAAATAACTGTCTAGGAACCGACTTAACAATAACTGCCATTGACTTTTATGTTTGACCCGTTAACTTACTTACATACACATATATATAATTGTCACAATAATAATACTAAATAACTTATGCTTAATTTAAGTCTAACAATCACCCCCCTAAATTAAGCATACTTAATCTCGGGTTCTTCAATCAGCTTGCTCCTTTCATATATGTCTTCAAGGGACTTTGTGGTCTTCCATTCTCTTTCCTCGTTGCTGCTGCAATCTTCATAGACTTCATCCAAACTTCTATAGCCTCTTGGGACAGCTTCTTCAGACTCAGCATCACCCCTTTCGTAAACATCCTTCAAAGTCTTGTACCCTTTTGGAACGATTTCAGTTTCTTCAGTAACAAACTGGTGCAGGAACTTTGATTTTTCAGCATGTTCATCATTTCCTTCAAGTGATATTTCGAAACCTTCAAGCATTCCCTGCATTTGTTCATCTTTCTTCATGGTTTGTGACAACCATGTTTTGATCTGCTGCAGCCTTTGCTTTCTTGTTCCTTGGTCTCATGGAGATATGCCTTGGGTCTTCAAGCTGTACATTCAGTTTTCTTTCTTTGTGAACATTGTAGTACCAATCCAGCACTTCCAAATACTTTAGATATACAATTCTGATTTCTTTTCCAAAGTTTCTGTCAAAGCCAATCAGACTTGTTACTTCCTCCCACTTCTTACTTTCAATCACCTTTTCATAACCTCCCATTGATTGTACAATGACATAGAGATCGAATAACTCTATCCATTGTCCATTACTGATTTTAGGAGGTATAGGTCTCTCATTTGCAATCTTCAAATAATCTTTGATGAACCATTCGATTAGTTGTCTAAACTCCATTTTGAGAGCATCCTTGTGATTCTTGAATATGTCATAGATCTGCATCATGTCCAGAAAAGTGACACAATCTTGAATACGTGATACAAACCTTGACCCACTACTCTCACCTTCTTCTTTCTTAACTGTTTTGGCAGCCTTCATCTCTTCTTCTTTCTCAGTCTTGACCTCTTTGTTCTTATCCTTCTCTCTTTCTGAATTTCCTCATCAATGTGTTCACTCAAAGCATCGAAATACTTATTCAGATAGGTTGCTTCCCTTCCATTGCTCCCACTGGATTCTTCCTCGGTCTCTTCATCCACTTTCCTCTTTCCTTTTGCATCATACTCAAACATACCTTTGATCTTGCACACATCTCCCTCATAAACAACTTCAAAACGTTGTTTCTTTAATTGATCAGGACTTAAAACATTTCTATCCAGGGATGGGACATACTTAACAGATTGAATGAAATATTTTGATCCAGAGAAATTGATTTCAGTATTCCCAATCCCTCTAACAAACAGAAAATCATTCTCCTGTGTTCTAGTTTCTACACCGAAGGCTCTTTTGAAGTTTGTAAATAAGTATTTGTATGGTGACATATGATCAGGGAAAGATGGGTTGACATACCATATATCAGACCAACCTTTGTATTGTGTTCCCATCACAATCACATCCCTTCCCTCCAATCCTATTTTATTAAATTTATTGAATAATTTTGCCTTACAGTGATCTTGAGTGTGCCCGAAATTCTGGCAATAGAAACACATAATCCTTGACTTCCTTACATCCCGTTTCTTCTTTTCTGTTGCAGTAAAAGCATGAATCTTGATCCCCTTCTTCTGTTTTTTCTTCTCGAAAACTCCTTGTTGTAAAGTCAGATTCTTCAGTCTCCTTTCTGCCTCCATCCGGCCTTGATCAACCTTTTCATTGGACAACCGCCTTGGTGATCGGAATTGATCCTTTCCATGATCAATTTTCACTTTGCCTGGGGTCAGAATTTCGAATCTGTTGTGGGTTCTTATCGGGTCAGGGATAAAGTGTTCTTCGGTTTTTGTTTTGATTTTTCTGGGCGGAATCATGTAAGGTTTGGAACGTAATCTGCGCTCTGATACCAAGTGTAAGTTTGGATCAGAGGGAACAGAATTAAGGATACGTGAATTGTGTTTAGGCATTATAGTAATTGATGTGCAGAAACTGATTTGAATGAAAGTAGAAATAGGATAAGATAAGAACAATCGAATTAGAGAGGAAGTAGGAACTAGGATTTCATAGAATACGAATGATGTGTGATTTACAGGAAGACAATGGCTATATATACATCCTGTTAAGTTGGTTATTCCAGAAATAACTGTCTAGGAACCGACTTAACAATAACTGCCATTGACTTTTATGTTTGACCCGTTAACTTACTTACATACACATATATATAATTGTCACAATAATAATACTAAATAACTTATGCTTAATTTAAGTCTAACATACCTCTTTGAACCATTTTGTCGCCTGTATTATACACCTGCTAATTCAATCGCTGCATATCATATGATAGGAAACACGATACCGTCAACGCTATTTAGATCTGATGGTCAACTCGGAAGTTAGACATACATTCAAGACTCGGTCAAAGGTCATATCTTATATTAGACGATTTCTTGACAACCTTGATTTTTTTAAGGTAAACACACTTATTAGTTTAGTTTTTCTTCATTTGTTTGTCTTTTTAATGGCTAATTATTAATGTTTTTATTAAAGGTTGAAACTCCAATGATGAGCAAGATTGCTGGTGGAGCTGCTGCGATGCACGGGTACCTGATTTTATTTTTTTCTTGATTTCTCATCCTTAGTTTTTCTTGATTTGTTTGTCTTTTTAATGGCTTATTCAATTAAATTTACTATAATAGATTATAATTATTGTTATTTTTTTTAAACACCAGCCTTGCGATGCACGGGTATCAAAGACTAGTATATGAATAAACACAAACTGATATGCTTGCCTATAACCGAAAAAGCATGTTATGGTATTAAGCATTGTTTAAATAATTCTGATTGAGGTATTGATGTCTCAAAAATTTGTATTCGTTTTGGTGATTGATGGGTCAATCGAGGTCATTTAGGGCCACTAAGAATCTCTTATAGGATCTGTTAGCACAATGAAATTATATGAGTCATGCACGTAATTGAAGCTGCTCTTTTACAATCACTGTGACCCTCTCATTGTTTTCTTATTTTTGTTAATTTTAGAATTCTTTAGAATAGTTTGGTTGGAATTTGATAATTGTTTTGAATGGATTTTATTAGAACAACCTTTTAGAATAAGTTGTATTGAATGATAAGATTTTACTTTCTGATTTGTGTGCTTTAATCCATAACAGAACTTGCAATCTCAGTTCTATCATGTATATTATATTGTGTAATATGGTGAAAATTGGAATGTAAGAATGTTTTTTGACTTCTTTTTGTCAATTATTGAATGTGAAATTAATAATTCATGTTAGCGCCCTCTGCATAACTCCCTTAATAATTTATTTTTAATGTTTATGTTAAATAGTTTATATAGTTAGTCCATTAGTATTAAGCCCACTAGCCTAATATGTAGATATTTCTTGTAGCTATATATTTGTTGTATCTAGATATTTCTTAGCTTGTATAAATAGGGGTTTCACCTCACTTGTAACATTATCAGATTTTATCAACTACTTTCACAGTTTATTTATTGATTATGTTTTTTAATTAAGACTTTCTGTTGCTGCTGTTTGTTTGTTGCAGGATTGTTGATCTTGCTACCTTCATCACGTTCTCTGTAAGTCTTCTTTTTTATTTTTACTTTTTACCTTTCTCTTTTTTATATTATTTATGTTTTTTTAGCTCTATTATGTCCTGTTGGTTTTTTTGCTTTGATTTTATCCTATAAAATTAATAAAATATTGTTAAGGAAATAAATTAAAAACACGGCTAGCAATCTTAACATAACTTTACATCCACAGAAAAGGGGTTTTTCTGTTTTGCTATAACAAGCGAAGAAAAAACAGCAGCACCAAAAGGCAGCTCTTCACGAAACAAGGTAAACATATACCTACAAAAACATTATATGAGCATAACTTAAGCCCAATGACTACTAGATGCTTAACAATTGTTTTTGGTCAGAAGTTAATTTACCTTCAATATTAATCCTATTTTCAACTGTACCTGTTTTGTAATATCTCCATTCCACTTTTAAATTATATATCCTGCAAAATATGTTTATCTAATTTAAAAGCCATGACTGAATCACGTTGGTTGGGCATCTCAATCACATGTAGTCACCATGTTCAATGGCTCTCCAGGGCCTTGAAGATGGTACCATGGACAAGTACAACTGCCATTTGCAGTAATCTATGATTAAAAAAGTTCATAATATATATTTTGCATTTCTGCTGTAACAAAAATTAGGCCAGAAATATTTGGTTCTACTGGATCTTTTTATATCTCAGACAGACTGGCTGAAATCATTTTGACTTTTGGATGTCATACTTAATACTCTTCAACTTTCAATTACAATAGTAT
>JBCNJP010000018.1:14823511-14851986 GCA_039602395.1 Deinandra increscens subsp. villosa | reverse complement strand
TGAAATTCGACATGATAGTTTAGACTCGTTGGGCCAAGGCTACCGAAAGCCTAAATCGGCATAAGCAAGGCAACACGTCCTAATGACGTGCCTTTGCAAAGCTAGGCCGTCCAAATGACAAGCCTTAACAATGCTAGGCGTTCTAAGAACGAGCTTTAGCAAGGCTACCTAAACGAGCCTAAAGCACCTAACTAAAAACCTAAACTAAACTAATTAAACTAATAAAGCGATAAATAAACGAATAACGAAAGGAAGGAAAAAAAAGGAAACAAAGAAGAAAAAAAAGAAGAATTACCTCAAAGAAGCTTTTCAAACGAGACGAGCTTGAAGGGCGGCACCTCCTCGCCGAGAGCATAAAAATCTACTAAGCACGACACCCAAGGGGGTATCGTAGTTGTGGAACCGCCAAAAATTGGTTATTCCACTTGTTTATACTCAAACTAGGAGTTGCAAACTATTAAGGATCAAGGGAGGGTATTTATAGATGAGAAATGGAGTGAAGTTTTGTTTTAGGGGCGATGTGGGATGGGTTTAGAAGAGGAAAACGCGTCTTTGTAATCAACAACAAACACCAAACTTGTTTTCGCGATTCCCGCTTCGTTATAACTCACTTTTGCACGCGGTTATTTAATCTAGGGCATGAGACCTGACCGGGCGATTGATGGATTTATAGATATTATTAGTTGAGTAGATGTGCTGCCTTAGATTTGGACCCGAATAAAAGGGTTCGAGTCTATGTTAGAATATATCCTTTTTACTAATGAGTTGATCGTATTCTATGCGACCGCTATGTACATCTTCTTAGTGGTATTTAGGCAGTTCTAAGTTATAAGTAGGATTTGATTAAAGTTTGATTCATAGTCCTAGGTGATTAACGT
This sequence comes from Deinandra increscens subsp. villosa, assembly GCA_039602395.1. Lineage (NCBI taxonomy): Eukaryota > Viridiplantae > Streptophyta > Magnoliopsida > Asterales > Asteraceae > Deinandra > Deinandra increscens. The sequence goes on along the minus strand of JBCNJP010000018.1, from coordinate 14,851,108 downwards.
GTGTCTATAGCCTTAGTTTTCCTTTGATTGTGGGATTAGCAAGCCTCAAATGGATTGTTAATTCGTTCTAGCACTTCACATAGCTGTTGGTTCTTCATAGTAGTAGGGTTCTAGGGTAGTCAGACCGTTACTCGAGGGCCTTAGAATTTTATTTGACTAAGACCGGGATAAGTCTATTTAGGGAACAGTTATCATAAATAGAGTCAGTCAAGATAAGTCAAGAGGATTCGAACCCTAGGTGATGCTTTTCTCTCTCTGATTTCCATTATCTCATTTTTGTCTGCTTAGTTAATTGCTTTAGTTTTCATAACTAATTCTCAAAATCATTTTCATCGGTTAGATGTTAGCAAAGATCTATAATAGGGAGATTGCACATGCGTCCACGGATTGATACTCGGTACTTACTGACACTATATTACACCTGACCGGTAATCTTAGCCTAAGATCTAGTTTGGTCACTCAGCATTTACCATTTTAAAACTTGTAGGTTTTTATAGACCAAATATTACACGCCAGAAAGCATCTAGATTTAAACACAAAGCAGATTTTTTTTTCTTTGAAATTACCTGAAGAACGCATGATTACAGGCAAAAAAAAAAATTGGAAGTAGAGTATATTTTTAATATGTACTATCTTACCATCGAGATTCGCAGGCTTCCATGTTCAGGCAAACAATTGCATCACAAAAAAAGTTGTTAGCCGAGAATTAACACAAAAAAGTTCTTCAACTAAGTTAACTACCGACAATGAATCTCCAAAAGAGAAATCAGAAGTACCAACAGCATAAAGTCGACTTAAATTCTCTTTTGCATAAGCGCATATTTTAATAGCAGAAAATTCTATGTTATCAATACACATGGTGAAATTATAGCAAGGTGCCTATAATAAATTACTAATTAAGGAATAGAAAGGTGAAGGTGATAGGGAAATCAGACTAATTAAGGAATAGAAAGGTGAAGGTGATAGCGAAATCAGGCCTACCTCTCTGTTAGCTTTCTTATCCAAACCAAACTTCTCATTTAAATCTCTCTCTTCTCTTAGTATAACCTCAAAAAGAAAAGAAAAAAATTTGATCGATCTTTTATTTGTCCATGTTATGATTATGTGCCGACAACCATTTATGTGTTTGTAATACATAACCAAAAAAAGGCCCAATACTTTTACAACGAACAAACATATAAAGAAATTTTGTTTTTAGTAGGATCAATACATTTAATAAGAAAAAGAAGAATTATGTTGTGATTTGTTAGTAAGTTTATGATGTTATATGTTAATAGAAGTATAGAACTTTGTTGTAGGGCATTCTTCCAAATACAGTAAAACCTCTATAAATTAATAATGTTGGGATCGAGATATTTTATTAATTTAGCGAGATATTATTATATCGATAAATTAATAAATTATTAATTTAAAGAGTTGGCTTATACTTATGAGGAACTCTCAAATTAATGTATCGACCTTCAAAGTTTTCATATCCGTTCACTTTACCTATTTGAAAAAAAAAAACAGAAACAAGGACCTTCAAAATTCCCATGTACATTCACACATTAATGAACTTGTCAAGTTCAATGTATATACATCTAGATTGATCGCTATAAAATGTCTAATGATACTGTTCAAAATCCGGTTGATGATGAAGTTGCTGATGATTTAGTACCTTTATAACCTGTCACTCGGAAAGAAGCATTGCAACTGTTTGTTGCATACGAGAATACCGTGCCTCAACTCTCAAGTGCAATGGAGAGATTTAAAGATGAACTCAATATATATTTGAAGTTCACAAAAAAAAAACAAGTGACTATAGATCATTTTTTACTAGACAATCCTATAATTTTGGAATATTTTAGTAATTATTAATTTATAGTTTCGCTGGGACCAATATAATTACATTGGGGTTTCAAAAAAATTATTATCTTATTATTTTATCGATTGGGATCCAATTTTGTACTGGTCCCAAGTCGGGACTAGACAAATTATTAATTTTATCGAGGTTATTAATTTATCGAGTATTAAATTATAGAGGTTCTACTGTAGAAGAAAGATTGTTGTCAAGCAGACTTTTACTCAATCACTGACACGTGTTCCCGTCGCAACACAAAACTAGTTCTTTAATATATGAAGAACAAGAATGGAAGCCTCAAAATGCAACGATAGATTAGCATACAATTGACCATGAATCAAAAGGAGGGGAACCGAATGGCTAATTTTCAACAACCATCAAACCACAATACCTAACCATCCTCTATGCACTTATTTGAGCCTTTCTTTTCTCAGCCTCTCCATTTCTTTAACCATTTGCCAATGTTCATGTGACAAGCATGTCTCACCAAAGCTCACGCCCATTAGCCGCCCCATAGTGAGCCATCTATAAATCACACACATAAAACAATATCATCACCTACATCTAGAATTACACCTACCAATTCAAACAGATCGAAAGCAAAACCTGTTGAAATCTTCGGTCCCCAAGCTCCGATCAACTTGTCGGGCTGCAACCATATCATCTTCTACCACCTGTCATTGCTAATGTTTCAGATATGTTTCAAAAAAAAAAACAAATGTGTTTTATGAAATCAACCCAAATGTACCTTTTGCATATCTGCCCCAATAGAATGTGGCAATGATCTAGCTATAGCCAAATACCATCTCCACGCATTTAACGTTTGTTCATCCGTGATTCCTGAGGGACTAGCAGAAGATGGATGGAAAGGGATGACAATATCGGCCGGTAAAATGTTTGATTTTCCTTCAGAAAGAATCAAGATTTGAACATCTGCATCCATCTTCATTTTATAATATTTAAAATCATATTCCACCTGAAAAAAAAAAACAAATAAAAACTAATTATCTTCAATCACATCATATAACTAAAATCAAATATATATACCTTTTGGAATTCCATTAAATCCTTAAGCAAACGCGTATTTTCAACACCGTTACTGTTTAATGTCCCGGATTGTAATTCTGTCTCATCTATTGTAAAATGTGAACCCTCTGCGCACTGAAGAACCCCGGGCACGAGTCTGCAAAATTGATAACACAAAAATGTTAATCATTATAATAAAAACTTGAAAAAAGCAGGAAATATCTATCATAAACACTTTTATGTTACCTGTCTGTTTGGTAATCTTTCACTGGTGCAAGTGAAGCGGTATTAAGAAAATCCACTGTGAAAGGAATACATTGACTGAAAGGTAAAAGGTTTTTTACTGCATCATTAATCCGGTTACCAAACACTGATATACTTGATTTGTCAAAACCGGTAAGATTAAGTGATAATTTCCCCACTGCAATCGAGTCTACCCTTAAGTGAACCTGTAACAACAATTCTTGTTATTTTAACCTAAAGCATGTGTGAGTTCGTGTGTATATATATGTATAGTTTTAGCTTGTTACCTTTGATAATAGGTGTAATAGTAGAAAATTAGCTGCTAAATCATCATCACCAAGAACTACCGAAAGATGGCGCAGAAGGGACTGGCGAATTTCTTTTATCAAATGAGGTTTTGGCTGCAAGATCACAATAACTGAATTAACATTCAACATGGCAAGGAATAAACAAAATAATAATATGATTAAATTTGTCAACCTCCATTGTTGGTGCTCGAACAATCAAATCACTAGGTGAAAGCTTTCTGTGTACAAGACAATGAAGCCGTGGCACCTGAAAACATATTTTTCACTTTTAAACCAGAGCATAAAAATAAACATAAAAAAGATGACATTTTTAGTAATACAGATGGGTGTTGACCTTGCTAGGAGGTTGGTTGACTAATTCCTCTTGGTCGAAACAGTTTTCCAGCTGGATTTCACCATTTTTGTCATCTTTAACATCAGTGTCAAATGTAAGAACACCAATAAACTCAAAGACATCATTTAGCTTCAAGTCAGACTCTGGAGAGTCATATATCTACAAAATTAACACTTATTTAGATATTCTGATTTATATACTATGTAAAAGTTTTGGCTTTTAATTATATTCTTTAAGCAAAAGAAGTGGATTTTACCTTCACAAGACAAGGAAAATTATTTCTATCAAACTCAGGCACCATAACCATACCACAATCCGTACCCACATTCATGTCCTCAGATGGGAGAGATTCGCCTTCTCGCTGTTGAGAACAAATATTCCCAACAAGTTAATTTAGAATAGGTTAACACAGCTTTGGGTTAAAATGTTCTAAAAACAGATTTAATATCATCATACTAGCATATAATCAACAATTAGCTCACCATCTTCTTTGCACTTGGAGAATCTTGTATCTCATTATTTGAGTCCTACATTTTGACCAAATTAATGTCAAACAACATGTAAATCTTTAGGCTTTTGCATAATGTAAATCTTTAGACTTTTGCATAATGGCCAAATTAAATTCCAACATACTTGCATTTCCACCTCATCATAAACAGAGCAGGCGTCTCTCTGTCGCTTTTCTCGGCTTGCCGATGTGGCAAATGTATTTGCCACACCATCAGAAGTAGCATCTGCCCATAAATTTTGGCCAGGGACCTATAAACAAAGGAAATTTTACAAAATAATTAATAATCTCCTAATGAACCTAGTGTTGCATGCTATGTTTTTTCTTTATTACATTCTTTTATGTATCTATACTATTTCTAGTTGTATCTTTCCAGTTAAAAAATTAACATTACTCACTGGAACACAGTAAATTAACCGACGCTCCCAGACGCACATATCGGGCGAAGAACCCATTGGAAATTGTGAAACATCTGTGAACTTGTTGGTATTCCATGTATCTTTGCTCTACAAAAGATAACATAATACTAATGTAAATAACAAATATTAACAATAATGAAAAAAAATACTGAACATATTCAGAGGTGAACTTCAGGCTATGGCATACCTTGTAAGCACCAACATAGAACTCATTACCCAGCATGTCTTGTATCATTCCACGAAAACGAACTAATGAATTCGGTTGAACCCATTTAACTGTCGATGGAGTTAGGATTGGGACCTAAAAAGTATAAACCAATCAAATAAATGATGATTTTACACATTTTTTTAATAAACAAATTGTAATCCCCAAATGAGCACTCACAGTAAAATTAGGTTAACAAAATTTCAGAAATTAACTCAATCTAGTCAGTAATCAGTGTTTAGCATTTCAGCAACTAAACTTCATGAAACCCTAACCCTGTAATTGAATTCATAAAACCCTAGAAATATAAACCTAGATACAATTAACAAAATAAATTTGCACCGGTTCATAAACCCTAGATTCGTACATACCTACCTCACTTAGGCCGTCGTTCTATCAGAAATCAGTGTTCAGCAACTAAACTACATGAAACCCTAACCCTGTAATTGAATTCAAACAACCCTGGAAATATGAATCTAGATACAATTTAACAAAATTTGCACCGATTTATAAACCCTAGATTCGTATATACCTGACTTAGGCCGTCGTTTTCGAAGAGGAATTCACGGAAGAGATCGGCGACGCCCCAATCGCTGCGGTTAAAAGAGGCTGGATCTGAACCGGAGGACACCGCCTTCTCGAAGGTGAATCGGACGGCTCCGAGGGGGTTTGCCAGGCAATCGTACGGACGTCCCACCATCTCCAGGTTACCTCTTTTCTCTCTGTTTCTGTTTCTCACACAAATGCACTCGCTCGATCTGTGAGCTCCAAGAGTCGGTACACTTGATCACCGGCTTCCCGCGCTAACACTTACTTAAGGAGGCTGGTTTCCCGCCAAAGTGTTGGGCTACGTGGGATTCCCGCGAATTTCAGCCATTAACGTTCCGTTTTTTATTTACTTTTTTTTTATGTATGTATTCCCATGTAACGGTGATTGTAGTTTGAAGTGATAAGAAAAGCGGTTTCCTAACCCGAATCAGTTAGAAAAAACTGGTTAGACTCAAATCGATTTTAGTTTTGAAGTGAGTTGTCGGTTACATATCAGTTACTCTTCTCTGAATCCAAACTTGCTTTTCACATACCATTTGCAAAAAAGAAAAATCAATTAAAACTGGGACGATGAACCTGCACACTATAAACAAACACGTCAAGGCGTTACGAGGTGAGCCGGAGAGGGACCCTCGTATCGGCCCTTCGGCGTGAGAATCAGTATCGGATGAAAGTAATATTTTAGTGAGTGAGAGAGAGAGAGAGATCAGCTGACCCTTTTATGAATTCTGAGTTTACTATTTATAGGCAGCAAACTAGGGTTTCCTTGAGCCCCTGTGACATCAACGCGTGCATGGCACGGCGAGTGGGAGAATATCTCAGGTGTTTCTCTGTCCTACGTGTCGTCTTATTATTGGTCTGGGACCATGCAAGAATGTTGGTTTGTTAGAGTGGGGCCACTCTCTAACGGGTGATTAAATGCCCTAACGGATTTGCACATGGGTGTATATGCACATGTGCCTATCCGCGTGTGCCAAGAAGTCATTGCTTTTTCTCCAAGTTTGGGCCTGTAGTCGGCGGGCCTGGCCTTATGTTAGCCTACAGGACCCATTTTCGTGTTGGGCTTGGGCCCAGAGGATAGATTTGGTATCTATCCTCTTCAGTATAAAAACCGGTTAACCGGTTGCATCGGTTACACATATTTTCCTCATAAACCGGTTACTGAAAAAAAGCGATTATGACCACAAGTTAACCAAACCGGAATCAGTTACGAACCATAACCAGTTTGGAAAAAGAAAAAAAAAACTGATTTGTACACCTCTAATTGTAGGACCAATTCATGTAATAAAGGTGTAAACTTTTTAGAGAGAATGTGATGGGGTTTCTTCCCTGCTACATGTTAAAATAGGTCGAGCCATAATAGGATATGGTGAAAAATGAGTCGGGTCAAATAAAAAAAATGAAACTTACAACAAATAATAATATAAATGTTATCTTGGGGTTTTCTAAATTCTAATATATGCTCTAAAGGCACACACCATGTGCAATAAATGCGTCTAGAAAATTGAAAAATACTTTTTTTAAGAAAAATCTTTGTACTTCAATTTTTCAAGATGAATCCTGATATCTTTTTCAATTTTATAAAAATAATTTGTTATCTTTTTTAGTTTTAAAAAAGAATTTTGGGGTCTTTTTTATTTTTCAAGTTGCATTTATTTGCACCTTTATATGTACCTTTGGGCACATATTAGCTTAGGCATGATAATGGTATATATAGCGTATTTTAATAACTCTATTAAAGAAAGTAATCAAAATTCATATAACTTGTATATAGACAGAAAAAATGATTCAGCAACTATAGTAATGTATTATAATAGTAAAACAAATTTCAGTTGAATTAAAATCCAATTATATATATATACAATATATACAAAATAAATTGAGGTGAATAGTAAGATTTGAGATTCTTTTAGTTTGGCCACATAAGGTTTTTATTTTTTATTTTAGCACCACAAGAGTTCTTTTATAGTGAATTTTAGCACAAAAGGTTTTTGTATTTTAATTTTGCCACATAAACTTTAATGTTTTTAACTTTGGTCACAAAGTTTAAGGTTTTTAACTTTGGTCATATTTTTTAGAGTTTTATACATTACCACGAAAGTTTTAAACTTTTTCGTTTTATACCTCTTAATTTTTTTACTTTCGTTTTTAGTATACTTTATATATAACAAATAGAATTAAAAAAGATAGTAGATTTTAGCTTTTTATAGTTTGGCTACGATAGTTTAAGACTTTGACATTTTCTACCCTGAAACTTTTATAATTTTTTTTAAACGGATAGTAACTTTAGGTTTTCATAGTTTAGCCGCATATGTTTCATACTTTTACGTTTTCTACCCCCTAATTTTTAAAGTTTTTTTTGTTTGTTTTAAGTTTTGTGGTCTTCTACTTTAGCCACAAAACTTTTAATTCTTCTTCTATCGTTTTTAGTATACTTTTATAGTTTTATATTTTCACCACGAGAATTTTAGACTTTTACGTTTTATACCCCTTAACTTTTTAAATTTTATTTTTATTAGACTACATTCATTTTTTAGTATACTTTAGAGTTTTTGACTTTGTCGACGATTTTTTATACTTTTATACTTCGACGACACAACTTTTAAATTTTGACCTTTTGTTACCCTAATATATCATACTTTCATTTTTTAGTATATTTTTTAATACTTTTATACTTCGACGACACAACTTTTAGACTTTGACGTTTTATTCCACTAAAATTTCCTACTTTCATTTTTTAGTATACTTTTTATAGTTTTATACTTTTACCACGAAACTTTTAGACTTATATGTTTTATACTCCTTAACTTTTTCTACTTTCATTTTCAGTATACTTTCAGAGTTTTCGACTTTGGTCAATACTTTATTATAGTTTTATATTATCGCCACAAAGCGCGGACAGGTCACAAGATCAAATAAAACTAAACGACACTGTCATTGCAGGTCCGTCGCAACGCGCGGGCGGGTCTGCAACTTGTTTCAGTATATAACAAATTCAACAGAACAAAGATATAATTTTAGTGTATATATCCATTCATATGTCAAATCCAAATGATAGCCACCGTTACTAAAATCAAAATATCACTAACTACCTGTAATATTCACCGTAACTAAAATAAAACATCACTAAATACCGGTAATATTTGGTGTCTGCAATTCTTTAAGTACGGAGCTTGATACAATAGAATTTTGATGATCATTTAATATGTTCATGAAGTGAGGCCTTTATTTGAGCTTGGAGTTTTGTTTTAGGGGCATATAAATTTTTTAAACGGGCCTTCTTTTTTTTTGGTTCAAACTGATAGACTTTTATAAGGTTGAGTGGGGCCTCTTCCCCCTCTAGGGCCGAAGTCCATCCGCCACCCCCGTTTACTAAAGATGTGTAAGGCTGATCGTAATGGGCGTGGTAGGGGCTTTGCCCGACCCACGGCGCCCCCAAAACGCCCCATAGCGCCCGGGCTCCCACCCCCCGGGGCGCTATGGGCCTTTTCTTGGTCCCAGGCGTTGCCCACAAAACGCCACTCCCCTTCCTTGTTTCGATGCAACTAGCCGTTGAACGGCTAGTTTTCCACCTTTTTTTTTTTAATTCAAAATTTACCCTTTTTTATATATCATTCCATCCACAATTTAACACTCTCATTTTTTAACATTCAAACACCACTTTCAATCTTCTTTGAAGTTTCACAACTCTCAAACGATGGCGCCTCTGACTTGGACAACTGAAGAATAACTTAAGTTGGCACAAGTGGTTGGACACATCCAACAACACCCGCTATCGTGAAGGATTTTGGAAGGACGTTGGACTCAAGTTTCATGCTGCTATGAATCGTGATAGTTCCTATCGTGATCATGATGCAATCGTAGCAAAATGGATGGACATGCAACACAAACTCGGAAGGTTCAACGACATTCGCGACGTTGTTTTGGAGACCCAAGATGAGAACGTGTTGGAGGAAGCGCAAGAGCGATATCGTCAACAAATCGGAAGTGACTTCAAGCTTCTACCGGTGTGGGATTTCCTCAAGCGAAATAATTATTTTTAATGTTATGTTCTAGTAGTTTTTTTTTTGTAATTTATATTTGTATTTTTTTTAATAAAATTAGTATTTATATTAATTTTGTTTAATTAAATTATAAAAAAAAATCATGGTGCAATGATGAGGAGGGGCTCCATGGGGGCTTTATGACTACACCCTCAAAACCCATAAAGCCCATTGCCACGTCATACGCCACATGGCGCAAAACGCCCAAAGGAGGGGCTTTATGGGGCTCAATGACTACACTTAGTCTAACAATCATGTGAAAATGAGTGGGTTTTACAATTAATTTTTTAATTCTTAACTTTTTTTGGAAATGTTACTTTTAAATAATGATTTTAGGTATACAACTTTGTTTTTGTGCCCTGCCTAGCTTCTTGCTTGGTAGGACGTTGTGAATGAAATTGTTGTACAAAAAAAACTTTGTTTTTAATCATCGTTAAATTCATATATCATTCTTTATGCTTAGATTTTTTTCTAAATTTCATCCTTTTGTTAGATGGATTTATATGTTTTAGTTAAATTGTAGTCATCTGCAATACACTAAAAATTTAGTCTTTTTAATCTTAATTTACTCAAATATCAAAAATTAAAAATAGATATTAAACCCCCATCCCCACCTGGACTTTTCTTGTGTTATGGTCTTATGGATCACGTTTTCACGCTACCATGTAAGCATAGTCCGCGTGAAACATCACCCCACACATAGGCTTCACGTGTGGACTGAGCTATCCGTGCAAAGAGAATAACACAAATGCAGAAACCAATAAAGGGGTTTGATGTACCTATAGTGGGTTTCCTCCTAAGGGGTGGGCTTCGGGTTTTATACTCGGAGAATGAAGATGATCGGGTGGGCCAGTGACCAGCAGCAATCCAAATTTTTTGTTATATGAGTTTCAAAGTGTACAACGAAGACTAACAATAAGCGAGAAACATTTGGTACTCTCGTAGTCTCGTTACCAAACCTCACAACCCAACAACATTTTGTATATAGTTCATATAGTCGTTAACACAAATCCATATATACCGAAAAACCCAAAACATTATCATTTATCGTTTCAGGCACCCTTGGATCAAACTACAACATTAACCAAAAGACTAACAATCATTTAATGACACTTAAATGTATAAGAAAGAAAATTATATTATATATTTAACCAGAAAAGAGTCTGGTGAAAAAGTTTCCAGATTTAGCCTTGTCCAAACATGCCACATGAACATATCTTCCTGCCTTATCCACTTGTCTTGGCTCACCCCTTGTGTCTTTCTTGCACACTTTACATGTCTTATCTACCCACCCTTCTTCAATGTATTCACCATCCACTAATAAACATAAACAAAATCACCATAAGAAGGCTAAAATAAGTATATCCCTAGTTTCATGTTCCTAAAGTTACCTATAGTGTTTTTTTTTCTTTAAGAATTCCGTACAGTTTAAACATCCGGAATCCTCCCCGTTAGACTGAGTGGGTAGAGTAGACTAGACATAGTTGTTATGTAAATATATCAATACTATAAGGTCAATAGGTCATTATTGTAAATAGTATCGTGTTTGTAATTATATATACCATGATGATTTTATCTTCTAATACTTACCTTCAATATATGATTTGAAGAAGTCTTTGTAAGTCCCTCCAATCTTCCTCCTAAGAGCCCCATACTGCAAACATAAAACAATTTTAACAAAAATTAAGGGACATTTGGTCTTGAAACTTATTATCCATGAACTTATGAGATTGAAAACTTATTATCCATGAACTTATGAGATTGAAATTGAATGGAACACATGATCGCGAACAACGGAAAATTATCTTTTTAGGTTCATAAACAATCCAAAACCACTATTTAAGCTTATTTTGTTTTGGGTTTATTACAAAACCATTAACAACCCAAAACAACTACTTTAAGCTTATATTGTTTTGGGTTTATGAACATCCAAAAACTACTGTTTTGGATTCATTAACAACCCAAAACTACTATTTTGGGTTCATTAACAACAAGTAGTTTTGGGTTCTTTAACAACCCAAAAGCAAAGTTTTGAATTCAATAACAACCTAAAACTATTGTTTTAGTTTTATTAACCACCCATAGTTTTGAGTTTTTTTAGTAAACCAAAACTATTGTTCTTAATTCATGAAAAACCAATAGTTTTGGGCACAATAAACAACCCAAATCTAACAAACCAAAAACCACAAGAATCAAAAGGTTTATAACAAATTACCTGTTCCCTACTCATTTTTTCTCCAGATTTAGTTGCAGACCTTGCATCTTCAATAAGCTGTGCATCTTCAGGTGATCTAACTTGAGCAAAATCCAAAGCTTCAGTAACACTTTCAAACAGATTCTGTTTTCTTGCTTTGGGCTTTTTTTGTTCATCCTCATCATCATCATCTTTGTTGCCTTTTTCTGTTTTGGCTGAAAGAATCTTGAATCTGTTATAAGAATTGGGTATGGTGATGTTTTGTTTTGACAAGGTGAATCTTGAAGCAGAGAAAGCAGGTGATATGGGAAGAGCCCTTAGCCCCATCCCCATGTTTATGCTTTTAGTTTTACTCTTCTTTGGTGAGATATGAAATTAGAAAGCAAATTTACACACAAACTGCCCTTTTTATACTTTACTTTCTATCAACTAGTTGTTAATTGGATGATGCACAACTGGTTTGAATATTATTATGAGGACTATATAAATTGGCAAAATAGAATTTTAGCATGCGTTTTGGTTGAACCGGACTAAATATCAAACCGATCGTATTAATGGTTAAGTGGTCATACCGAATTTGAAAACCGCATGAGATCATATATATATATGTTTTAAATTTTAAAATATATGCTTTATATTTGGTATATATTTAAAAGTTTAAAAATTTGAATAAATAGATTATAGATTGTTCAATCCAAAGTTTTAAATTAATTAGTTTCTGAATTAGTTTGTATATTATTTTGGTGGTAGTGGGGAGTTTTAGTGGTTAAGTGTTTTTTTGGTGGATGTGACCATAGGGAGGTTGCCACGTGTCAATTAATTATATGGCATATGAGATGCTACGTGGCCCTTTGGCTGACGGTTGAAACGGAGAGGAGGAATATTGTTTTTGCTCAAAGGTTGTTTAGGAGTGTGATAGCGTGATGGAGTTAAATGTGTATATTTAGTGACACTCTAAATAGTAGTTTTGTTAATTTGGAGTTCTATTTAAAATGAATATAAGATATGTAATTATTTAAGTGGTGGATAAGAAAAGAAAAAAAAGTCAATTGTAAACGTTCGGTTCTCGTGATCACGGAGTGTGGTTACGCCCCCATCAAAGAGGGTGTTCCACAGGCATTATGGTGGTCATAGAGCATAACTCCCATTATGTTTGGTCTAATGTAAAGGTCAAGGACGAGAAAATGCATACGTGCAACGGTGGGTTGTACCTTATGCTATTTGAGATGTAAATGGGTATTCATTTTGTGGTATTAGTTGCTTTAATATTGTATTCTTTAGAAGCCGATTGTTTTGTTATAATAGAAATTTTGTATCAGTTATAACTTAGACCTTCTCCAATGCAAATGTGTAAATGTATAGCCATTTCACTAAATGCATTATTAATACAAACCCATTGGAGATTGTATTAATTTTGTATTAATTTTTTTCTCTTTCATTTCATCTCACATTTCTCAAATATCACCAAATGCATTATAAATACATTACATTAGAGAAGGTCTTATAAGTCATAATTATGTATGTAAATAACTTATTAATTTAAGTGTATGAATAGTAATAGAACATTATTGGTCCATGTGGTAAACTATGTGTCATGTGCATTAAACATACTTTTTTTTTATGTTTCTTATCTAAATGTATAAGATTTAATACATTAGTTAGTGCTCTAATAGGTATAGCCGTGTGAGTTTATCACAGGATTTGATGTTGAGCTAGTGGTCTAACTAAATGTATAAGATTTAACATATTAGCTGGTGGTCTAATTGTTATAATCATGTGAGTTTATCAAAGGAGTTGATGCTGAGCTAGTGGTGTAATAGGTACAGTCATCTAATATAGACGTGTTTTAATTTTTTTTTTTCAACCTCAACGAATTTAGCAAATGAGTTAGTGGTGTAATATATAAAGTCGTGTAACATAGTTTTTAGCTTTTAGGTCATGGGCTAAATACCTTAAACATTTGGTTCATTACGTCGAATTTTTTTTCTATAACTAGATTTGCGGTCTATACGTTGTCACATTGCTATAAGGTTACATAAAAATTTAAAATAAAAAAGCCAAGTATTTGGAAGAAGTGTGCAAATCCTCTTAATGGAGACCAGTGGCGAAGCTTGAAAGAAAACCCCGAGGGGGCGGGACTCAAAATTTTTAGTGAGGGGCGATACTCATTGTTATAGATTTTTTCTATATAAAATCACAAAAATAGATACCTCTAGATTTATATTTCTTGTTTTATTGCAATTTCATTTTCTAGCTCCTTTCTAGTTTAAACAATCTTCTGCCGTTAAAAAAAATGTAGTTAGTGTTGACACTTTCTATGTGATTAGTGATTCAAAACTCTTGATGCACAATGTGCAAATCACTGCTTCAACAATCTATAGCTTAAAACTGTTGAACCTAGAGCAACGTACAAGTTATAATGCGCGGTGTACCAGTTGTTATAGCAACACTGCTCCTAGTAACAAAAATTTAAGCTCTTTCAGCACAAAGAAATGTACAACCAAGTAGAGCTGAGCTTCTATAAACATGAACTCAAACGCTAGTTGCAGACTAACTGCAAGTTTTATACAACATAAACCATACCAACTTCCAACAGAGATACCGGAGGCACCTTCAACACAACATCCGGTCCCCGACAATTCCGCCGGAGAAAATTATACCCGACATTAATCGCTAACCTCTTCCAAATCGAGGAGCCCTGTTTCGCCTTCACGTGCGAGTGACCAAGTATGAATGCCGTCCCACTTTGTTGGGCGTCCAAAAGATCTTGAAGTTCTTCCCTCATTTGCTGCTTTTCAGGTTCATCGGAGTCGTAATGATCGTCAACGGCAAATCTCACTTGTCTTCTTTTGATTGGTTGGTTCATTTCGACATCGATGATGTCAGCTATACTCTCCACTGTTTGAAAACCGCCCGATACGCTAATTTGTTGCAGGCTTTCCTCTGATTCAAAAGCTCGTGCTGTCGAAAAGTCTGGGTTTCCTATTACCGCAAGCCTGTACTCTCCGGGTGATGTGGTCGATTGAAATCCGTCCTCTTCGTTACCTGCATGGGACCCACATAAGAAAAAGCAGGATCTAAGTGAGACAGGTTATATACAATAACATACCTGGATCAGTACTCGGTTTAGGCTGGGTCCAATCATAACGGATGAAATCCGCGATCCGGTTCACAAGTTCGGTCTCAAACGAATCAACATCCTGATGTACGTCACGATACCCGTAACGCATAATACATCTATACGACCTAAAACTAGGGGGTCCCACGCGACCCATAAGGCACCTCTCGGCTGGAGGGACAAACGGAACTGGTACAGATTTCACACACACAAACACTAGGATACGGTGAAACGCAGGCAGATTGGTCACAAACCTCGAGAAGTTAGCTGGAATTCCCGAGGTGAGATCCGTGAACACAAGCCCAATCCCGGGAACTCTAGAAATACCCAAACTTGGGCCCAAAGCTAGCAGCCATTCTAAGGAGACCTTATTTTGAAGGTCGTATTCGTACTTTTTGGTGGTGGTGTAGTGCCAGACGAACATTATGGTGACTAGAATAAGTGCTAAGAGAATCGGGAGCCATGCACCTTCCCGGAATTTGACTAGAGAGGCCGAGAAATAGAGTAGTTCTATGGAACCGAAGAAAAGTAGGAAGCAAAGGGCTAGAATCGGAGGTTTATGCCAACAGAGAACAATTACCAATGACATTAGGCAAGTTGTAACCAGCATTACAGCCATCACAGCTAATCCTGCAACATAAAAATTGAAACTTTAATACTTGAATATCTAAATCAATTTACATATTTCTTCATTCTTGGAGCACCATTTAAATAACAGTCAAACAAGTTCACAGAACCCGTGTCTAGTCAAATGTTCAACCATCATGGGAACCCAAATAGCAGAAGTGGCAATACTGGCAGCTTAGTTGTTGAAATGGGTCAATATTTAGTATAGGGGTCAGGTTGGGTTAACCCACTAACACTCTTTTCTTTCATTTATAAATGTTTATATAATAACAAGTGCTTACAAAAACAATTCAACTGAATGTAGAGTGAGTGACTTTCAACTTGCTTGTACAAACCATTTCAGCTATTCCCCCTCTTAGCCAATTGTTTTTATCTATTTGACCCATTTCAGATAAAACACAACCCAAATCGATCAACTCATATGTAAACGGGTCAAAAAACCACCTCTACCTAGCACTAATTTACCCTCATAATGTCAGGAGAGAGAACTGTATTTATACTCTACACTGTGGATATCAAACCTATTATTTTCGAACTCAAATTCGATAAACAGACTTTTCACAAATTTGACATCAAGATCTTCACTTATATAATACCTCTTATGAATTTGAATACTGTAAAGCTAAATTCTCTCAGAAGCTTAGCAACTACGCATAAATACAGAATCCAAAAACTAGTCCATTTGACCCATAAGTAAATCTAGGAAAAACAAAAATTGCACACCAACCTGACGCGTTTCCCATATGTTTGGTGTCCCTGAATCCGATTGTGACAGCAATACATAGGATCATGAGAACCCAATTGATCTCGGGGATGTAAACCTGACCATGTTTCTTGTCAGACGTATGAACAACCTTAACCCTTGGGAAACAACCAAGTGATTGACTCTGGTTAATGATTGAGAATGTTCCACTGATGATTGCCTGACTCCCCACAACAGAAGCAAGAATGGCTATAACAAGCACAGGCCACCTTACACTTTCTGCAAATGTTTTAACATTATGTTATCAAATAGTACTATCATAAAATTTTCGTTTTCGGAAAGCTTCAAACTTCATATTACTTAACTTTTTAACATTATGTGTCAAGTCAAACATTACAAATTTCATGGAGTGAAGGGAATAAGTGATTAAAAAAATGAGAGAGAAAAATCTAAGCAATAACTGTACAAAATGTATGACCTCAAAAAGTATACCTGGCACCGAGACATAATAACTAATGTCATGAGCTATCTGGTGATGTTTTGACAAATAAGCTGCTTGCCCCATGTAACCTAGTATTAGTGCAGGATAAACAAGGAAGGTGAAAGCAATCTGCAAAAGAAGTCATTACACAAAACAAATCATTGTCCCATAAAAATGCCAGCAAGGGCATATAAAATACATGATGAGCACAAAATGTGATAAAGAATCATAAACGTGAATTTCAACTTGTGACGGATCCCACATGTAAGATTTTAGGCCAAATGTACCTGAATTGCAGCATGTGAGAAATGACCGAGGTCGGCAAACATGGCTTCCGAGCCTGCAAGTAAAGTTGATATGTTATCTTAAGTCCTAACATGGTATTTAAAACTTTGACGATTCCAATTCAGATATCGACATATGTGTAGAGAGAGTAATTCATTTGATCTCTATCAAAGTGAAACGATGTTTACCTGTAATGCATAATAAAATGCCTCCCAAAGACATCCATCCTCGTTTTTTTGTCTTCTTTAAAAACTTATACATGTAATAGGGCGAAAGAGCTTTGTAGACATACGGGTCCCAGTGGAATATATTGTATAACCCGAGTCCACTGATGCATAGCAGCCATAACAGCACAATTGGGGCAAAAAAGAAACCAATTCTATGTGTGCCATAATGTTGTAGTGCAAATAAGCACACTAATATGAAGCAGGTAATCGGGATTACAGCATCTGTAAACAAATAGAATATGCATTTAAACACAAAATTATATTATAATTTATATTATAATAAGTTTAGTTTGAGCATCAAATGTTAAGCTGGTACACCTTTGTTTCTTTATTGCTTGCTTCCGCCATTATATGAAATTACAACATTTGACTTTACACAAAGTCAAAATTAATAGTGTGACTATATGCTGAACGTATAAAATACCCAACGAAAAAAATCAAATGGAGTTTAAATTGCATTCTGAAACTGTTTATGTGAGCAATAATAAGTTTCTGCATTTTGATATGTAGTTTCTGCTTTTGATCGTCAGTGTCAAATAATCAGTTTGATACCAGGTGAAATATCTAATAGTAATTTACACATGAATCATAATCTAACCTCATTTGTGTCACTTTTACAGTTTTACTCCCCACTGAAAATACACTTCACATTTGCTATGCACCTCTTTTGATCATAATAAAATTTAAGAATAGGTTATATAGGTGGTAATTGTATTATATCGTAATTGTAAATGATCATATGTTCATAATCTAATCTAAAACAAGTCAAACGCATAAACAAAAAATAAAACAGATCACACCATGAAGAAAGTCGAGAATTGTACACAGACCATATGAAGATGTTTTGAAAGGCCAAACCCATCATGGTAAAATGTGTTAAATTATTTAGGCGAAACCCTAAACACTTAAGGTAAACCTCCAACACATTCTTCATGCATTTAGCAATTAACTAGTTCAAACTAACAATCTTTTCAAGTTGATATGGTCAAATGGCAATATGGCATCTTCCTAAAACTTGCATGATAAGCTACCAATAAGATTTTAACTAAAGACGGCGGATATAATTTTGTTTGAAAAACCCGCTTCATGTTATTTTATCAAAGTTTATTCACTCTTCTATTTAAACAACCATTCCACCAACACTTAGACTGACATCTTGCATACTTAAAACTCCATATATCTAAATCATTCTTGATTGATCTTTGTTCCTAACATATCTCTTGCGAAAAGGTATTTGTCACCTTTTAACATTCATCTAAGCACTAATATGTATTTGTAAGTGATGACCTCTGCCATAACAGAGATAAGTCATTGTGGTCCCTAATAAGTGTAATTAGGGAGAAATCATTGGAGATCTCTAGTTTTCTACCATATATAGATAATATTGTATAAGGTATTAAGGTGAGATAGTGGAAAACTACTCTTCGTTGAAGACCGAAGAGTGGATGTAAGGTGGATAAGTGGACTTGTTAACATCCACCGAACCACTATGCATGTCTCTGTTGGTCTAGTGATATCCTTTTATCAATACTATCTTATATTTATTACTGAATGTAGGACAATCACTTTTGAAACGCACATCCAACCCTTAAAGAAATGGTGTGTACCACAAATAATTGATGATAAGAGAACACTCACATTCATGGTGTTTGGCAATTGATATCTCAAGCCCAGATACCGCAGAGAAAACTGAAATTTTGAAAATAAGAATGTCAATGATGTCAAAATTATACAAGAGATATCAAAAGTTCAAAAAATATTATGTTATTTTACCTGAAATAACCGGTGTGAGTACTCCATCTCCAATTACCATACAAGTGCCAAGAAGGACCAAGATTAATAAAGCCGTATGCAAAGTTTTGTGCTTTTCAAGCAATATTTTCAGTTTTGACTCATTTTCTCTCTTATGAGGTTGCTTCAGTTTATATGTTGAGAGTGATTCATCAGCAGTTTGTCTGTTTGGTAGCAGGCTTACTTTAGCATGCCGACAAATTAAGGAATAAAGTGCAAAAGTTCCACCTATAGATTCATCAATAACAGGTTTCAATCTGGATTTCTGGAAACTAAAGGTGGTAATTTGTAAAAATAAAAAGTGTCTTCAAAAGAAACGAGTCAAAAGTCATCTAAAATATAACTTTAATGCACAAACCTCCTAAAATAGTTTTATTCGAAAGGACTAGATTATCATTCGATTTATATAGTTTTCATAATTATATTCGACACTGATTATTTATCAAAAGACTAAGAACCTGGAATCCAACCCGACCGCTTTTGACTCGTAGAAAAAGGTTACCTGTTGACCCGTAATCCAACCATGGAACCAACCTGCCCAATAAACCAACCAGTATATTTCTGAAGATTGCATTATTCTAATTTGACTTTTAGTTAAAGATCCACATGGTTTTACTCCCTGATGGTTTGAAATGCTAATTACTTTAATAAACTTGGGTTTACCTTCACCATTATCGTCGGCTCGAAGAACTATGAATACGTATTTGAACAAAGGGACGAGAGTTAAAGTCCAGAAAACAAATGAAAGCACACCAAAAATCTCTTCATTTGTTTCTGAGTGATGAATATCAGCCGCAAATGTGCTTTTATAAACATAAATTGGGGAGATGCTGAGATCACCATAGACTACACCAAGACTTTGATAAGCTAACACCAAAGTTGTCCTCCAACTATCCTTCTACAAACAATTTAACAAACATATAAGCATTTTCTTCATAATTTGTTTTTCTTGTTTTTTAATGTAATAGCCTAAAATACTGCAAAATGAAAAGAAAAAAAAACATAACATAACATAATTTCTTTGCTAGATTATCAGTTATATACAAATCTAAATAAACACAAAATCGATAATTTGTAATGCAAATCAATAATTCCAAAATCCGGTGGGCATACCTTAGGATTTCCCCAACAATTTTTGTCTCCAAGATCCATTCTTTTCAGAAATCAAGATTCCCTTGGAATTGCAGAATGACAAAACGAGCTAAATGTAGATCCCAGCTGCAACAAAACACACATAAATTTGCATTTTTCTTGAAGATGAATACTCAAACAAAAACGAGGATTCAATTGAATCTTGATTCAAGTGATAGCACCCAAGAAACAGTGACCCACTTGATTATACCCTTATCTTGATCTCAAGATTGATGAACCAAAACTTTAAAAACCCATCAACTCTAAAGTGAAGAATCAAAAGGGGTCCAAGCAGAAAGACACCATGATGCAAAATCGAATAAAAAACATTGTCTTTCTAAAAAGGCAAATAATAAAGTGTCAATTTCTCTCAAGATAACACTTTCTTGAATAAAAGTAAGACTCAATGATGCCACTAAGTCAACCAAATCCTATCACCACTAATCAACATCAAGAACTGAAGAATATTTTACACAAATGGAGATTAAGATTTGAAACCAGATTTTAAAAGTTCACTTCACCCGAAGTAGCAAGAAAACAAGAGAATGTTTGGGGGACGGCAAGAAGAAAGCAAAATAACATGACTTTAACAGAAATTGCATTATCACCACTACAAATGATGTCCACAATTCAATGCACGTCTCAAGGGCAAAATTGGCATCTATCTCGATCACACACATAACACATACTATGCCTACACGTGGGTTGGTGGAGAGAATTAAAATACCCACTAATGTGACAAAGCACCGAATAATAATACTTAATAATTTGAATGTAAATGTCTAGAAGCAGGCAAGAAAATATATCCAAAACCAACATTAAATATAATAGTAAAAAGTTAATTTATTTATTTTTAAGTAATATATTATACATTTTGGATGTACATGTATTAGCCTTTTCGACCGCTATGGATAGGGAAAACATGTTTTGATAATTTTAATTTCATACCGATTATAAAACTCAGTCTGTTTATGATATAAAAAGTTATCTATTATAATAATGGTTACTTATTTGAACAAGCAACTTTTTATTCCCCTATCCCCCACCAATATAATATCGTGCATTTAAATCCTCTATCATTTTTTGGAAACATTCATCATATTACTAGAATACAAGATCATGGGTTATAATTATTATTACTTTTTCTGATTTTTAAGCTCACTTAAATGTCAAATACTAAACTACACTTTTTAGAAATTCTGTAACTTTATTTAAACTAAAATTATTTTGAAAACTTTAGTAAGATATTATTAGGACTTTCGGATTTAATATATTAACGTATGTCTTGAATTTTTTAAAGATATTTAAATAACCATAAAAAGAAAAAAATCATCTAATATCATACTAATCTTAAATCATAATCTTCTTCGCATAGTCTCCTATCAGATTTTCTCTTTTTTTGAAGGGCTCCTATCAGATACTTTTTAAATATTTTTAAGTTTTAGGTATTCTCGTCGTGTTTTATGTGATCCCAATTAGCCAAAAAAAAACCAATTTATTTTACGATCAAGTCAAATCAAACATTTCGTTTTCGTTGATTGTGTTGAATTATGACCAAACTTTAGTTTTCTATAATCCCCCCAAAAACGACCGTTCGAAGAGCGAAAGGTAGACTGACTACCTCATAAACTCATTGATCAATTTAGTCGTAACCTGTTCGTATTTCCACGAAATTAAACTTGCTAGAAGTCACATTTCTGGATGAATTTTTGCAGGTTTATGCCATTTCACATCCAGCATTGTTAACGCCGATTTTCGAAATTAGATCACTTTACTCTATAACAAACAAGCAAACACATAACAAAATTGCATCAATTGATATGAAATTTAAGCGATGGAGAGATTAGAACTTACAGTTGTTTAGGAATCGGAATTCAAAGGAGCATACGGAATGGGAACGGGGGTTTTTTCGCCACCATTACTAGCAGTAGAGTAGAAACGGATGCTTGTTGATAAGTCGATCTGTCTATCTGTCGTACTGATTTGTTTATGGTGGGAGCGAGAATTAGGGTAGAAAATTGAGATGGATCCACCTTTGGAGATCTTGAGGAATAAAGTGGGGGTGAGTGGCGAACACGAAACGGGAATCTCTGCTGTTTTATATCTGCGTGCTGGGGATATTCATATTCACGGGGCTATAACCGAGAGGATTTTTTTTTTTTTTTTTTTTTGGAACGGCATCGATCAGGCGACTTTGGTCTCACGTGTAAACCTACCCTTGCGGGGCTATGTCCAAGGTCGATTACTCGGACCTCCGTGAGAACCAAGACACCCCCTCCCTGAAGCTTTCTCCTGGCAGAAGCCCCCTCCTGGGACAACATGGAGTAAAACTGCCTCCCCTTGGATTAGAACTTGGGTCACATGGTAACCAAAGCCCTAAGAGCCAAGGGGGTAACCACTAGGACAAGTCCTAGTGGTTCGAGAGGATTATTACGTTTTAATAATGCTAATTATCTGCCTTTCAAAAGAAAAAAATATGCTAACTAATCTTATTTTTTCTAGAATAAACTTTTTCTCGTATATTAAAAATAAATAGGTCGTCATTAAAAAACAATTAGCATCCTTTCAAATATTTTTTTTATGTAACATGTTTTTTATCACTCAGCATGTGCCATCTTACGTAGGATGTTTTTAATGATTGTGAATAAAAGTTTTAGAAAAAACCATCGAATCATAATATTTTTCTACAACTGAATAAAAAAATTAATACATCAAAACATAAAAAAATCCTAAAAAAAACATTTGTGTTTGAGCTCAGTCATCAAAAACATGTCACATACATAAGGCGCCACTGAGCTAGTCGCGCTAGCCACACTTGCCTCACAAGAAGTGTATCGGGTATTATATTATCCTAGCTTCACCATGGTCGGCAAATGGCATGGGAGAAGGCAAAGTTTAGTAAGGGTGGGCGATATACACCGACAACATGGCTCGGCAGAGGGGGGGGGGGGGGTTGGTAACTTTTTCGGCAACCACACCGGGTGGTGGTGGCAGCAAGTGATTTTTGGCAAATTTGGGGGTGATTTTCGTCAAGTTCTTGTCGATTGTTGCCGAAGATGATTGTGTGAGATTTGTGGGTCTCACTATTTAAAACTACCTTAAAACTAATCTTAAACAACTTGCCTAACCATACCCTCCTAAAAACATCAAAAAATATATTATTTTTTCTCTCTCCCGTGTCATCTTCCTATTGGCTAAAAACATTAATCCCAAACAACTTGCCAAAACCATACCCCCCCACCCCCACCCACCCACCCTAATGGGGACACGAATCCTATGTGGTTACATAAAACTATGGACTAGCTATCTACCGGTAATAAATCAGCTTAACAGGATTTGAGATCCTGCTTTTGGTTAGGTTTTGTAGAGACTAACCGGGTTTACTTACTTTTTGATAAATGTTTATTTATCTGCTTCTTTTACTTAAACTCTGTGAACTCACCAACCCTGCATTGACATTTTTTAGCATTGTTTCTTCTCAGGTCCTTTGACGGCACGCTAGGGAGCACGTCTTAGGAGGTTCATGGCTTGTTTATCTAAACTTATGCATATCTGTTTCAAACAATTAAACTTTTGGGTGTCGAGTGCGTAAAACTTGAAAAACTTTATTATGTATGATTTACGCTTCCGCACTGTTACTGTTTTGTTACACTTTTATGGACTTTAAAACTCTGTTTCAAACGGTGTGTTTTGCATATAAAATGTTTTGTGTGTCTGATGACTAAAATCTTGGTTTATCACTACTCAAATACACTGATACTCCGCAATAAATTTTGGGGGTGTGAGTGTGAAAGATTTTGAATCCATGAAGGCTACCATGAGTCACATGTAATATTGTTTAGTTTAGAGTAGATGTAGTAGGATAGGTAGGGTAACGTATAGATGTTTAATACAAATTTATTAAATAAATTAAGAGAATTCCGGTATTAAAGAAAATTAAGGAAGGGAGTGATGGATTAAAATATATTTATAGTTGAAAGTGTTAGAGGGAAATTCGTCAGTTGGGATTGTAATTGGTAAAAAAGTGATAGTTTTTTAATAAATAAAAAAAAGGGTTATTGACTTGAATTAATCCCAACTATCACTTATTGGCCGAGATCACTCCCAACAAAAGAAATCACCACCGCCACCCCTAACTATGAACCTAATTTCTAACAACACTCCCTCATGCACATTTTATGACACGCTATGCACATTTTATGACACGATTTTTTAACGGAGGGAGTGTTGTCAGAAATTAGGTTCATAGTTGGGGGTGGCGGTGGTGATTTCTTTAGTTGGGAGTGATTCCGGCCAATAAGTGATAGTTGGGATTAATTCAAGCCAATAACCCAAAAAAAAAAGTTTACTTTTTCTCTAAACTACTATAAATTCGACAAACTTAATATTATTTGTCACACTTATAATGTTTTTTCTCTAAACTACAAACAACATACAAACAACATGAACATGAGTAGTTATTATTAATCTTTTACGTGATATTTATTGTTTAATATTTCTAATTTAAGTAATTTAATGGCATGTAATTTCTAATGTATATAATGTTTACTTGTTTCAAGTTTTAGAATTTCCCATTTTCTCATCAATTTAATTATATTTGAACATAATAATGAAAATTGATTTTTGAAAGTAAAAAAAATAAAATGTTAGTGATGTCAAAATATAAGGATTTACATATATAAGTAAGGGTAAAGTTCAAATACAAACCATTTTTATTGTACAAATTTAAAAACTAATATATAAACTAGGGCTGTAAACGAACCGAACAAACACGAACGAGACATGTTTGTGTTTGTTTGTTAACATGTTATCGGACAATCGAACGAACACGAACAAATAGCCAAACAAGATTTTTTGTTTGTGTCCGTTTGTTAAGCAAAAAAACTTTTTCATGTTTGTTTGTGATTGTTTGTGAATTTTTTACATTTAAGGTCAAATGAACCAAACGAAATTGACAAACCAAATCAAACTTAGTCACAAACATACCAAACAAACCAAACCAAAGACAATCACAAATAAAACCAAATAAACCAAACGAACCAAATTAACATAAATGAATCAAACAAACAAACACTATATGCTTGCATAAAAACAAAGCATTCATCCAAAGGCTGGAGATGCATGGAATCGTGGAGGTTGTATAAGGTATTGTGTTAACCTTAATTATAGAAGATATTGGATGGTATAATTCATAAATATTTTTAAAAATAAAAGCTAAATAGAGAATATCTTAAAAGGGAAATTATGAATACTTAAAAAATATATTATTAGAAGTATTAATGTTAACAAACAAACACAAACAAACAATACGAACAAACACAAACGAACGAACACTTACGAACGTTCACGAACACACTTACCGAACGTTCACGAACACACTTACCGAACGTTCACGAACACAAATGGACGAACGAGGACTCTTTTCGTTTTCGATTGTTAAGCTTAACGAACAAATTTTTTTGTCCGTGTTTGTCCATTTAGTAAACAAACGAACACAAACGAACTCCCGCCCGAACGGTTCACGAACTTTTCATGAAATTTCGGTTCGTTTACAGCCCTAATATAAACCATTAAATTTCAATTGAACGAAGGTTATTTAGTTAATTTTTGTGTTTCCTTATTTTTTTTCTTCATGTCTATACACATGATGGCAACCTAACGACCTAAAAAAATAAAAAAAATTAAACAAAAATCATTTTTTTCTGTCTCACTATGTTGCATATTGTCTCACTATGTTGCATATATGCAACATAGTGAGACATACAATATTGCATATATGTAACACGGTATGTTGCATATATTAAACATATAAAACATACCATGTTATATATATGCAAAATGGTATGTTTCATATGACACACCAAAACAAAAAAAAAACTTTTTTTAAGTCATCTGGTGGATATACGTTAAATTAAATTAAAAAAAATATCAAATTACCCAAAAATACTTCATTTGATATAGTTTTCTTTTGTTTCTTACAAGTTTGTACGATAGAAAATGGTTAATTTGTACATAAATTTTACCCATATAAGTAATTTAAAAATTCATGAAAATCTAATATGATATTTATAAGAGTGAACTGGGTGATATCTACTAACCACGTTGGTAATTTTGCAAGAAAATGACAAGGAACAATCTGGAAGAAAAGGTGCAACGAACAAAGTCTCACAGAAGAATAACGAGCGAGGTCATCTAGAACACCGTTCTAAAATATCAAGAAGACGTGTTTGTGACAAGGCCAGTGGTGATTCCCAGCATTCACTATCCTAAGACTGTCCACAACAATCAACACTAACATGTAGCCATCCTCACATGCAGGCAGACCTATACAGCATGTTATATTAGCTTTTCACTTATTCCTTCCATATGTACTTTTTACCCATAACACTAACATACACATCATTCCACATACGACTTATATTTACCATTAAATATTTAATGTGTGTGAAAGGAGTAAAAGAAAAAAAGTTAATTGTCGCGCAAGTAGCTAACATATGGATGTTCAGCATCGTTGCATGTGGAGTTGCGAAGTCGACCTAGGCTACGGGTGGACTGAATGTATTGCATTGTATATATCTTTTTGAGTTAAATATGATTTGTGTTCCTGGGGTTTGCAGATTTTAACCGTTTGAGTCCATTTTACAAATTATTAACAAATATCGCCCCATGGTTGTTTTTTTTAACAAATCTAGGCCTAACGAGGTTAGATTTTTTCTGTTAAGTGAAAGGGGCATTTTAATCATTTTACTTATGAGGTACTACTTATATAAGTTATCAAACTCGATAGACTATTTTTGTAATTTTATTTAAGATCTTAAAATTAAATTAAAAAAAAAAAACAAAGTTGTCTCTTCACCCAACCCATTCAGCGGCCCCTTGTAAATCTAGCAGCCCCCGCCCCCGTCCAGGAGTGGGTGGGTGTTGGACGGTGGGCGGACGGCGCCGATGACGATTTCGCCTCCAATTTCTTCCATCTTCTTCCTTTTTTATATGGAGCTCCAATTTCTTTTTTTTTCTTCCCCTACAAATTCATTTCTCTCCTACAACCTTTGTCGCCTACCACCATGGAATCAAATTTGAAGAATGTAGGGCTGGTCAACTTTCAATAAAACATGAAAGCTATTAAAACCAATTTCGATTCAATCACAATCATAAACAACCAGTGATTGTATCAAATTCACACACATCTTCCACTCCCGATGGCAGGTTGTTTCCGACGTTGGATTTCATCGGGGTGGGGAGTCCATGTAGGGTTACCAAATCCCACCGGTCTGCCAGGAACAAATCAGACGCTGTCTACGTAAGATGACACATGCCGAGTGATAAAAACATGTTACATGGACTCAAAGGGTTAAAATCGTTAAAACACGGGGGGGGGGGGGGGCGCTTATCGTATTTAACTCTTTCTTTTTTAACGGCGTATGGAACCTCTTTTAAATCTCCAATACCCGAGTGAGCTTTCTTAAGACGAGATTTTAACCGTTCATACTGGATTTGACTCTCCAGACTTTGACTTACACAAAAACACCATCAAATAGGAAACTCACCATTTAAGAAAACACCTT
>JBCNJP010000018.1:14767641-14823011 GCA_039602395.1 Deinandra increscens subsp. villosa | reverse complement strand
AAAATACTATCACATGTATCATTACAGGCCTCAAATGTAAGAGGATAAGAAACACTTGGTGAAAGACAACATAAAGCTAAACTTCTCATTCTGTTCCGGATTGTAAGAAAAATACTCGATCTAACATATACCCTCATTTTCCTCGTTAACTAACCAAGTGGATGAATTTCACAGAATATTGAAAGTGCAAGAGAACATAAAACATCTAAAAGATAAAGAAAAATACAAAGTAAATAAACAACAGTTGTTCCATAAACAAATTAACTTTCCATTGGAAAAAATAAAGCTGAAAATGAAGACATAAATAGACATAAGGAAAGACACTATCACTGCTATAATCGATAAAACTCACCAAATGAAGTGATAGGAAAGATCTGCACCAACCTCAATATAACAGTTGACCATTCATCACAAAACCAAACAACAAACAACATATGTACAGAAATCAGTATAGAAATTTAGTTCATATTTAAGAGTAAAATACACAATAAAAGTGAAAAAATTTCAATGCAATTTACTAAACAAAAATCATAACAATAACAGTGAAAACTCTAGAACTTACTCTGTTGTTGCTCCTCCATGTACCTGGATTCAAAGTCAAACAGAAAAAATAACAAATCAGGAGCTCAATAAGAAGCAAATCACAGAAGTCGATACAAATCTGGTTATGACCAGTTAGATCGACCAACATCAGAATTAACCCTCCAAAATCTTGTAGGCTCAGAGAAAACTCATCATTGCCATTTTCTGGTCCTCAAAAGCATAAAGAATAGCCAATTTTTAAACAGACACTAACTGCAACAGATTCACCAACATCAGAATTAACCATCCGAAAGTCACAATCAATGACCTTTTTGTATGAAATCTTGTAGGCTCAGAGAGAACTCATCATTGCCATTTATTTGGCCGTCAAAAGCATACAGTTCTGTGTAAGCGGCTAGGCTCAGATCTTAAAAATCATCATAGCCTGTTAATAAATCTGAGTAAGAAGCGGCTATAGCCTCGAAACAATTATGAAATGCTCCGATTTTGGCCGTCAAAAGCATACAGTTCTGTGTAAGCGGCTAGGCTCAGATCTTAAAAATCGTCATAGCCTGTTAACAAATCTGAGTAAGAAGCGGCT
Source organism: Deinandra increscens subsp. villosa (assembly GCA_039602395.1). Classification (NCBI taxonomy): domain Eukaryota; kingdom Viridiplantae; phylum Streptophyta; class Magnoliopsida; order Asterales; family Asteraceae; genus Deinandra; species Deinandra increscens. The sequence continues at coordinate 14,821,888 of JBCNJP010000018.1, read as the reverse complement.
ACAGCCTCTAAACAATTCTGAAATGCAAACATGTCTGTTGAATTGGAAGAACCATGTCTACAACATCATGTACTAAAGAAACTTTAATCAGTAAAAATCCCTAAAACAAAAGCAAGTAAAGTGACTATCAGATCCAGAAAATAGAAACGCCCATTTTAAAGGTAAGATCAGTCAAATTTGACACAAAACTACATCATCAAGCATACGTGGTAAATAAGAAGGCTCAGACCATCGATATCAATCTCTGGATCCAAATCATAGCCAACAGTGGAGATTAAAAACCCAAGCTCAAAAGAGCAAATCCGGCCAAAGCCGCCTGCCATCAATGGAACGTAGCCCTGATCTCATAAAGTAAAAACCGAAGCCAGATACTGTAAATGCCATAAAAAACAAAAGAAACTCTAACCTTTGTCACAACTTTCCTTTTCGTATGAACAATTGTCGTCATAGGTACAACTAAGATACCTCAACTATCATGAGCAACTGATGACATCAAGGAGATACCACGCCGATGACACCAAGATGATACTACCATGCCGACATACACCAAGTAGATACAAACCACAACATTAAGCATGCCAAAATCCCCAAATCAGATAAACCCACAAATCGGTAACAATATATCATCTTTTACCACAAATCGGTAAGAATAAAGCATCTTTGTGAGAGAGATGTCGCTAGTAGATTCAGCCGGAAATATGACTCGTATACCCAGAAAGGGTACAAACTGAATGAAATTCTTGATCCCACAAAACCCCAATCTTTTGTCTACTATCTCTTTCACTGATGACCGTCATCGCTTCAACGTCACAACAACGCCGTAATAAACCGTGCAACGACGGTGGTTCGGCGTCGTGACGGAGAACGGCGGCGGCTCTACGTCGCCAGAGAGTACGAAGCCGCTTACCGATGTTGTATGAACGTGAGTACATGCGAAGTCGGCCGTCGTTAACGTCGCAAGTGCGGATCGTTCTCTGTGGCGAGAGAATCCGATGAATGTTGAGAGAGAGAGAGCTTGAGCGTTAGGGTAGAGAGAGAAACGGCCAAACAGAAATAAGAAGCGAGAAGGCAATAAAGCACCGCCTCACACAATCCAAGTTGCCAACAAAGCACCGCCTCACACAACAAATAAGAAAAAAACATGTGGCCTGGAATAGTGCAGAATAGTGCTCTTTGTGAGTACACCTAGCACTCACAATTGATATACAAAGTTTTCAAGCTGTCACCCATACCAAAGGAACTATTAAGCACATCAATAAGCCAACCACAACAAATCGAAGAACCAAATAAGAAATTAAAAGCAAGAAATGAAGCTTATTCCAAACCTGTATCAGAATGACAAATCGAGCATCAAAATATTAAAAACACTAACAATCATCGCCTCAAAGGCTCATCTAACCTTCCATCTTCATTACCCTAAGGCTCCGATGTCTAAGTGGACCAAAATACGGCCAAGGTGACAGTAAAGGGATGTAACTACGCAGCGGCAGTAGAAACACCTAAAGAAAACCTAGGTTTTCAATGGCCACACATCGTCAAGAAAACCCACTAATATGATTAGGCAGCCATGAAACCAACGGCGACAACATCAGAGAAGTAAAATGAAGAAGGCATACCATGAACGCCAACATCAGATAAGCAAATCGGTCAGTAAATCGGAAAAACCACACCGACCGGCCGCGAAATACCAACGGCGACCACATCAGAGAACAAATCGGAAAAATCGCCTTTTTCTCAATCGGAAAGCAAATCGGAAAGCAACCAGGCCAGCGGCGGCGGCGACACCATCCGTACAGTTCCCTTCATGCGCCGCCGTACCACGGCGGCATCCGGCGGAAAGCAAATCGGAAAATCGCCTTTTTCTCAATCGGAAAGCAAATCGGAAAGCGACCAGGCCAGTGACGGCGGCGGCACCATCCGTACAGTTCCCTTCATGCGCCGCCGTACCACGGCGGCATCCGGCCGGAAAATACCAACGGCAACGACATCAGAGAACAAATCGGAAAGCAAGTCCGAAAAATTACCTTTTTCTCAATCGGAAAGCAAATCGGAAAGCGACCATGCCAGCAACGGCGACGGCGGCAGCATCCGTAAAGGAGAGCACCGACCAGTGGAAAGAGAAGAGAAAAAGCACCGTCTGCGCTCTCTCTCTCTTGCCTCTAGATTTTGTTACTCTCTTGAAGAAAGCAAAGACTTACACAAACAGAAATAAGAAGCGAGAAGGCAATAAAGCACCGTCTCACACAATCCAAGTTGCCAACAAAGCACCGCCTCACACAACAAATAAGAAAAAAACATGTGGCCTGGAATAGTGCAGAATAGTGCTCTTTGTGAGTACACCTAGCACTCACAATTGATATATATATAAATTTATTAAATAAATTAAGAGAATTCCGGTATTAAAGAAAATTAAGGAAGGGAGTGATGGATTAAAATATATTTATAGTTGAGAGTGTTAGAGGGAAATTCGTCAGTTGGGATTGTAATTGGTAAAAAAGTGATAGTTTTTTAATAAATAAAAAAAAGTTTACTTTTTCTCTAAACTACTATAAATTCGACAAACTTAATATTATTTGTCACACTTATAATGTTTTTTCTCTAAACTACAAACAACATGAACATGAGTAGTTATTATTAATCTTTTACGTGATATTTATTGTTTAACATTTCTAATTTACGTAATTTAATGGCATGTAATTTCTAATGTATATAATGTTTACTTGTTTCAAGTTTTAGAATTTCCCATTTTCTCATCAATTTAATTATATTTGAACATAACAAGATGGTGACCCGTCCGCGCTTCGCGGCGGGCCACCCATTTTCCAAAACGTCGTGGCCAAAGTCAAAAACTGTAAAAGTGATTTAAAAGTTGACCACTTGCGCTTAAGTCTGAAAAAATACCACATGTACATGACACGCGACCTAACACCCATTTTTTAAAACGCTGTGAGCAAAGTCAAAAACTCTAAAAGTGGTCTGAAAGTTGACCACCGCGCGTTGCGGCGGGTCACCTTTTAACGACGCTTCGCGGCGGGCCACCCATTTTCCGAAACGCCATGGTCAAAGTCGAAAACTCTAAAATTGAATTAAAAGTTAACCACGTGTCGTAAAAACATTGGCCTAACACGTAGCCACGTATCGTCATACGTGACCTAACACATGACCACGTGTCGCAAAAACATTAACCTACATATGACACGTGTACACGTGTCAGGCCACGTAACTAATCTATTATTGAATGAACATGACACGTGTCATGTTATTAGTGGTGGAACATGACACGTGTCATGTTCCTATTAGTTTAACATATGAATAGTGAATTTGTCTCTTGACCACTCATTTCTTTTTGTATATATATATAATAATGAAAATTGATTTTTGAAAGTAAAAAAAAATATAAAATGTTAGTGATGTCAAAATATAAGGATTTACATATATAAGTAAGGGTAGAGTTCAAATACAAACCATTTTGTTAAAAATACATACTTAATGTTGTTTTAATTCAAATGTGCATTTGTTATATTTGTTAAGTTGAGATTAATAGTTTTTTGTTTTGTTTATGTGTTGGTGGGCCGCTTGCTATTGGGTTGTTGATAATGAGCTGCTGCTGATGGGCTTGATCGGGTCAAGGGCTACCGGTGAAGATATGGGTCTTAGCTGGAGTATATATAAGCTGAAGTTTAGGGCAGAGAGTAGTATTCAAGTCATTCTTCGTCTTCGCCGTTTCTCTCTCGAGCCCTCTGCTAGGGTTTCGTGTTCCGATTGTCGATCTCTGCTCGTTTCACTTCTTGTAGGTTAAGATCACCACAATGGTGATCTATTAGATCTCTTGTTGTTGTATTTCGTTCTGAGTTGTTGTTTCTCTGTTCTGAGAGAAGATTTTCTTTGTTTCTTTGGTTTGTACGATCTATCATTGATTGTTAGTTATCTGGTTAGATATACAAAATGGTATGTTTCATATGACACACCAAAACAAACAAAAAAAACTTTTTTTTAAGTCATCAGGTGGATATACGTTAAATTAAATTAAAAAAATATCAAATTACCCAAAAATACTTCATTTGATATAGTTTTCTTTTGTTTCTTACAAGTTTGTACGATAGAAAATGGTTAATTTGTACATAAATTTTACCCATATAAGTAATTTAAAAATTCATGAAAATCTAATATGATATTTATAAGAGTGAACTGGGTGATATCTACTAACCACGTTGGTAATTTTGCAAGAAAATGACAAGGAACAATCTGGAAGAAAAGGTGCAACGAACAAAGTCTCACAGAAGAATAACGAGCGAGGTCATCTAGAACACCGTTCTAAAATATCAAGAAGACGTGTTTGTGACAAGGCCAGTGGTGATTCCCAACATTCACTATCCTAAGACTGTCCACAACAATCAACACTAACATGTAGCCATCCTCACATGCAGGCATGCCTATACCTATACAGCATGCTATATTAGCTTTTCACTTATTCTTTCCACATGTACTTTTTACCCATAACACTAACATACACATCATTCCACATACGACTTATATTTACCATTAAATATTTAATGTGTGTGAAAGGAGTAAAAGAAAAAAAGTTAATTGTCGCGCAAGTAGCTAACATATGGATGTTCAGCATCGTTGCATGTGGAGTTGCGAAGTCGACCTAGGCTACGGGTGGACTGAATGTGTTGCATTGTATATATCTTTTTGAGTTAAATATGATTTGTGTTCCTGGGGTTTGCAGATTTTAACCGTTTGAGTCCATTTTGCAAATTATTAACAAATATCGCCTCATGGTTGCTTTTCTTAACAAATCAAACCCCATGTTTTCATTTCGTTGCAGTTGAGTCCCTAGGCCTAACGGGGTTAGATTTTTTCTGTTAAGTGGAAGGGGCATTTTAATCATTTTACTTATGAGGTACTACTTATATAAGTTATCAAAATCAATGGACTATTTTTGTAATTTTATTTAAGATCTTAAAATTAAATTAAAAAAAAAACAAAGTTGTCTCTTCACCCTACCCATTCAGCGGCCCCTTGTAAATCTAGCAGCCCCCGCCCCCCCGTCCAGGAGTGGGTGGGTGTTGGACGGTGGGCGGACGGCGCCGATGACGATTTCGCCTCCAATTTCTTCCATCTTCTTCCTTTTTTATATGGAGCTCCAATTTCTTTTTTTTTTCTTCCCCTACAAATTCATTTCTCTGCTACAACCTTTGTCGCCTACCACCATGGAATCAAATTTGAAGAATGTAGGGCTGGTCAACTTTCAATAAAACATGAAAGCTATTAAAACCAATTTCGATTCAATCACAATCATAAACAACCAGTGATTGTATCAAATTCACACACATCTTCCACTACCGATGGCAGGTTGTTTCCGACGTTGGATTTCATCGAGGTGGGGAGTCCATGTAGGGTTACCAAACCCCATCGGTCTGCCAGGAACAAATCAGACGCTGTCTACGTAAGATGACACATGCCGAGTGATAAAAACATGTTACATGGACTCAAAGGGTTAAAATCGTTAAAACACGGGGGCGCAAATCGTATTTAACTCTTTCTTTTTTAACGGCGTTTGGAACCTCTTTTAAATCTCCAATACCCGAGTGAGCTTTCTTAAGACGAGATTTTAACCGTTCATACTGGATTTGACTCTCCAGACTTGACTTACACAAAAACACCATCAAATAGGAAACTCACCATTTAAGAAAACACCTTCCATTATATATATCTAAGACCTTCTCCAATGCATTGTATTTGTATTGCATTTAGATGATGTGGATGTGAGAAAATATAGAAAGAGAAAGAAAATGTTTATGGCTAAGTCAGTGGTGAACCCATAGTTTTTTTTATGGTGTTCGGAAATTTTTGGTGTTTGATCGTCCAACCCTATATACAAACTTTTTTTTAGACCGGTTCGGTTCGGGTCGGGTCAAATGACGGGTCAATCGTCATATCACTTGGAGTCTTGGACCACTTATCCAGCCCACCCACAATTAATTGAGTATTTTTTTTTTGCTTAAAAGTGTTGAGCACTTGGACTTTGGTTATTAATTGGTTTCGGTAGGGTAATTGAGTTTAGTTAAGTGGTTTAAAAACTTAAAAATTATTGTGTTTATTACTAACTAGTGATTTAAAAACTTTTTTAAAACTATAAGTTTTTTTTTAAGTTGAGAGTCGGTGTAAAAATTCTACGGGGTTCGGTCACTAAATTTTTTGGGATTCGGTTCATAAAAAAACAAAAAAATAACATACCGTAAAAAAAATTCATGAGTGTCGGACAAACCCCTAGGAATATATTTAGGTACACCACTGGGCTAAGGCTATGTTTGACGCGCCATAAGCTAGCTTATAAGCTAGTTTTTTGGCGTGCACCAAACAGAGCTTTTTTTAAAAAGCTAGCTTTTTTAAAAAAAGTCTCGTTTGGTAACGTCAAAAAGCTAGTTTATAAGCTAGCTTTTGAAAAGCTAGTTGAAGGAGCGTTTCAACTAGCTTTTATAATATTTACTAGTTTTACCATTCCCTAACTTATAAATAAATACCTTTATTTACATTTATGACATATACTTTTATATCATTTAATATTTTTCAGCTAGTTTATCACCTACTTTTTACCAAACATTATTTTTTATCAGCCAGCTTATAGTTATCAGCTGCTGCTACTTATCAGCTAGCAGCTAATAAGCTAACAGCTAGCTTATCAGCTAGCTTATAAGCTAGCAGCTAGCTTATCAGCTAGCTTACAAGCTAGACTAGCTTATCAGTACAGCTAGCCTTTCAGATAATGCGCCAAACACAACCTAAGTATGATCATTTAGAGATATGAGACGATGAGAGAAAAAGAAAAGAGAAATTTAATGAAGGAGAGAGGAAAAAAAAATAGACGAATTGACATTGCATTCACATTTTATCATTCGAATCGGAGAAGGTCGTCTAAATATTTGTAGTCTTTTTAGATTGGAGATGTTCAAATAGGAAGAATAAAATTCAAGAACACACTACTAGGCCACTACAACGTGGCATTCAATCAATTAAAGATCTTGCTTCAATTATCAATTATAATATTTGCTCCAATAATTAAATTAAAAAGAAGTATGTAATAACTTATTAGAATACTTAGTAGGACGGCAGAATTATATAGAAAAAAACTAGCGAGATCTCGTGCTAGAGATTAAAAAATGATATAGTTAATACAACTTTTTTATAAATGGATCAGTTATTAAGCCGTCCGTTTTGGTCCACTTATCAGAACAATTTTAAAATCCAAAAAACTTAATATAAATAGTTTAAAAGTATATAGACTAGCTAATTTAAAACGAAATAAGAACTACTCTCATCTTTTAGTGTGGATTTATAATTTTAACAGAACATGAAGTACTAACGGTTTGAGTCATTGAGTGTTTTATTCATTTCAGTTTAGAAATAATTTTTTTTTTACAAATCAGACCCTATGGTTACATTCTATCATTATTTTAGTCCAATTATTTTCGTTAAATATGATCACATGCACTGCACATAACGAGTATTATAATGTTTTATTCAATTGCCACGTCACTGTAATTGAATTATTCATAAATTTGTTATATTTAATAATAATAATAATTAACATTATAAATATGATTTATAGCAATGTTATTTTTACCTCTTTAAATGATCATTTAAAAAAACTATGAAAAGTTTCTTTTTTAATTTTTTATTAAAAATGTTTTCTTTATCTCTTTAAAAGAAATTATACTATTCTTAAACATTTTTACAAATATGTTTTTAAATGGATTTTTATGAAAACGTTTACTTTTACAATATGTTATCATAAAATTGTGTTTTATTAGATTATCAATTAAGATTTTTATTAAGGTTTGTGTCTAGTTTCATTTGAAACTTTAACATTTTTTTTAGAGTCGAATAAAAACCTTTTTTATTACTTTTTTAAAAAAAATTACATCTATTTTTATTTTATTTAATAACTTTTTGAAAATTATTTTCTTAAATATTTGTTTTCTAAATGAAAACTTAGGATTTATTTAATCATCATTAATAAATAAAAAAGTTAATTATTTTACCAAACAAAATCTGTTTCTAATTTTTTTTATTTAATTAAGGTCAGAGGGAAAAAAAGGCCATATCATTTGTGGTGTATATGACCATTTTTGACAAAAATATTAACTGTGTTAAATGAGGAAAAAAGGCCACATCATTTGTGGTGTATATGACCATTTTTGACAAAAATATTAAGTGTGTTAAATGATTGGACTATAGTGAAATGATTGGACTATAGTGATAGAATGCAAATCAGAGGAACTGATTTGTTAGAAAATTAACTTCTAGACAAATGATTAAAAGCCCCAAGCCACGGTGACCAAAATAGTAATCTACTCCGAATAAAATATCCGAAATATGAACTCTAAACTTAAAGCAGTAAATAGCTAAGTAAATGCCATCCGAGTTGGCGGCGGAAAGGCTTCGACTCCGGAGGAGGATATATTACCGTTAAAAAAACCAAGTAAATAAGATTTTAAAAGAAAAGAAAAAAGCAAATTATGTTCAATCGATTTATGATGTTTTATCCTGAAAAATCTTAAAAGTTCAAAAGCTATATAAAAAATCAGTTCAAACAACTAAGATGAACAGTTAAACCATCAAAACGAAAATATAAGCCGAACCGTGTCCACGACAAATGTTCATGACCGCTAAGCCAATGTCACACAAATGTATGGTTTTTATTCATCCTCTATATACTAATGAAATTGATCACATAAAACATGAATCAAAGCAACAACCGTACATGTAAACAGATTGTTGAACCGTTATTTATTCTAACAGCAAGTCTCACAAGCAGTTTCTTACCCGGTGAGGTCTGACTTATTTAGGGCACTCTTTCTCATATATTTCACTCGCATACTTCCAGTTAATCACCTTCCATATGTTCTTCAAGTAATCTGGCCTCACATTTTTGTACTGCAATTCGTACAAGAAATATACATAAGTTAAAACATAAAGACCGAATGATCACGAATACCAAATGATGGCCCTATTCTTTTAAGGATTTTCAACATATCTCGAGGTCAACCTATTCTTAGTGACTTGAGGCCGTAATATGGGTGGTTTGAGGAACGGGTCAAAGCAGTTAATCCTTGGAGCTAGTCAAACGGGTAAGGCGGACCCGCAAACACTTTTTTCTTCTTTTTTAGGTCTATAAATAATTAATGTGCTAAATATGCTTAAGAAGCTATATAGTACCAAAGGGAAAAGCTCAAACGAGAACTCAATTTTTTTGTGAGAATTGTGAGAACTTTTTTTACACGTCACAGTTCTCGCAGAAGATAAATAATTTTTTTATGTTGTGAGAACGGTGAGAATCCTTTTCTTACACATGTTTCATATGTGTAAAATAGTTCTGTATTTTTTACACAAGTTTACACATGTGCAATGAAAGAGTTTTCATGGTTCTCACGAAAAAATAGTGGTTCTCATTTGATCTATCGCCTAAAACGGTGAATCAGTAATAATAACTTTTGTTAGAAAAAAGATTCAAGAGATTTATGACTTTTGAACACACTTCAGGTGGCTTTCAAGTTTTATTTAGTTAAAAGATTTAAAACTTACACATTCACCAGTTATAAAAACCCAAATCCACCCATATCCCCATAACTTGGTAAAAGCTGACATTTGTTTGCGACTTTATAACAAAAATGAAATTTTATTTACCTGCAAGTAGTAAGCATGCTCCCAAACATCTATGCCAATCAGAGGAACCAAACTTGGACCTACTGTAACCAGTGGATCCTACAGCAGATATTAATATTGAATAATTTGATTAGTAAAGGTAATCAAGAGATTGAATAATTTGTTTAAATTGCTTTTAATCTGAAGAAAAGAGACAACCGAGATTGAGGGAAAAATAACCAGAGTAATGGAAGGCAGAAACAATAAAAAGCAAAAAAGATATGGAAGCTTGACAAGAATGAAATGCATATACAATGTCATAGCATTAGAAGATGCAAATTACCAGCCAGGACATGAGGAGGCCAAACAATTTGGATTTGGAATAGATGGCATATTTGTCACATTTACATAGATAGACAGGTTTGACATGGGTTATACTTTGATTCCACCCTCATCAAATAGATAAAATTCAAAAATGAAAATAGGACAAACGGGTGGAAAGTCACCAAAAGTGTATTCAAGTTGCATAATGCCCCTCAGATAAGAAACTTGGTTACTATTCTGTAAAGTTACCCTTTTTCTTAAATATTTTATTTCATTAATTATTAATACAATTCAAAAAACGAAAAAACAGGTCGTGTTTGTGGGTCTATCCAACCAACCACACTAAAAAAGGCCTGGTTTGTTTTAAACATGTTTTGAGCTTTTACCCAACATGAACTAAAAGACTCGTTTTAGTGAACCTTATACCTACCCCGCCCATTAAACTTTCCAACCTGCTTCGAAGATTAAAACTAGCTTAGTGTACCTGGTTTGCCGTGGTTTCTACCACAAGCCTCTTTAACTCTTTGTCGAGTGCAAGCCACTGCCAACATGATACAATTCAAGGTTACAAAGGGACAATGAGTGAAAATGACCGTGTGAAAAAATGAGATAAAGTGCATACCACCCATCCAGAACCCTGCACAGCAGCACCTTCAGCATTCATCTTAGCAATCAACTTTTCTAAGGAACCAAAGCTCTCGTCAATAGCCCATCCCAAAGATCCATGCGGTGATTCACCACCCCCTTCCTGCAATAAAGTTCACTTTCAGTTTTGGTCAACTTCCGGTGCTCAGAGATATCATTAAGATCTTAGAAATAAACTTACCTTGGTGGGAGCAAGATTCTTCCAGAAAATTGAGTGATTCACATGACCTATTCAGACATGTAAAAGGAGAGATCAAAAGTTAGGACTTAATACAACCAAGGAAGAAATACAGTCCTAATAAAACTTCCAACAAAATACACACATGCCGTAGTAGCTAAAAGAACCTACTCCGGATCGGTAATCGATGACATATGTATAGCACTACAACCTATCTAGGTATCTTACTTATTCAGTTATTCCATTGATAATATATTATAAAAGAATATCAACTATTAGCACAGATACCATCAACCATTACTTATGATTGGAAAAATCATACTGAGATCCTCTGCTCACTGCGGATAGCTATGTTCGCGAGAGATGAACCTCAGTTTCCATACAATAAATTCAAACCATTTGATTTGGGATTAAAACTAATCCTTTCCTCCCAAATCAGAGTCCATGTTTGAAGCTTTAACAAGCAAAACCTAGTACCTCTTAGACTTAAATGGTTAAATCAATGTGAATATTATTATTATTACTATCCTTCTAGCACCAAATCTGTGTTATTTGTTCTATTTTATATCGAGTCTATACTCAATAGCAGCTAAAATTACTTCTCAAATATAAATTTGACGGTGAGATTGTCGCAGATTTTACATCATTTTCGAATATTTATTGTAATTAACAAGTTTCTATTAACTAACTTCAAATATACTCCTAAATGAGTAACACTGAAATCAAATACAAGTGCAAGCATGTAAAACGACATAATTTGAGATAAAAAAATGATAAGATTGAAGAATTTAACCTCCGCCATTGAATTTAATGGCGCTCTGCAACTTGACAGCAGTTGAAGCGTCACCCTTGGCGATAGCGTCATCGAGCTGCTCCAGAGCCTTATTGTAGTTAGTTATGTAAGTCTGGTGGTGCTTCTGGTGATGGAGCTGCATGATATCACCGCTAATCGCTGGCTCCAGCGCGCCATAATCGTATGCGAGATCTGGAAGTGTGAATGTCTGCAATCCACGCAACTGTTGCTGAACCCTCGATGGCACACCTAGGGTTTTCGCGAAGGTTCGGAGAGCCATTTGTTCGTTCTGCAAATCAAATTGGGGATAGATGGCGTTAACCGGACGTCGTAACGGTGTTTTCTTGGACCGGAGAAATGAGGTTAATTGCTGAGAGGTCCTCGAAATATGAGGCTATTTTCTCTATTGCTCGTTGTATTTTGCAGCTACTATTTAGAATGTTATCAAAGAGTATAGATCCGATTACTCATATGGATTCATTATGGGTTTTTTTGACCCAGATTTTTCTATGGTGGTGAAAATCATCTGGACCTCATAGAATATTCAAGCATTAAAGAGGGTCCGAATTATGTTATGCCATGTGCCGCACACATGCATGAACTCATCTTATTATCGGATCCAGGCCCTCTATCCATAACCGCTTCTAGAAGGTCCACACGCGCCTCACCCGGGGCACGTGACATCTGTCTCCATGCAACCCTAAGTATATATACTTAGAGTTGTACATGTACATCTTTATTCCCACTTTTACACCTTCACCTTCCCACACTTTCTTCTCTGGCTACCAGATACTTATTCTCACGCGCGGAGGGTTGTGGCAGTGCACCCTTTCCTGCCTTGCATTGGCCCTAATGCATTGTTAGATGTGCATGTCAGCTTTCCGATCATTTCAGACCCATTCCGTTGATCTGATCTAGAGTTTTAGTTGAATTTTGTTTGATCCAGTTCACCGGCCCTAAATCATTTCTGATTTGGTTCAAACAGTTATATTTACTAAAAAGTAGTTATAGTATATAATAGTTAATAATCAACTCAGGAAGTGTGGTGGTACACTGTGGTAAAGAAAACAGTTAATTAATAAAATTCCACACAATTTGATATAAAAAAATCAATATCATAACGTTAAAAACAAAACCAGTGCATACTAAAAATAGAGAAAAAGATAAAGCAAAAAATTCACGTTGAAATATATGAAACGACAAAAAATATGTTCCCATACGTTTAAAAAAAACAGTGCATTTAACATTGGTTTGTGTGGCTGGTTAATGGGTTCTCAAATTGAAAATACAAGTACTAAGGCTATGATCTAAAAATTATGTTACACGAACATAATAATATACTACTAACTTTTATTCTAAATTCTTTGAGATTTGAAGTAATAATTAAAAAAGAATATTGGATTTTAATAATCTCACTTATTGCATATTGACCAATATTAATTTGTCTTTCATTTATTTCTTACAATAAACCAAAATTTAATGGTATTGGAATCCATTACACCGTCGTTAAATGGTTACTAACGTCGTTAAGTAAAATGTCACTTTTTACCGGGCATCACAGTTGCGTCTTATCTGACATGTTTTTTGTGTATGTAAAGAAAAGTTTTCAGAAAACAACCAATCATGATTAAAAAAAACAAAAAGAAAAACTTAAGCAAAACATTTCTTCATAGCATTAAAACATAAAAAATATTCCAAAACATTTCTTCATAGCATCCAAAAAAGTGTTTTGGGATCGAGTGAGCGAAAAATTTTATGAGAAGCGTAAGAGAACCATGAAAGCCGGTGAAGTTAAAAAATAATGAAAGTAGCCGTTGGTTGAAAAGGAGAAGGAGAAAATCATGGATAAAATAAGAAATAAATAGATCATCTAGTTTATAGTTTTTTATTTGAATGTTTAAGTCAACTTTTTCAAGTTTTTAATTTTATAATTCAAGAATTTGTAGTATTTATTTTTTAAAGAAAAAAGTAAAAAAATAAAGAAAAAAGTAAAAAATAAATAAATAAATAATTAAAAATTTCATCACACTACACCACATCACCAGGAGTATACCAGACCTCAAGTGATGGGTGCATATAGTCCAGTCAATGCCGTTGTGACCATCACTAAACCACACCACATAGAATATACCTCATGCCCTTAAAATATCACCGGTGAGTAATTTTGAACTTACACTACGCACTAGAGTAATATACTAATATAATCATAGTAAGAACTTACGTGTATGTATTTAATTACTTTGGTATGTGATACAATCAGATTTTAAAACTTACTTTCTAAATGAAATTTACTTTTTGATGTAACAAACTTACTGATGACGTGTGTCCGAGTAAGGCCACACCACAAACACATTATGGTGCAAACCTTATCTCAACACACCAGTCATCACATACGGGTCGACCTAGTCAGTGGCCGACCACTACCTAACAGGCCACTAGGCCGACCGCCGACAACCACGTACAGGTCGACCTAGTCAGTGGCCGACCACTACTTAATAGGCCACTAGGCCGACCGCCGACAGCCATGTATAGGTCGACCTAGTCAGTGGCCGATCGCTACTTAACGGGCCACTAGGCCGACCGCCGAAAGGACCAAAGGTCAGCCGACAACAGCAAGTCTGGCCGACAGCCACCTAGCTGTCAGGCTAACCAACAACAAGATACATGACCAGTCGACCCCCGACAGGGCCGACTGCCAGTCATTACGCTATTAGGCCGACTGGTGATAATCTAAGAATTAGCCGACCGCTAGTCATCCATCACCAGGCCGACCAATAGCCTTCGACTTCGACCTATATCCCAACTAGCTGTCTGATCCTAGTTAGGTCGAAAGATGTAGGTACAGACCAATGCTCTACACCCAGGGTTGACATCTGAGATGACTTGACACACCCATCAAGGCAGTTTCCTAAAATGGGTACTGTGGTTAGACGCCGTTCGGATGTCAGACCTGCAACACTCCACTTTGGGCTCATCACATTAATTGCAGTACGAGACAAAAGGTTGAGGGTTATAAATACCCCTCAACCACCAGGTAAATTCTCATTCAATGCGCACCCTCTCGTCTGATTACACTTAATCTCTCGAAACGCATACTGATTCTCACGCCCGAGCTTGGTCGCAGGACACCCTGTCCTGCCCTCCAAGAACAACGGTGTTTTCTGTTTTGCAGGTCTTAGAGAATCAAGAAGGAGCCGAGCCGACTGCTAGCTGAAGGACTTCCGACCGCTAGTCAGGAGACTTGGATTCTCCCCACTTGTAGTCCGACTGCCTAGGTGACTCGTCCTAGGCTAACCCCTATCTAGTCATCTTTGGTAGCCCGATTCTACATTGGCGCCATCCGCACGGTACTTTCAACAACATCAATGACTGACGATGCAGCCGATCACCTGGGGGACACCACTGAGGATTTCTCTACCCCCGGCGATAAGCAAGCTCCGAAGACTTCAACGGAGGAAGGTGACACTGGGGTACTAAACATCACCCCAGAGATGGTGAGCAAAAACTTCCTGCCCCTGAGACAAGCAATGAGAGAGTACGTTGCAGCAGAGAAACTGAAAGGGGTCTGCCTTCAGCTGTCATACGAGGACGAAGGCCCCAGATTGGGCCCAATACCACTGTTGGGAGACACAGGAACAGGCGGGGGCCCAACGGCTGTCCAAACAGACAGCACCACAATGACAGTTGAAACTATCCTAACCTCATCAGGAGACACCCCAAAGCCAACTCAAGTAAGTTCGGGACCTTCCGACACAACACCCTCAGGGAACACAAACAGCACTAGCCAACCCCGGCCAAACTTTTCAGGTTACCAGGCACCACCATTCTATCCACCACCGTACATGGGCCCATATGGCCAAGCAGGCTATCAAATGCCATTCTACCCACCATACGGTATGCTACCACCAAGTTTCTTCTCACAAAGGCCACCCGGATCAGCAGGAACAAATGCAACTCCAGTCACACCACCCCAGACGATACCAGTAATCGAAATCAAAGATCCAGAGGCCGACGACCTATCGTTACCATACATACCGGAAGAGGAAAGTAAGTTCACCACCCGAATCGAAAACTTTGAATGCCCACCAAAGACAAAGCTACCTTCCACCGTCAAAACATACGATGGAAGCTCTGACCCGAAAGACCACCTACACGCATTCAAATCGGCCGCACGAATTGAACAATGGCCACTTGTAGTATGGTATAAAATGTTTACCCAAACCCTATCGGGACCTGCACGCCTGTGGTTCAATGCCTTGCCCGACAAGTCCATAGACAGCTATGTCCAACTCAAGCAACTGTTCTCCCAGCACTTTGGCCAACAACGAAAGTGCACAAAAGACCCGATTGAGTTGCATAACATCCGACAAGGTGAACAAGAATCTCTGAAAGCTTTCATGGAAAGGTACAAAAAGGAGTCGCTGACCATCGGTCACGCAGACGAAAGACAGAAGATATCAGGTTTTATCCATGGTATGCGTACACGACAGCTGATAAAAGAAATGAGTGCTCGGGTACCCATAACAATGCAAGAAGCTTTTGACCGAGCTGAAGCGTTCATCAGAGGAGAAGAGGCGGCACAACTCCGGGACAAGTCGTCCTCCGGTCATAACAGAACACACGGCCGACCGCCCCACCCAAAAGACAAGCGCCGACCTTGGCAGTCGGGCCCGGAAAGGGGAGGCCGAGTGATGTGTTGCAAACACATCCCATTTCCGGTGTCTTTTATGTTTATATTTGAGTTAAATTGAGTCGGTTGTCTTTAGTTTTAAGTGTTTTTATTAAAGTTTGAGTCTTCTGGTCCTTTTTATGTTTTCTTACTAGTTTTGTAGGTTTTTAATAAAGTTCCGGGGCCAAGAGAAGAAATAGAGATGAAGTGCTGAAAAGGAGTCCCCAGGCGTATCGCCTGGGGAGAAAGGCCTTGTAGGCGATACGCGTGAAACCAGGTAGTCAACGAGGGGTTAAGTCGGTTTGACCCGACTGTTTTGTCGCGAAGCGAGATCCGGGCGTATCGCCTGGATGTCTGTGTGTTGTAGGCGATACGCCTAGAAGTCTAAAACCCGTGAAATTTGCCAAGTCGGTATAAAATCAGATTTAGGGTTTGTATTCGTCATTCTTCGACTTCCAGACGAACTCAGAGGCGACTAAGGGCGATTTGAAGATCAGAGAAGGCCAAGGATTGAGGAGGAATCATCGGTGGATCAGTTTCATCACACAAATCATCATCGGTCTATCGGGTTTCATCCTTTGTTCTTATTGTTCTTAATTTCAGCCATGTTTTCTATCAAAGTTCAGATCTTTATTACTATTTTAGACAGTAACATGAGGCTAGGCTAATTTGATTGTATTGCCTAGACCCAATTGGATGATTACTTATTGTTTATGACTTTATTCGGTTTGATTGGTTGATTGATGTTGCACTTCTATTCAAT
The DNA here is from genome assembly GCA_039602395.1 of Deinandra increscens subsp. villosa. NCBI lineage: Eukaryota > Viridiplantae > Streptophyta > Magnoliopsida > Asterales > Asteraceae > Deinandra > Deinandra increscens. The sequence continues at coordinate 14,804,865 of JBCNJP010000018.1, read as the reverse complement.
TCCATTGATTATTATGTTTTGATGCATATGTGTGTTACGAGTAGATTATTAGTTGGTTGTTGATGCTTAATTTACCCGCGAATGTCTTTCGGTTTAGGTAGATTAGCTAAAGTAGTTGACTTTAGGGTTAATTGCTAAGGTGTAGTTAGGGTTCCTTGACTATTGCATTGATAATTGATTGGTAATTCACTTGTAATGTGCTGCTAAACTGAAGACTTAAAAGGTACAGATTTAACGGGTAGTTGGGTTGGTTAAAGTTCTAGGGTTGCACTGTCTCAAAAGGAAGTGTCCTAGGGTTTTGTCTAGCTTGGTATTCCGTGTCATTCATAGTAGTTATTGGTAGCTCCGGTTAGTCTATGTGCATCTTAGGTATATCCGAGGGTGGCTAGGGTAATTGAAGTGGGACGGACTTAAAAGGTGAACCCTTGTTCGAGCGTTAGAAGTGTAGCTAGGAAGGACTTAAAAGGTGAACTAGCCACCATCAGATCAATCAATTCCGAGTGAGGTTGTAGGTATTAAGTAGGATTCCAGGGTCTAGGTGATACTCTTTTCTCGTCTGAATTCTCCCAAAGTTTCTTGCTTTTGTCTGTTTGTGCGTTGATTAGTTAATTTTAGTTAATTCAAATCTCAACTCAAAACCCCAAATCAATTTACTCATAATTTCCATTTCTTAGGTCTAGGTTAAGTCTTGTCTAGAATAGTGTCCTTAGGTTCGATAATCCGGTCTTGCCTTAGCTATTCTACTATCCGATAGGTACACTTGCCTTAGGGTTCGGTCTAGTTTAGGTATTTTCGGTAAAATTAGGTGTGTCTAGGTCTAGTTTAGGTCTAGGTTTTTATAGTAGTTTTTAGAGTCGTTCCGAACACATCAAGTTTTTGGCGCCGTTGCCGGGGACACTTGGCAATTGGCAAGATTAACTTAGGTCGTCGTTAGGAAATTTTGAGTCTTTTTGGTCTTTCCGTGTCTAGAGTCTTAGGATTTTCTGCTTTCGAGTCTAGATTTTTAGGTTTAATTTTTTTCTTAGTTTTCTTCGAGTCATTCCATCGTTTTATGCCACACACTCGTTCACGGGGTCCACCTGAGCTGTCACCACTTTCTGATCCCGACGCGGATATCCGTGAACGATTTCGCCTTCTACGCACCGAGCTAGAGGCATTCATCATTTCCACCGCTCAATCCAAACCATCCTCTTCATCCACACGCACCACACGCGACACCAAACCCATCCCATTCCCCGATCTTTCATCCATGGCGGCACGTCGCACCGTCCACGAGCAGGCTAGCGCCGGAGTCACCGAGGCCCGGTTTGCTATTGCACAGCCTGCTATTGCCAATACCGCGAATTGGCAAGTTCCGTCCCACGTCATCAACGCTTTGACGCATTCCATCCAGTTCCATGGACGTGAGGACGAAGATGCACCGACGCATATCTCCCGCTTCATTCGTATCTGCAACACGTTCGGACTCACCGGAGTCGCGAACGAAATCATCTACTTGCGTTTATTTCCATTCTCCCTTACGTCTCGAGCCGCCGAGTGGCTTGAGACGCTTCCGCCAAATTCGATCGCCACCTGGGACGATCTTACCGCAAAATTCCTGAAGAAGTATCATCCTCCAGCCAAGGCTTCACGTACTCGGGAGGAAATCCACTCTTTCAAGATGGACCCCGATGAGCCTTATTCTGCCGCATACGAGAGATTCAACACCCTTCTGAGTAGATGTCCGCAACACGGGTTGACGGACTGGGCTATCATCGAGAAGTTCTACAACGGACTTCCATATTCTGTTCAGAAGGATTTCAATATTTCGGCTGGAGGACACATGATGGAGAAGCTCATGGTCGATGAATGCAAACAACTGTTTGAGAGCTTCGCACTTGCTGAACAGCAGACCCCCCGGAGATCGGAGAGCCACCTTGGCCCCGACTCGATCCCTTGTTCCTTCTACTACCACCCGGGGTGTCCATCACATTGGCTCAGAGACCATACCACCTAGGGAGTTAGAAAACATTTATAAAACCTTAGAAGAAATAAAACTCCACATCAAAGCCAAATGTGAGCTGTGTAGAGGCGCTCACGACACCCGAGACTGCCCGCTTGCTCCCGCTGAGCAGGTGGATTACATTGGAAACCGAAACCAGTTCGGTAATTCGTTCCAGTCTGGGTGGAGGAGTGCCCAAAATTCAGGATGGCGAGAGGGAGAAAATCCACCTGGTTTTCAACCAAGGTATAATCAGAATGGTGGAGGAGATGCAGGCCCGACGATGAAGGAGATTACGGAGTTGGTGATGAACCAAACGCAGATTTTGCAGCAGATGAACGCGAGAGACGAGGCCACACAAAAGAAGCTGGCGGAGCATGACACGTTACTGAGAAATCAACAGGCCCCGTTCTTAGATTTGCAGCGGTCGGTGGGAGATATTGCAAAGCAGTTAAAGGAGCTCAACAACCGAGGGGGTCAATTTTCCGGTAGCACCTATAAAAACCCCAATGCGTCGGTTAATGCTGTTACCACACGGAGTGGTCGAGTTCTAGAGAGTCCATCACCAACGGTAGTTGATGAAGAGCCGGTTGATGAAGAGATCGAGTTGGAGACGCCGGACGGGAGGGTGCACGAGAGCGTAACGCCAGCAAGTACCGCACCGATCGTCGAGGCTGAAGGAGTTAGAGAAAAGCCGCTGAAGTGGGAAGCGGTGAAGGAGAAGAAGAGAGTGAGGTTCGCGCCGAAACCGATCACTGCTGATGATCTGAAGCGTGTTCCTTATCCTGAGAGGTTGGTCCAGCAGAAGAATGCGCGAGAGTATGGGCAGTTTTTAGAGCTTCTTAAGCAGCTTAGGGTCACTTTACCTTTTACTGATGTTATTAGACAGATGCCTAAGTATGCTAAATTTTTGAAAGATATGTTAACTAATAAGAAGAAGCTTGAAAACTTTTCTGATGTTACACTTGATGCCAGTGTTCTGCTGTGGTTCAGAATAGGTTGCCTGAAAAACTGACTGATCCGGGTACATCTACAATTCCTTGCTCGTTTGGTGACTTGTCTGTTACTTGTGCTTTAGCTGATCTAGGTGCCTCTATTAATGTGATGCCTTATTCTGTTTTCATGCACCTAGGATTAGGAGAGTTAGAGCCGACTAGGATGACGATTTCCTTAGCGGATAGGTCGGTAGTTAGACCCAAAGGAATAGTGGAAAATGTTCTTGTTCAAGTTGATAAATTCTTGTTCCCTATAGACTTTGTGGTGGTTGATACTGCATATGATGCTAGCTGCCCGTTGATTTTAGGTAGGCCTTTCCTTAGGACCGCCCGGGCGTTAGTTGATGTTTTCGCGGGCACGATCACTTTGAGGGTAGATGATGAGTCGGTTGAATTCAGGGTTGGTAAATCGGGTGACAAGAACAGCGAGTCCGTATGTTTTCTAGGATCTTTCATATCTTTGGTGGATAGTTGTGTTAGTTATGTCACTGGTGAGGACTTGGTAGTTGGAAATAGGTTGGAAGGTGAATTAGTAGTTGAGGATAAGTGTGGGGAGAAGCCCGGGGGGTCAGATGAGTTAATTGATAAAAATGAGATTGTTGACCCATTAGTGGAACCCGGTGGTGAGTTAGTAGTTGGGGAATGTTTGATAGTTGGGAATGGTGGTAGGAGAGCCACACTTGGTGACATAGGTGAATGTGATGATAGGATTATTCTTAGTCCAAGTGTGGGGAGGTTAGATGTGATTGTTGCTACCCATGACCCGGAAATGGGTTTTCTAGGAAAATGTCGATTTCTTCCGGGTAGGTATAAGCATTGGAAGGTTAAGAGGTTGTTGAGAGCAGTAAAGTTCAGTGCTTTACGGGGTAGGAAGTTGGTTAGAGGTTGTTTGGTTAGAAACCAGGTGGAATCAGGTAGTTCTGTGCTTAGGGATGTGAAATCAAAGCCTCCGGATGGTTTTGGAGGTTGTTCTTGTGTTTGGTGCTAATTGGTGAAATTCCCGGTTTGTAAATTATTGTAGTTGTGTTTTAATTTTCTGCAATTTTTAGTTTTTGTGCCTTTTGCGTCTTTTGGTTTTGTGTTTTTGGTGTTTGCAGGTTATTCTGGAGATTCAAGAGTTGGACTATGAGAGTGTGCAGGTCGAAATTGCAGGTTTGTGCTGCAAATTTCGGCTAGAGGCCTGTTTTGGAGAAAGAGATAGAATATTTTTGGAGGCCAAAAATCTGGAAAACTCTCTGGAAAAGTCGTTCCAGGCGTATCGCCTGGAAGGTTGGGGGTTATAGGCGATACGCCTGGAAGTCTCAGGCGGGCAGATGGTTGAAGTCCTAGGCGTATTGCCTGGGAAATGCCTTGTGCTAGGCGATACGCCTAGGGGAGGTAAGTCAGAAAATTTTTAAATCTTTAAATTTTATATTCTTTCTGTTTACCGGAGTTCGTGGATCGTTGTTGGTTGCTGTGCTGAGTCTCTGGAATGTCAGGTGAACACGTTTCAACTTCTTTTATTTTATTTTATTTATTTTATGATTTGTTTTTGTTCCATTCCACATTGAGGGCAATGTGTAGTTCAAGTGTGGGGATGGGATACGTTCGTATTGAGTCCTGTGTTTTGTTTTTTTTTGGTGTGTTTCGTTGAGTCATAAATTTTGAAAAATTTGAAAAAATTGAAAAAATTGTTCAAAAATGTCCGAGATTCTGGCTGCATTTAAATGGAAAATGATAGGTAAAACTGGGAATTGATGTTCTAATTTTGTGCTTAAGTGATAAATTAATAATAGTTTGGGGCATTGTGATAAGTATGGTTGAATGGAAAGCATTTCTAAACTATGATGTGTCGGTAGGCCCAGCTGACCTAGGAGTAGCTTAAATTGCCTGTGTGTTTATTGTTGTATAAATACGCTAATCAGTTGCTAGTGGGTTCCCATTTTAGGAGTGATAGGGATTCTGAATCTGATGATTAGGAGGAAAGAGACCGCTTTAGGCTAGATACTCCTATGTCCTTAGAATTTCAATGAGCATGTAGTTAATAATTTGGCTAATGAACTAGAGTGAAGGGGCAAAATACTCATGTACAAACTAAGGATGGTATCCCGTGGTAAGTACCTCTGATGATGTTCCTGATCTCGCTGGCAAAATACTTATGTATGATTTCGGGGGTAAGACCTTGTGGAAGAATACCTCTGGTGATGTCCGTTGGTAATTTTAGGTAAAAGTAACCAATTATTAAAAAAAAAAAAATTGAGAAAAAAATTGAGAAAAGGAAAAAAAAAAATGATAGCTTAGAGGAATAAATGCTCAGGAATTTGCATATAAATGATTAGTTATTCTTTGGACATCCTAGTATCTGGTTTAAGGTGGGTTGGAAATATATAAATTTAAATCATTATTACCCTTTGCTTTGACTGAATATGATTCGGTAGTAGGTTGAACTAGAGCTTTCTTTAGTGGGATCCATAGGCAACTGAACTTATATCTGGTAATTTTATAAACACATGGGGGCGAAAGAAAAGGTTGGTGGTTGGGTTTAATCGGATAGAAATATCGATAATCGTAGCTAGGGTGTTATTACATTATGGTATGTGGAATTGTTTTGGTGGACTGTGAAATTTGAATGTTAAATGTTTAGAGTCGATTTCCTGGTTATGATTCCATTGCAGTATTTTTCGAGGACGAAAAAAGAGTCAGTGTGGGGATGTTTGATGTGTTGCAAACACATCCCATTTCCGGTGTCTTTTATGTTTATATTTGAGTTAAATTGAGTCGGTTGTCTTTAGTTTTAAGTGTTTTTATTAAAGTTTGAGTCTTCTGGTCCTTTTTATGTTTTCTTACTAGTTTTGTAGGTTTTTAATAAAGTTCCGGGGCCAAGAGAAGAAATAGAGATGAAGTGCTGAAAAGGAGTCCCCAGGCGTATCGCCTGGGGAGAAAGGCCTTGTAGGCGATACGCGTGAAACCAGGTAGTCAACGAGGGGTTAAGTCGGTTTGACCCGACTGTTTTGTCGCGAAGCGAGATCCAGGCGTATCGCCTGGATGTCTGTGTGTTGTAGGCGATACGCCTAGAAGTCTAAAACCCGTGAAATTTGCCAAGTCGATATAAAATCAGATTTAGGGTTTGTATTCGTCATTCTTCGACTTCCAGACGAACTCAGAGGCGACTAAGGGCGATTTGAAGATCAGAGAAGGCCAAGGATTGAGGAGGAATCATCGGTGGATCAGTTTCATCACACAAATCATCATCGGTCTATCGGGTTTCATCCTTTGTTCTTATTGTTCTTAATTTCAGCCATGTTTTCTATCAAAGTTCAGATCTTTATTACTATTTTAGACAGTAACATGAGGCTAGGCTAATTTGATTGTATTGCCTAGACCCAATTGGATGATTACTTATTGTTTATGACTTTATTCGGTTTGATTGGTTGATTGATGTTGCACTTCTATTCAATTCCATTGATTATTATGTTTTGATGCATATGTGTGTTACGAGTAGATTATTAGTTGGTTGTTGATGCTTAATTTACCCGCGAATGTCTTTCGGTTTAGGTAGATTAGCTAAAGTAGTTGACTTTAGGGTTAATTGCTAAGGTGTAGTTAGGGTTCCTTGACTATTGCATTGATAATTGATTGGTAATTCACTTGTAATGTGCTGCTAAACTGAAGACTTAAAAGGTACAGGTTTAACGGGTAGTTGGGTTGGTTAAAGTTCTAGGGTTGCACTGTCTCAAAAGGAAGTGTCCTAGGGTTTTGTCTAGCTTGGTATTCCGTGTCATTCATAGTAGTTATTGGTAGCTCCGGTTAGTCTAGGTGCATCTTAGGTATATCCGAGGGTGGCTAGGGTAATTGAAGTGGGACGGACTTAAAAGGTGAACCCTTGTTCGAGCGTTAGAAGTGTAGCTAGGAAGGACTTAAAAGGTGAACTAGCCACCATCAGATCAATCAATTCCGAGTGAGGTTGTAGGTATTAAGTAGGATTCCAGGGTCTAGGTGATACTCTTTTCTCGTCTGAATTCTCCCAAAGTTTCTTGCTTTTGTCTGTTTGTGCGTTGATTAGTTAATTTTAGTTAATTCAAATCTCAACTCAAAACCCCAAATCAATTTACTCATAATTTCCATTTCTTAGGTCTAGGTTAAGTCTTGTCTAGAATAGTGTCCTTAGGTTCGATAATCCGGTCTTGCCTTAGCTATTCTACTATCCGATAGGTACACTTGCCTTAGGGTTCGGTCTAGTTTAGGTATTTTCGGTAAAATTAGGTGTGTCTAGGTCTAGTTTAGGTCTAGGTTTTTATAGTAGTTTTTAGAGTCGTTCCGAACACATCACCGAGATGACCGCAAGCAGTCGGGCTTCGCCCCATACGACCGCTCAAATTCCTCAAGTCATAAAGAAAGGAAGTATGACTTCCCAAGTCTCACGAAGACTCCAAAAGAAATATTGCAAACAGAAGATGCCAGTAGGCAATTCATCAAACCAAGGACGATGGGAAACAACACAGCTAATAGGAACATGGGAAAATACTGTGATTTCCACCTTGACCGGGGCCACGATACGGATGAATGCCACCAACTCAAGAAGGAAATTACCAACACCGTGAAGACGGGTCAGCTAGCTCATTTGGTGAAAGAGATAAAGGAGCAAAAACAAAAGAAAGAGAAGAAGGGGGATCAACAAGTCATCTTAATGACACACAGCTCCAAGCAGAAGAAACCAAGGCTGAGAAAGGAAACATGGGCAAACCAAGCCATCTCTTTCCCATCACTTGACACAGCAATTCCAACTCTCAGTCCAATGGTAATCACCACAGAGGTAACAGGTATTCAAATCCATAGAACATATGTTGATGGAGGCAGTTCCTCAGATATTATGTATGGATCTTGTTTCTCACAATTACCATGCAGCATAAAAGACAGCATTCGGCCATCCAAGACCACACTGGTCGGCTTCAGTGGGGACATGGTCTTACCCAAGGGCGAGATTACACTACCGGTGACACTATCCGACGGGTCGCACACAAGAACTGAACACATCACATTCCTCGTGGTAGACAGGCCATCTAGGTATAACATCCTTTTTGGCCGACCAGCAATTTATCGGTTTGGATGTGTAGTGTCTACGGCGCACGGCATGATGAAGTTCCCAACAGAAACAGGGGTGGCCACCATTTGGTCAGTACAGGCCGAATGCTACCTCACAACCGACGTCACCGAAGAAGCAAAGCAAAACAAGTGGAAAGTAAACGATGACTATCCCGACCAGCTCATAACGATCGGCTCAGACTTGACCAACCAAGTCAAAGAAAAGTTGTACAATTTGATCCGGAACAGCCCGGATGTCTTTGCATGGACACCGACTGATATGACAGGAGTTCCAAGGGAGATCACCGAGCACCACTTAAAGGTCGACCCCAACTATCCACCTGTTGTACAAGGCAAACGGGGAATGGGAAGGGATAAAAGCAAAGCTGTCTGTGAAGAAGTAACAAAGCTGGTTAAAGCGGGTATACTCAGAGAACAAAAATGGCACACATGGGTAGCCAACCCTGTAATGGTCCAGAAATCTGATGGGTCGTGGAGAATGTGCGTTGATTTCACAAGCTTAAACAAAGCATGCCCAAAAGATTGCTACCCCTTACCAGCCATTGATGCCAAGGTAGACGCCCTGTCAGGATACACCTACAAGTGTTTCCTTGATGCATACAAGGGTTACCATCAGATCAAAATGGCCAGAGCCGATGAAGAAAAAACAGCTTTCCATACCGATAAAGGTATTTTTTGTTACAGGAAAATGCCCTTCGGTCTAAAAAATGCGGGGTCAACCTACCAACGCCTGATTGATCAGGCATTCGATAGCCAAATTGGAAGAAACATGGAAACCTATGTAGACGATCTGGTCATAAAAAGCCAAACTGAAGAAGGGATGATAACAGACATAGAAGAAACCTTTGGTCGGCTGAGAGCTGTTAATATGAAGCTCAATCCAGCCAAGTGTTCATTTGGGATGAAAGAAGGAAAATTCTTGGGCCACATCATCACCGACAAAAATATCATGGCTAATCCTGAAAAAATCAGAGCCATCACCCAAATGAAGCCGCCGCAAAGTTTGAAAGAGCTCCAATGCCTCAACGGCCGATTGGCAGCTCTCCACAGGTTCATTTCAAAATCAGCTGAGAAGTCCATGCCTTTCTTCAGAACCCTGAAACAGTGCACAGACACTAAGCAATTCTTATGGACAGAGGAGGCCAACATAGCTTTCACCGAACTGAAAGAACAGCTAAAAAACTTAGCTACAGTCACAGCGTCCGAAGCCGGGGAAGAGGTCATCCTATACCTCTCGGTCGGCGAAGAGGCAATCAGCTCGGTCCTCTGCACTGAGCGGGGAGAAGCACAGATCCCAGTTTACTTTGTAAGCAGGGCAATGAAGGATCCAGAAACTAGATACTCAAAGCTCGAAAAATTACTGCTATCCTTAATCCATACCGCTCGACGATTGCGTAGGTACTTCCAAGCCTACAGAATCACAGTACTCACTAATTACCCATTGAGGGAAATTGTTCAAAGACCAGAGACCTCAGGCAGATTCGCAAAATGGGCAATTGAGTTGGGAGAGCATGAGCTTCACTTCAAGCCGAGAACGGCTATCAAAAGGCAAGTACTGGCAGACTTCTTGACAGAGCTAAAGGCCGACCCGAGCACCCCCATGTCGGCCTCGGCCGAGTATACCCTACCTCCACCAATCACAAGTAATGATGCATGGACCCTATATACGGATGGGGCAAAGAACAGTGAAGGATCAGGGGCAGGGCTCGTACTAATCGACCCAAATGGAGTGGAAGTCACATACGCCATACGGCTCGATTTCCCCAGCACTAACAATGAAGCAGAGTACGAGGCCCTGCTTGCCGGCCTAAGACTTGCCAGAAAAATGAACGTTAAAAAGCTATCGGTGAAAGTCGACTCACTCTTAGTCACGAACCAAGTGAACGGAGAGTTCGAAATACGTGGTGAGGCAATGCAGAAATATTCCAGCAAAGTCAAGGAAATAGCTTCCCAGTTCGAGGAGTTCCAAATCATTCAGATACCAAGAGGTCAAAATAAGAAGGCAGACGCATTAAGCAAGCTAGCATCCCTTGCCTACGCACACTTAACAAAACAAGTCCCAGTAGAGATAATCCACAACCGGACGGATGAAATACAAGAAGCCTTCATCACTGAGCAGGACACTGCCGACAGCTGGATGACTCCCATCAAGAACTACCTACAGCATGGCACACGGCCAACCTCATCACTAGAAGCAGCCAAGCTGAAAGCTCAGGCCGACAGCTATGCAATTCATAACAACAAGCTTTACAAAAAATCCTACCTTCAGCCGTTGTTAACATGCTTGACAACGGAGGAAGGGAATTACATCATGAGAGAATTGCATGAGGGCATCTGCGGAACACATTCTGGCCCTCGGTCCATAGTCACCCGAATGATGACATTAGGGTACTACTGGCCAACCATGTACACTGATACTGAGAAAGAAATACGAAAGTGTCAGGGCTGCCAGATGCATGCAAGTGTCCAGAGGGTACCAAAACACAACATGATCCCAGTAACATCCCCCTGGCCTTTCTACAAATGGGGGATAGATATAGTTGCACCCTTCCCTGAAGCACCAGGACGCATCAAGTTTCTCATTGTGGCAGTAGACTACTTCACCAAGTGGCCAGAGGTCAAAGTAGTAGCTACAATCACAGGTATACATACAACTCTAACGTTGTTATAGCACAAATGACATTATTACTACGATTTTCCAAACAAATTGTCTCAGACAATGGAATCAATCTGCAGGTAAACAAGTTGTCAACTTCGTATGGGAGCAAATTGTCTGCCGCTACGGCCTCCCAGGAAAGATCGTTTCAGACAACGGAAAGCAATTTGCAGGTAACACACATTGCTAACATTGAGTAAGACACTTAGCAATACAAGCTTTCCATGAAAAGCCATCTCAAACAACGAAAAACAATTTGCAGATAACCCATTCAGGTCATGGTGCCGAGAACTACAAATCACCCAGATCTTCACTTCAGTAGCTCATCCACAGGCAAATGGCCAAGTGGAAAGAACTAACAGATCAATTGTATCTGGGATCAAGGCAAGACTAGGCAAGGAAGGAAAAGGATGGTTGAATGAACTCCCAAGCGTCATCTGGGCAATCAGAACAACCGAGAGGACCAGTCATGGGCACACCCCATACAGTCTCACTTTTGGTTCAGAGGCTGTCATCCCAGCAGAGATTGGTATACCTACCTTCCGAATTGAAAACGTCTCGGAGCCGACCAATGACTCAGAACTGTTGGTCAACCTGGCACTCACACAAGAACGCCGAGACATGGCAGCTATCAACGAGGCTAAGTACAAGAAGCAGATGGAAGGATATTATAATCAAAGGGTCCGAACTGTAACCTTCCGGCCCGGAGATTATGTATTCAGGAACAATGAAGCTAGCCGACAGGAGGATCAAGGCAAGTTGGGACCAACCTGGGAAGGCCCTTATCAAATCATGGAGGCACACGCGAAAGGGTCATACAAACTAGCTACAATGGATGGCAAACCTGTTCCTAGACACTGGAACGGAATGCAACTCAAGAAATGTTATCTATAAGCTAGGGGCATAGACACCCCACCTTTGTAATGTTGCTAGGCACTTGGGCATTTACTAAAGTCCCGCTTTTGTAGCTCTTTGATCAACTGGGCATTCACCTAAGTCCCACTTTTGTAACATCATTGATCATTCGGGCATTTATTAAAATCCCACTATAATACAATGCAACATTCAGTTTTTTATGATCTTTTCTTATTATTAATATAAAGCACACAAGCAAAACTATACAAGCCGACAAACAGTGGTCGGCATAGTCAGAATACTACCCAAACTAACATGATCTTCAGTTAAAGTCAACAAACTGACCAAACTACTATCATAGGTGAGCCTAAGGCCACACCTGTTAGCTACCAGCCGGAAGGGAGTCAGCAGACGGCCAGCCAGATCTCGGCACAAACAGGCCGACCCCCCACAAGGCTGGAAAGCAATATTCGTAAGATGGTTATCCGTACCGGGCTATACAGGAAAACACACTAATGGTTCATTCCTCACAGCTCTATTTTAAGTGGGTGACCAGCAGAACACCGAGTCGCCTTGGACGAGCAGTTAACACTCGACCTAAGAGGCACTAGGAGTAAGCCTGGACCACATAGACTGAAAGACTTCAGTCAAACCTAGGTATAAACGCGCAAAAGAGTATGTCTCTACAAGCATAACTCCATAAATTAAGACTAACTTCGGACTGTACAACCGAAAACTATTCTAAAAAACTAGATAAAGACAAGTTACGCTGGCCGACCGATACCACACCGCTCGACCAAGACAACAAGATTGATTACAAAAATCAACACTACGACATACACCGGTCGACCACACATAAACTAAGGTGCTGACGAGCATTAACAATTTAAACAACCGACCACAAAGACAACAACCAATACAAAGGAAAAAACTTATCATATACAGTGAAATTTGTTATTACAATACTTACATTAGCTCAGCGTTATTACAGCATGGCTGAGCAACCAAGTCGACCGCTTAAAAAGCACTCGGCCAACAAAAGGCATAATGGGCCGACCTAAACACTTAACAAACTCTGAAAAAGAGACATAATGCTAAGCCACGAAGACATAGCCGACCTCTCAGAGGGGCTCTCGGCCAGGGACTTGAAAACTTAGCATATTTTAAATATGGCAAACTCAGTAACATAAGCGATCTACCAACATAGCAGTCGGCCATGCAATACGGCCGACCAAACAAGAATCCAAAATCACATTACAAGGAATCATACACACATCATTCGAAACAAAAACAAATAAATGAAACATAAGACAACAAGAATCCAAAACATTCATTTTCATTTCATAGAAAGACGATTACAATGCTGGAAAGGAAATACATATTACTAGCTACATAACTATTCTAAGTTTCCGGAGAGGAGTCGGCATCAGGAGAGACATGTGGTGGAGGAATGACCTTCTCAACAAATCTCCCAGCCCCAGGCTTGTTACCACGAAGCCATAGGCGCTTGGTCCGGGGTTGGATGTCTCGGAGATCGTCCATGGACCTGTTTAAGCAGCCGGCCACGGCATCAAGATAAGGAAATTTCTCCTCACTGAACTTGGTAATAGCAACCTTCATCTTATCTTCGCTATCAGCCCTAAAACAAGCATTAGCTTCTTTCTCTTTCCCAGCGAGTGCCTGTTTGTAACCAGCCAGATAGCCCTTATGAGCTCCATAGGCTGCCACAGCACTCTGCAAGGCGCCGAGAGGCTCCTTGAATTCCACACTGCCGAGCAGCCGGTAGACGACATGATGAAAGCCCTCCTCAATTAACCACTTCCGATCATCACTATAACCTTGGGAGAGAGCCAATTCACCCTTGTAGAGATTCTCAATTCAGTCTTTGTCGGCCCTCAGTTGAGTCAGCTCGACCTCATGACGTTGCTTCCCCTCCTCATGTACCTTGCGGAGGTCGGCCAATGATGAATTGGCCTCAGAGACGGATGCTCTAAGCCCAGCACTGGCCTTCTCCAACACATCTTTCTCAATCCTCAGACTGGATAACTCCTCCTCCAAACGACTGACACGACCAGAGTCGACCTCAGCAAGCTTAGCCTCCAAACGGGCTATTTCCTTCCTACGGTCGGCCGAACGCTTACGGGCCTGCCCTAACCTCCTTTCTAAACGAGCGTTCCGACTAATCATATTTATCCCGGCTGAATAAGCCCGGGTGAGCTTGAAGTAGGCTCTCTGCCGAGCATCTTTGTGCGAGATGGAATTTTGGTCCAACAGCTCTCCGGGAGGTAGGGAAAGGCGAGCAAAATGTCGGCACAAATTTAAGGTGTCAAGCTTCGAATCATTCTTCAAACCCCAAGTAGGGGTGAAAGGAAGTTTGGCCGACTCAGCCGGCAGCTCTCGGCAAGGGGAGGCATCAGAATCACCCTCCAAGGAAACATCCTTGGCCGACAGCCTCCCAGATTTCTGCCTCTCAGAGATAAGCTCAGACATCCTACCCTCAGCTTCAGGGTTCGACATGGTCCCTCGAACGGCAGAACCGTCCTGCAAGGAACGCAAAACTTCGTCAAAATCACCAGGAGGATACCAACAAATCATGGCGAGAGATTGAACACTTACAGGATTAGTGGCCTGCTCCACAACCTTCTGTTTCTTTTTTCTAGCATCTGTATCTTCCTCCTCCCCACCAGCACCTTCCTCAGCATCCGACGGCTCCACCTCAGATTCCTCATCACGAAGCCGACTACCGCTTTCGGCGTCGGCAGCACGGCCCTTGATATTTTTCCGACCCTTCTTAGTTTTTTCAGAAGAAGGCAAAGAGCGCTTAGACATATGCTTCACATGGGAAGTCGACTGCCCCTTGGATGACCTCTCAGGCGCTTTCCTCTTCTTGTCCTTATCCTTGGGTTTCCCTTCCTCCTCGTCGACCAATTCACTGGTAGCACCACCCAAAGCATTCCCAAGGGTAACTGTTTTCCCATGCACAACAGTAAAGTCTTCAAAGCGATGTTGAGTGGTCGCCTGTACAGGATCGACCTCTTCATCACCAAGTGGCCGGTCGGTCTGCTCAACATCATCGATGTCATCAAGGTTAATGAAATCAACAACAAGATACATGACCAGTCGACCCCCGACAGGGCCGACTGCCAGTCATTACGCTATTAGGCCGACTGGTGATAATCTAAGAATTAGCCGACCGCTAGTCATCCATCACCAGGCCGACCAATAGCCTTCGACTTCGACCTATATCCCAACTAGCTGTCTGATCCTAGTTAGGTCGAAAGATGTAGGTACAGACCAATGCTCTACACCCAGGGTTGACATCTGAGATGACTTGACACACCCATCAAGGCAGTTTCCTAAAATGGGTACTGTGGTTAGACGCCGTTCGGATGTCAGACCTGCAACACTCCACTTTGGGCTCATCACATTAATTGCAGTACGAGACAAAAGGTTGAGGGTTATAAATACCCCTCAACCACCAGGTAAATTCTCATTCAATGCGCACCCTCTCGTCTGATTACACTTAATCTCTCGAAACGCATACTGATTCTCACGCCCGAGCTTGGTCGCAGGACACCCTGTCCTGCCCTCCAAGAACAACGGTGTTTTCTGTTTTGCAGGTCTTAGAGAATCAAGAAGGAGCCGAGCCGACTGCTAGCTGAAGGACTTCCGACCGCTAGTCAGGAGACTTGGATTCTCCCCACTTGTAGTCCGACTGCCTAGGTGACTTGTCCTAGGCTAACCCCTATCTAGTCATCTTTGGTAGCCCGATTCTACACTTACAAACATTCAATTCGAAACTTTATAGATATACGTTTTTGAACTTAATAAACCTTTTTTTTATCGAAATAAATAATGAAAGCTGGATATATATTTCAAAATCTTGCATAGAATACGAAACATATGTATAAGATCACCTTTAACGGTGGGCGCACGACACGTTAGGGCACACGGTATATCACAGTTAAGTGGCGCCATAGAGCAGTTTGGCGGCGCCATACCGCGCCAATACCGCCCCCCTGGCGTTAAGCCCCGGCGCTATAGAGGTGCGCCATTACTTCGGCGCCGTTGAAAATTGGAAAGAGACGTTGAACGGTCTCTTTTTTGACCGTTGGGACAATTAAAAAAAAAATTAACTTACCCATTTTATTTACACTTTTCACCTATAAAAACCCCACTTTATTCATATTTTTTACACCTCTATTTCTATTCTGCTCCTTCTTTCTTTAATATTTTTATAAAAAACACTATGAATCCAAACCAACAAATTCGTGAGAAAAAATTACGTATTCAACAATTCCGTCTTCTAGGCATGGATACAAGGAACTTGGAACCGGAGCAACGAGAAATGATTGAGAAAGAAAAACGAAAAATCATGACGGAGTTACGTGACGACGAGTAGTTTTTTTTATTTAAATGAAGTCATTGTAGTTGTTTTTTTTTTTTGGAAAATTTGTAGTTTTTATAAAGTATTTGTATGTTTTTTTATTATCAACTAGTTGTAACCTTTCTTTTTAAGAAGTATTTGTAGTGTTTTTTTATAATTTAAATAAAATTAGTTAATTAATTATTTTTATTTTCGAAGAAAAAAAAGAAAAAAAAGAAAAAAAAAACTAATTTTTATTGATTAAAATAATTAAAAAATGTTTAACACCACATGGAGTATCCCCCTCATGTGTTAAGTGGTGTTAAAGATGACATAACGCCCATGTGACCATGTTAAACTTTAACATGACATGAGGTATACCTCATGCCCTTAGAGGGGCTGGCTGAACAAATTTGTGTGGCATGCGTGGAAATAGGCGTTGGTGGAGAGAGATCTGTGGGTTTTAGATTTTTACCGACATGCGTTTACATGTGTACTTTAATTATTTTTTTCCCTCACACACACACTTCTATATATATATATATAATAAAATTTTATAATACAAAGTACTTTTTGTATGAAAAGTGTGAGAAGTGGATGATGTCTTAGATATTAATGCGTGGGATTGTCTTTTTATTATATTTTTTGTAAATATATGACACTCACTATATATGGTTTTTTCCATTATGAAAGGTACTCATATATCAAAATTAGAATTATAGGATAACACAATATAAACACAATGTGCTAATATTCTAACACAATTCCTTTTAAAAAGTTCTTAATATTAGTGTTTGGTGGTGTTTGGAATCCAATGAATGATGTTTTCTATTTTAGGATTGTCATATGTTTGTCACACTTCTCACGCAAAAACATTTCTCACGCAAAAAGTACTTTGTATTTTAACCCAACACTATATATATATATATATATATATGTGTGTGTGTGTGTGTGTATATATATATATAATAGGGGGTGCATGTGGAAAGTGCGGGTATTTTAGAGTTGAGACTATAAGAAGCATGTGAGAAAGTTTTGTTGGGATTTGTAAAATCTAATGTGACATGATAATTAAGCTTGCATGTGGAAAGAGTGTGACCTAGAGTTGGTGGTGGTCTAAAATTTGATATATTTTCATGTACTTACCTTTAAGACTATCTCCTCATCAGTGAACAAAGACACACACTATGGCTATTCGTAACACAACTACCACACCTTTTAACCCATATTTTTTTAACCCAACACTATGGCTATTCGTAACACAACTACCACTACCTTACACTTTCATAGATTACCCCTCTTAAATACCCATCTTTCACTTTTTCTTTAATATATTTTAAATCAAAAAGTAAGAGAGATAGATAATATAAATAACAAAAATAATAATAATAAACAAACGAAATAAACATAGTAATAATTATTAGAAGTAGCATTATTGCAACATTACATGACATCAACCCGAAGACACGGTTTCATTTTCTTGTGTACAAGGTTTGAAACAGTAACATGCATCAGAGTTTTTAAAACCGGTATCGAAATTGCAAGCCCCGTTGACATAACCGCTTCTCATGCACGAATCGCAACATTTGTTATGGATACACGGCCCTGACCACTTCAAGAATCTGCACATTTCATCCGTCGTCTCTTCTTCTGCACCTATATATATAAGATTATGTTCATAAGGGAACTTTTTATTTTGAGAACTTTTGAGAACCAAGTCTCAACCACTAATTTCCAGTGGGGACCACTATAATTCATGAAGTGTTTTTCATATATATAAATTAGTGACTAAGAATGGTTCTCAAAAGTTCTCAAAACCAATTAGTTCTCAAATGATCCTCCCCTATATATATATATTATCATCAGTACATACATATGGTTTTAAGAACTTTTAAGAACTATTTTAAGCCACTACTTATATATAAGGAAACCCTCTCCATGAATTATAGTGATCCTCACTCACTGAAATTAGTGATTGAGATCAGTGGCGGATCCAGGAAATAATATCAGGGGTAGCGGGGACTAACGAGGGTTCGGGGGCAGCGCCCAAAAAAAAATTTTAGGTAGTTAACGGGCTTTTAATCATATTTTTAAGGGGCTTTTGATCATATTTTTAAGTAAAAGCCATAAAATTTCTTCCAGGGGTCGCGAAAAATTCGTTTCAAGGGTCGCGAAAAACCGAAAACCTATAAAAAAAAAAATTGCACGTCGGGATAAAAGTTCAGGGGTAGCGGGCGCTACCCCTGGACCTTAGTAGGTCCGCCACTGATTGAGATTTGTATCTAAAAATTTTCAAAACAAAAGTTCTCTCTCTCTCTCTCTATATATATATATATATATATATATATATATATATATATATATATAGGGAGAGGATCATTTGAAAACCAATTTGGTTTGAGAACTAAAAAGAACTAATTTGAGCCACAAGTTTATTTACATGTATCCCCCTCCCATGAATTGTTGTGGTCCCCCTGAAATTTGTGGTTGAGATTTAGTTCTCAAAAGTTCTCAAAACAAAAAGTTCTCATTTGAACATAACCCTATATATATATATATATATATATATATATATATACACACACATAGGGTTTCCTACACACATATATTGATAAAATGCCTGCTTAATTTGTAGCATAAAATTAAAGATACTTACGTGTAGAGATGGTCATCAAAAGGCAAAACACAAAACCCACAAATAAAGGCTTCATTTGAAATCAGTAATCGATAAGTGGTGCGTTCTACAGCTGGAGAAGGAAGGGATTTATATATATACAAGCATATGTAATAAAGAGAAACTTAGAGTGTGAAACTGAAGGCGATTGGTGTTTCTTTGGCTTTATTATTCATTTATGGAATATCCGAAAATAAACATCATTTGTAATATTATTTTCTTTATATAAACAATATATATATATATATATATATTTAAATTGAATGGTTTATAAGCATTAAAAGTTTTTAAAGAGATAAAGCTTTAAAATCCATTGCGTTTAGCCAATACCACTACCACATGTGTAGTGGTAGCTAGTGTCCACAAAATTATTTTTCACAACTCTTTTTTTATTTCAAAATAATCTTTTTCAAATATATGAGCAACATTTTAATCCACAATGCATATACTTCGAGCGAAAATTTTATTGGCTCGAGTATGAATTGATACATCTGAGAAGTTAACGGTTGGTGAATTTATAAACAACTATTTAGGTTATAACCATAAGAGTACTAGGAGAATTAAACCTTTTTGTGGATAAACTAGTCAATTGAGAATGGTCAACCATCGGTCAAAGCTGGTAATCAATTTGGGTTGATTTAAATGGTGTTCAAAAAGTTTGAGGGGCTTCTTTGTCATTCTTGAAAGTTCAGGGGTAGAAAGTGTAATTTGAGAGCTGATTGTGTTAGCGACCATTAGGAGCTAGATTTTGTATAAGAGTTTGGGCGTTTTCGATTCATAGTTCAGTTTTTTCAATTCCTTTCATATTCATATTCGTTTGTATTGCGCTAATCGTTTCCAATAATAAGATTTCACAATTACTGATTCATTCTTGTTAATTTGATTTGATTGCATTTTGATATTCTTTCGATTCCGCGTTACTCATTTCACAATTGGTATCAGAGCTTCGTAGCATGGTTCCAACTGTAAAATTAGACATCGAAAAGTTTGATAGACGGGACAATTTTAGCCTGTGGTGCCTGAAGATGAAAGCCTTGCTTGTTCATCAAGGGCTCGTGGATGCCCTTTTGGGAGAAGCGAATATGCCTGAAGGTCTAACAGAGAAAGATAAAAATGATCAGTTAGATAAAGCTCACAGTGCCATAATATTAAGCTTGGGTGATCGAGTTCTTCGATAGGTGTCAAAAGAAAGAGACCGCTACAACAATTTGGTTGAAATTAAAGTGCCTCTACATGACCAAGTCACTAGCCAATGGGCTATATTTGAAGGCCATGTTATATTCATTCAAGATGTCTACTGGAAAATCGATGGAGGATCACATTGATGAGTTTAACAAGATCGTTCTTGATCTTGAGAACATTGGGGTGGAAATAAGTGATGAAGATAGAGCAATATTGTTTGTGTCTACTTTACCCCAAAGTATTAAACATTTTGTAGACACATTGTTATATGGCAGGGATAACCTACCGTGCTTGCAACCATGAACTTTAAGGAGTTACAAAGAAAGAATAAAACATGTGAATCCAGTGAGGCACTAACTGTCAGAGGAAGACCCTGAGACAAGGTCAAATAAGCATAAAGGATAAGGTCAAAACGGATCCAAATCAAAGTCTAAATTTAAGTGTTTTGTATGTTATTCTGACAAACACTTGAAAAGGGAGTTCCCGGAGTGGAAGAGGAGGAAAGCTTAATGGAATTAGGCAAATCATAACCAAGAAGACCAATCAGATGGTTATGAGAGTGCACATGTCCTGGTAGTCTCTAGTAGTAAGTCCAAGTTCGATTGGATTATAGACTCTATAGACTCTGGTTGCTCCTATCATATGACCCCTTATAAAGAATTCTCTAGTTCAATTAGAGAATGTGGTTTGGGTAGTGTGAGGTTGGTTGATGACATGCCGGGTGGAATTAAAGGAGCTAGGTGTTATTGGTAATATACAAAGCACTAGTACTGGTTTTTGTAAAAACTACATTCTTCGAAAGGCTCATGGAGTAAAGTTTTCAAGAAGTTAACATCAAACCAGAGGGAATTCTAGACAAGACGATCCCATCTTCCCGTGCCCATTTACTTTGGTTATGGAAGCTTTGGATGTCGTTATGGATAAAGCTAGAAATTTAGGAGTGTTCAATGGTGTTAGAACTCCTAACAATGATCCGATTATTTATTATCTTTTCTTTGCAGACGATGCTATTTCTTGGCTAAGACAACCATACAAAATGTCTTCAATCTTGCCAGGATTCTTAGGTGTTCCTACTTCCTCCGGATTAAAGGTTAATTATATCAAAAGTATGAACTTTTGGTGTTTCCTTAAGGGATGAGGATTTGGAGCTGTTGGCCTCCAAGATTAGATGCAAAACTTGGCACTTTCCCTTCAATTACCTTGGCATTCCTATTGGCGCTAACATGAATCATATCAAGAACTAGAAAGGGGTGATCGATATCTTTGAGTATAAGCTTTCCTCTTGAAAGGCAAAGACTTTGTCTTTTGGGGATCGTATCACTCTTGTTAAGTCGGTACAAAGAAATCTTCCCATTTATTTTCTCTCTCTTTTCAAAGCTCCTTTGCAGGGGTGTTCGTAAACGGTTCATTTGGAAAGGTTCTAATGAGTCTAAAAACATTCACTGGATCGCGTAGGATGACACTAAAAGAAGAGGAAAACACAAACTTATATAATTTAATTAAACAAGATACATTTGACAATCAGCTATAACACAAGTTAATACATGTTACAAGAAAAGAACAACAAAATCATCACCACCCCAACTGGTTAAATACTAAAACATTAATCATGTAAAAAATAACAAAATAAATCAATTAAATTTCCAAAAAAAATGAATGATGATTCTAACCATTAACAAGGTGTCAGTTTATGAACAATTTATAAATGCTGCACAAGATAAGAAAGTTTAAAATTCAGAATGTACCACAGCTTTCAGACTTGATAGGATGAGAGCTGTCTCTGTTACTGATATCAAGCCCCTGGAAACAGCCAAGAGGGTCCTGTTGGGCGGTGGCGGTTGAATGTAGAAGGTGGTTTGACTGGCTGGTGTGGTGGTACTGGTTTCTGAAGATGTTTGATTGATTAAATTGAGCGTTATGGTAACTATCTGAACTGTTTGATAGTTCCCCTGTGGCGATTCTCAGCCTTTCAACCTCCTGCTTCAGAGCCTCACTCAGAGCTGCATTGTCAAATCATAAATTAGAGGTGGCAAAATGGATGGGCTGCGTGTTCGGATGGGTTGGATCATCTTACAAATTACAAAAGAAGCAATTTCATGTAAGAACTAATGCCATTTAAATTTCAATATGTAGAAGCAATTGGTCATATTATAATTAGGTAAAAAGTAAATGTAAATCTAGACAATTCAAAATGTTCATAAAAGTTTAAGAAGTTCAAAAGTAGGATGCTTGATTAGGTGCAGTCAAACTTATAATATCAACATATAATCTTGCAATTTAAAGAAAAAGTAGCAATGATAATCTTTCAGGTTTTAAACATACCATCCCTTAAGTGAGCTTGTTGTTCCATAGTCTGCAATTGTAATTTCAGGTCTGTATTTTCAGAAGACAAACCAACAGTATCCCTCTGTTTATATAAAAAGAGAATCAGTTAACTGATCATAAGAACATACATAAATGATAAAACCACATATTTTGTATAAACTTAACATTTGTTAACAACCTGAAAGAGAGCCAATTGTGCAGAAAGGGTAGTTGCTTCTGTTTGTAAGTTTTGAACTTTTCTCTCAAGCTCAAACATGTAGCGTGCTTTCCTCTCCTTTGAACGAGAAGCGGATTGTCGATTTGCCAAAATCCTGGATAGTACAAAGCATAAAATTATCTTAACAGCTCCCAAACCTACATTTAACTGAGAATTTGCTTAAAGTAATTGATAAAAAGAAACACAATATTATTGATCAAACAGAATACCAATACAAATAAGCAACTTTTGAGAGGTAGATATTCCAATTAGGGGTGTTCACATACCGGTTTTTAGGTCAGATCGTGAGCCAAACCGTTAGTCACGGGTTTTGATCATCAAAACCAAATTTGAACCATTTGTTGAAAAGTAAAACCGAATCAAACCGTTAGATTTACACAACCACATATGATATATCTAGAAAAATAAAATATATACCAATCTTACGGTCTGGTCCGGTTTTAAATAGACCAAACCGTCGTTCACCACAGCTTGACATTTTGAAACCGATGATCGATTTAGACGATAATTTAACCGAAAAGTGAACATCCTAAATCCATTAAGCTCAATTCAGTACTCAGTCATTGTTGTCATATATTCATGTCCTATTTTTGTTACTATGCTAAACATTATGATTACATATAACTATAAATACAGGGAATAGATCATTTAAAATTCAACAAAACTATGAACGTTTAATTCATAACATAAAATTGGTAGATCAAATTACAGATTGCAACAAAATTAGGATTTCCAAAGAAGAAATAAGAAGAATAGTACCTCTTAGCTCGCTTGGGATCAACAGACCACAATTCAGCAAGCTTATCAGGACTCATTGCCTTCTTAGCCTCGATAATTTCCCCCAAAAAACTTGAACTATCCACGGAGTTATTATGTCGGTGCCGAGATTTCCTGCTACTCTTTTCTCCTCCATCAATGAAGCCGTGATTATCGTCCGAAGCTCCGTCGTGATTGAAGATAGATCCGATCTTATCAATGTTGATGTAAGTAGAAAACAGATCGTCCTCGGATCCGATATCTTCGAAGCTTCCAGATAGGGAATCTGGAACCGGATCTAGGTCGTCCGGTGACCGGAAGGTGACGTCAGAATGTGCGCGCCGGTGCTTGAAAGGAAAATGTGCCGCGTTTGGCGGATTCGAGGGATCTTGCATTCTTGCCAATTGCGTGACTTCACTTCTTTTCTCAGACCGTTAGTTGTTAGTTTCTCCTTTAAAATGGGAACTTCAGTTTTCTCACGTATTAAATTTGATCTTGGTTACTAAAATAGTATAAACTTTATGACTTTATCTATCTAAAATGGTCGAAATTCGTAGTTTTCTCATATATTAGATTTGATCTCGGTTACTAAAATAGTACGAACTTTATCTATCTAAAGGGTGACAATTTGGTATTTAACTTATTATTTACTTTACTTATATAATATTATTAAATATTAATAATTATTAAATAAACTGTTTAATTTTTTATTTTCTATCAAAAGATAATTTTAATTACTTGTGAAAAAACTATAATAAAAATGATAGAAAGTTTTTGATAGGATATCGATCTGAACACCATTTCTAGGTGATGGGTCAAAATGTGACTACTATCACGGACAAGAAAAAGTTAATTTTTTTTTCTCTCTACAACTATATAAATTATTATATAGATAGATCAACTTTTTTTTTATATTAAACCACACATTCATATAAATTGTTTTATATATCTTTATGGTGATTATTATTATTATTTTTTTTTGAACGGCTAAACTATTACAAACTTTTATTCTAACCCCCATAAATAACCAAATAACTGTCTATATCTGGGTTTGAACTCAGGACCTCCAGGTAGGCAAAACCTTACCACCTCCCCCTTGACCACTAGGACAAGGGCTGATTATTAGAGTGTTTGTGTGGTTTTCTAGGTAATAACACTTTTTATCGTTATGATGATCATGAAACAAATCACTAGGAATGGCTTGATGAAAAATATTATTTGGGCAACTTATTAGGATTTAACCTCTTCTTCATAAATTTCCAATTTAAAACCAAATCAATCTTGATCGAAAATTGAATTATTTTTTTTGGATCATCCACAAAGTTACAATCGGAGAGCAATTTGTCCAAATAGGGATACACACAAGAGAGGATTCAACATTAATAGTTATTTAGACAACTTTAAAGACAAAGTGTTGGCTAACGATGAAATGGTTGAAGGAGAGTAAGCCGAGGTGCCCCCAAAGTACCATTTCTTCATCATCTCTACCACATTCTCATTCTCCACTTTCATCGTCTTCGGTTCTTCTTTCCCCTCACTCGAAAAACCAATCTATCAAAACAACCATCATACATCAATGGAAAACTCACAGGACCCACAAATACTCTGCTAATTAACAAAATCAAGCAAATGACAGAATACCACTGCTAGAGGGTAACGCTTAAATCGTACTTTTGTGATAAATTAATGTAGTTGTGTTATCTACCTCAAGAGTGTTTGATGCTGCCACGAAGCTAAGCGTAAGTACCGAATCCTTTTTAAAGTATTTCGACTGAAGAAACTCGACGATTTGCTCAAGGGCGACCTCCTCCTCCTCTTCGTACTTGTCGTCGGCTGCCAATCGGTCCCTCACCGCACTCTCGAGTTGAACACCGTATTGTGAACCCTTGATCTCTTTGATCACCACAATTCTCAAGTATTTGTCAACAGGTGCTACATAGATTCATAATCACCATGACCAAAATAATTACTATATAACCAACAACCCAAAATAGTGAAATACCAACTAGAGGTGGAAAAAAAACTGGTTGCCGACTAGTTAGGAAAAAAAAAACTGGACCCAGTTTCTAAACAAGCCGATTAGAGTGGAAACGGGTCCGCCAGTTATATATCGGTTTTATCCTCATATCCACAAACCGGTTAGTAAACCGGTTATTTCCTAACCGGTTGCAAAAAAAAACCCCGAAAAAACCGATATAAAAACCGGTTAACTGGTCTGTAACCGAAACCATCCATTACAAACCACCCTAACCGGTTTTGACTGGTCAACGACCCGAACCAAAACCGGTTAGGAAAAAAAAACCGGTTTGTCCACCTCTAATACCAACTATATATTACTTTTTAATTGTTAAAGTTTGAAATTTACCTGAAATAACACAATCAAAGAATTCATCATCTTCAGCCAACTCGCTTCCTGATTTCCCCTTCCATTTTTGCAAATGACCCACGATCTCCGGATCAATATAAACTCCAATGGCGGTGAACTTGATCTGCAGAAAATGAATCTCGATGTCGGTAATTCCTGTTTCACCCAACAAAAATATAGTCAGGAATTGAATTTGTCACTAAATATAATTCAAGATTTTTTGAGTGGATTAAAAACTACCATGTCCAAAGAAAGGCAAAGGTTTGGTGGTTGTGATATGTGGAGGAAAAGGGATATCATCCACCATCACCATTTCTGAGCTCACTGCAAAAAAGGAAATCAGACCATTTAATTGAGCTTATGAGTATATAAATGACACAATATAAATATAAAAGGTGAGCTCTTACTCTTTGGTGTAGAAGGAGTAGAGAGAAAAATGAAAAATCAAAGTGAAAAAAGATGTTTAAATAAGCAATGGCACTCATATTTAGCAACCACCAGTCACCAAAGAGTTGGGTAGGTTGAATTGTTGCCTATTAATGAATTAGTATTATAATAAATTTTATAAGTTTTAATAATAGTAATTATTATATATTTTTTTAACGGCCAACTAAAGCCGCGAAAAACCAGGAAATATTTACACACCAGTTGAGCAGCTCATTCCAGGGAAAATTCATCTCCACGAGCGACCGAGTAGTAAAACCCGGAAGCTCAGAGATCGAACTTATGTTATGAACGTTGCTTGGTGTAGGCCCAAAACGGATCGGCTCGTCTACGGTTTACTTGTCAATTGTGAAGATCTTTAGTATCCGAGTGCCTGATATAATCTCAAGTCTAAAACTTAAACACAAAAATTAGTTTAGGATTTGAGATAAACTAGAAGCGGTATAAATTGTTTTTTAACAGAAAATTTTGGTTAGTCATAATATATCATTTATGATATCAATAAATGTGAGCATGATTGGATTGGTGTAACTGTCTGTGGGGGAAAAGTAAGCATTTCGGAACCATATATAAAACCTACCCCGGGGTTAAAGTACTCAGGCGGTTAGCAAAATGTAGTAAATGAAATAGCTTGAAATATCACACCATATTTTTTACAACGTGGTCTTTTAGTATCATTTGATATCTCACAACAATCAAAAACTTTCTAAATCTTGTTCGTCCAGCCGTGAAAGAGCCCAACCACCGTAGGTTGATGAAGTTGTTGGTTAAGCATAACGTTTTCATTGTTGCGGTTGGGGTTGTTGTTGTTGTCCGTCATCGTGAGCCTTGTGAGCGTTTTTAGTGTTTATAAAATGTTTTTGAAGTTTAGTGATAAAACCACCACCACCACCTATTTAGATGAGTTGCGGAGTGTTAAAATGGTAATTTTAGAGTTCCAACAGGTACAAAATGGTCATATGACCATTCATGGACGGTTCATATTTTTTTTTAAGTTAAAACCGCTTAACCTGTTTTTAACCTCTATAGAAAAATCGGTTCCAGTTAACCGGTTTGTAACCGGTTCTCGTTCAAATACTCCAAATTGCAATTTTTGTCCTCTCAACTTCACAAAGTTTCACTCGGTGTCCTTTGGCCTAACAAACCTTACAACAAGTGTCATTTATATTGCACAAACGTTACACTGAATGTTTTGTGACATAACGATTAAAATTGGACTAAATGACACTGAGTAAAATTTTATAAAGTTTCAATGACATCTGATATTATTAGTAAAAAGATAAAAGTTAAAATTTATAAAACATACAGACATAAGAAGACAAAATTTATAATTCACTTTATCTATTTTTATTATTTTTAAAAAGGCGAAAATAGTTCAATAATAAAAGAGGGTTGAGGATTGGATGAAATGAGGGCTAGGATTGGGCCACGTCATGCATATATCCTCCATTCACTTCACCTAATTCAGTTCCTGGTGTTTACACCACGTATCTGTATATTGGTGTTCGCTAGTTGAAATAATATTTAATTTTGTAAAAGGTATATCAATAAATAGCTCCTTTTACACACAACCCGTCTCTTAGAGTCACATCCGGTAGGTTCAAATCCTTGCAAGTGTAAGGTTGGAGGTATTTGGTGAAAAAATTAGTTGTTCAAAAAAAAAGAGTCACATCCGATCAATGATTATTGTGAATACGGGTTAGGGTAGGCGGTATACATGTCTAATCCTTTTGGCATGTATACGGTATGGATGATGTCAAACTCGGCATGTATACCGAGTTTATCAGCATTAGCGGCATCGGCATTGTTGACCTAATTTTCGGCATATCTTTGCCAAATCTTGCGGAGAGATGTGTGTGTGTGTTTGATAGTGGTCCCCACTTCACATTGCCTAAAACATCACTAGGCATGTATACCCACCACCAAAACATTAATTCTGCATATTTTTCTCTCTTCTGTTGGCACCATTTGATTGGTCGGTTTTATGATTCAAAAATATGCCTTAGGCATGCATACCCCCACCCCACCCTTAGAATTTTCAGCCAATACATAGTTTGTTAGGGTATACGTAAGCGCAAGCAAGACAATCAACAAACACAAGAATAAACAGGGGTTTATGTGATTCAGAGGATGAGATCTATGTCCATCGGCCGCAAGCAGAATTCTTTTATTGTTTTATGACTTACACCTCTTGTGATACAAGATAACAAGTACTAGTCGTCAATATATATATATATATATATATATATATATATATATATATAATATATATATATAGGGTAGGAAGAATATGAAAACACTCTCCACTATGGAAAACTAAGGGGGTGTTTGTTTTTTGGTAAAAGATCTTCTAAACCTCTTTTGTCTTCTTGGCACAGACGCGGGAAGACGTTTTCTTCAGAAGTCTGTTTGTTTTCTCGCAGACGTTTCATTAAAAAACGTCTGCGAGAGTTCTTTTGGAGAAGATGTAAAATATAGCTTCCAACCTCTTCTCAACTCAAAACCTATTCTGTTTCAGGTCGCTGCTCACAAAAAAGAAAAGCCCAGTTCCTTCATTCCACTCCCGTCGGTTGTCTCCCCCCTCCACCACTTCGCTGCCGGTCGATCTCAACCACTCCGCCGGTCGCTGGATTCCTCACTCCGCCGCCTGTCACTCTCCACCACTCAGCCGGTGTCGATCTTTTCCACTCTTCTTCTTACAATCAGCTTTTATTTCGATCTCCTCTTCTTGAATGCGCATTATATATCATATTTTGTTGAGTAATTTTTGGGAACCGGCGATGGTGTGTCGGTGAGATGCGATTTATGTTCATGTGCATCCATCAATTTTGTCGGTATGCTTAAGCTCCAATTTTGCGTCTACAGTATGCTTAAAGCTCAAATTTGAGTTTCAATTGTCATGTGACTTTTTTCACAGTAGGTAATTTTTTTAAAAAGTTTAGTATTTTGAGTTTCAATTGTCATGTGATTTTTACAAAGTAGGTAATTACAATGAATGAAGCAACAATAGTAGAGAAAACTAAATATGATACAAAATTACTACATGAAATTACAATGAATGAAGCATAAAAAAATATATGATTTATAATGTTGAAAAACTCTTTTAAGTTAAAAAAAACAGTTTATTTTAGCAGTCTGCAGACGTTAAAAAACAAACAGTCTTCTTCTTACAGACTGCAGACGTTTGGTCTACCTCTTCTTCTGCAGATGTGGTCCGCAGACTGCAGATTTTTTACCTCTTCAAAAACAAACAACACCTAAGTAAACCAATTGGGTGGTCAAGATTTAACCACATCTATCAATTTGAAATAGGTTGATAAGGGTAACATGGTCATTTACTTGTAATTCCACCTGCAAAAAAAGAAAAATTATATCTTCACTCTCTCTCCTCTCTCTCTCACCACTATTCTTTACTTTTATATGTTAATTTAATTAATTAAAGGGTTATTGCTTGAATTAATCCCAACTATCACTTATTGGCCGGGATCACTCCCAACTAAAGAAATCACCACCGCCACCCCCAACTATGAACCTAATTTCTGACAACACTCCCTCCGTTAGAAAATCGTGTCATAAAATGTGCATAGCGTGTCATAAAATGTGCATGAGGGAGTGTTGTCAGAAATTAGGTTCATAGTTGGGGGTGGCGGTGGTGATTTCTTTAGTTGGGAGTGATCCTGGCCAATAAATGATAGTTGGGATTAATTCAAGCCAATAACCCTTAATTAAATAAATAAAAAGATTTTATAAACTTCAAATGGTCATATCTCATTAAATACTTAACGAAAATAAGTTCTGAAAGCGGCGTTGGATTCGTCTGGACGAGACGATTCAGGAGCGCACCATTCTTAATAGATTTCGTTGCGGATTAATTTAATCAATTAATTCAAAAAATGATTCAATAAACTCAAAATGGTCATATCTCACTAAATATTTAACGAAAATAAATTCTGAAAGCGACGTTGGATTCTTCTCGACGAGACGATTCAGGAGAGCACCATTGTTGATATGTTTCGTTGCGGTTTGCATAAACTTAGTTACATATGTAACCCCACATCTTTTTATGTCAACAAAGGGGTTACCTATGTAACTCACAGATTATTCTTTTTTTTAAATAACCTATGTAACTATAATATAGGGTACCTATGTAACCCAAAATATCATTCACATATGTAACACAAGTGGGTTACCCATGTATCCCACCAATGAATCTTTTTTTTTTTAAATAACATATGTAACTATATTAGGTTACCTATGTAACCCCAAATATCATTCACATATGTAACCAATAGAGGTTACCTATGTAACACGATAGAGGTTACATATGTAATTTAACATCTAATTCATTGATTGGTTAAAAAAATATGTAACCAATAGAGGTTTCATATGTAACACAAAGGGGTTACCTATGTTATGTAACTAATAGAGGTTACCTATGTAACCCGCATAAGTTACCTATGTAATTCAACATCTTGTTCACTGATTGGTTTTAAAAAATATGTAACCAGTAGGTTACTTATGTATGTAATTCAACATCGGAAAAATTGAAACCGATAAAAGCGATAAAGAAACTTGAATCTAATTGTTGCAATAGCTTAGTATGATCAAACAAGATGTTAAATTACCTATGTAACCACGATATGTTACCTATGTAACCACGATAGGTTACCTATGTAACCACGTTAGGTTACCTATGTAACCAATCAGTGAACAAGATGTTGAATTACATAGGTAACATATGCGGGTTACATAGGTAACCTCTATTGTTTACATATGTGAATGATATTTGGGGTTACATATGTAACCTGATATAGTTACATAGATTAATTTATAAAAAAAAAGATTCATTGGCGGGATACATGGGTAACCCCTTTGTGTTACATAAGTAACCTCTATTGGTTACAAATTTTTAAAACCAATTATTGAACAAGATGTTGAATTACATTGGTAACATTTGCGGGTTACATATTTAACCTCTATTGCTTACATATGTGAATGCTATTTGGGGTTACATAGGTTATTTAAAAAAAAAAGATTCATTGGTGGGATATATGGGTAACCCCTTTGTGTTACATAAGTAACCTCTATTGGTTACATATTTTTAAGACCAATCAATGAACAAGATGTTGAATTACATAGGTAACCTCTGTGGGTTACATAGATATTTAATTAGGGTTTAACGCTTAGGCCATGTATATTAATAAAGCCCATTGAGGGAATTATGGTAGCCACGTCATTAGCGAGTCTCTATGTCACCAAACTCTGTAGTCATAACGTGCCTCATTAAGCTCATCTCATTATTATTATTATTATTATTATTTTATATTTTAATGCTCCAAACCAATCAGAATTTAAGAAAATACATGGAGGAGGCGCCAACAAAAATAACGATGTGGAGAGGTTTTGGATCTATAGCGCTCCGGGGTGCGGTATGCCCAAACGTTATAGGCGCTAAGAGGTCATGTTGGTAGCCCACTACGGCCAACCTTATGCGACGCAACAAAAAACTAATTATGAGCTTAAAATAAAACAAATAGGCGAAAATCATGTCTTCAATTTTCTGCCACTTTCATTATCTTTAAATCCGGGCCCAAATCAATGCTCCACAAAACCTAACAGAGTTGTTGTTCCAAAATAAAATCTCAAATTACTTTTTTTTAATAGAATAACCACAAATTTAAGTATTAAAAAGATAGAACTCAACGTAAATACATCAATATATAACGGTTTATATTAGTAACCTTTGACCTAATTATATGTCATGTCTAATAATTAGCACATATATCAAGGAATAATACGTATCATCAAATTAGCAACATGCATTTCCAGAAATAATACATCACCTCAAATAAAGTGATACACATATCAAGAAATAATATATCATGTTAAATAATTAAAATAATTCAAAAAGTCAAAAAGAAATTACAAAAAGGGGTGTATCATTCTGTACGACCGGTATAATCAAAACGATTGATAGCATTATTGCTCAATACGGATCGTATTCTTTTTGTCGTATCGATGTATACAGCCCGTATGAAAAAAGAAATTACCAACGTGACCAGTATCAACTTTTTTGTTTGACTAATTGATATACGACTCGTTTCCATCAACAATATTTGTATTCATGGTGTGCCTAACACAACAGCATGTATCCATTGACATACATGGTTGATTGTATATGTCTTGAACCTTTTTCAATAAAAAGGTAAGCTTCTGGCGCGCACTTGTAAAATTTATTAGACGTTTGTACTTTTATTGGATTGTGTTTTATATTTTTAATGTTTGTAATTTTATAATATATTGTAGAAAAATTGGATTTAAATAATCTTAACTACGAATCATTGGTCGAGAATATTGAAATAATCTTAATTATACTTATTGTTACTGGTAATCTCAACTATTGATGTTGTTGTTTCTAATAAACCTTAACTTTTTTTAACCTCTGTTAGTTTCAACTATTGATGTTGTTGTTTCTAATAATCCTTAACTTTTTTTAACCTCTATTAGTTTTGATGACGTGGCATGATGACATGTCAAAAATATTAATTTTTAATAATTTTTTGCCACATATTAGGAAACGTCAGCTGCCACGCCATTAGATTGGTCACGTCATCATGCCACGTCATCTGTCACGTCATCAAAACTAACGGAGGTTAAAAAAGTTAACGGTAAGATTATTAGACTAAACAACATCAATAGTTGGGATTGTCAATAACAATAGTTGAGATTATAGTTGGGATTATTCCCGACAAATGATCAATAGTTGAGATTATTTAAATCTAATTTTCCTATATTGTATTGTGTTTCTTGTATTGTTTGTAATTTTATAATATTTTGTTTGTCATTTTATTGTTTACATAGAAGTTCAATTGAACTTGAATTTATATATTTATTTTTATGAAAAGGCATATAACAATAAAAAACCACAGATAGATTAACAACCCACTAATACATTAACAATGAATCTACTTACAAGAAAGAGTAGATGAACTTCAAAAGCTTGGTTGACTTGAAAATACCTATATATGTTTGGTGATGAAGATGATACGGAGTTTCCACATTCTAAATGATGAAGATGATATGAAAGGTTTTAATGAGAAATGGAAGTGATAAAAATGCTGATCGGATCTTCATCACATTTTCATTTATTTGTGACAACTTTGTGCAATGGGTGATCAGATATCTACGCCCCCGAGACTATGTGGCACGTTTAACAGATATCTAATTTACTACACATTATGGGTGTAATTTAAAACTCAGATAAAATCATGTGTAGTACTAATTAAATTACTATTGTTAGTAGTGGGTAGTTACCTTACGTGGCACAATCTTTATCGTTGAAACTCAATCTTTCATAGAATCTGGTCCGTTGATCAATTTTAGAAACCGTAAATTTGCAGTTTAAGAGGTTATTTTTAAAATTTTCAACTGCATAAATCATGGTGGTCATTTTACCTCCATGTTCCTCCACTTTTAGCCCCTACATTTATGTTAATACTTTGTGGGTTTTGACCCGGTTGACAGTTGTGAACTGCTACAAATAGTAGTTTATTATACCCATAAAAGTCTGGGTTTTATGCGGATTTCAACATTAAAGTAAACCATAACGAAAAATAAAATCTAAAGGCCAGATTATTACAGATCATGATGAATTATAAAACTGAAAACAAGAATAAAAAAAATAACCACAAGATCTGCTTCCCCATTATTTATTGTGACACCCGAAAGCCATTGTCATTTTTTTAC
Source organism: Deinandra increscens subsp. villosa (assembly GCA_039602395.1). Taxonomy (NCBI): domain Eukaryota; kingdom Viridiplantae; phylum Streptophyta; class Magnoliopsida; order Asterales; family Asteraceae; genus Deinandra; species Deinandra increscens. Next base: position 14,771,221 of record JBCNJP010000018.1, on the reverse strand, counting down.
CTGCCCTATTCAAAATATATTACGTTAATGGGCAAATCAAAATTGTAAAATAAGCGCATTCAATGAAAGAAATACACATTCTATGAAATACATAGCGGATATTATGCATATAATGGTTTCCGATTTGTCGAGCTGAAAACAAAAGTCATTTGTTAAAAAAGTGCTTTGAAACGTGGCCAGTTTTGTTCTTTTTTTTTTGGCAGTTTTCAATCGTGTGTTATTTGTGGTTTTTTTTCACATTTTCAGCAGGTAGTTACTTTACCTGCCGGCTATAAATACAGGCCTCTTTTAACATTTTTCGATTATTAAAGTTTCTCTCAAAGTACCAAGTTCAAATTGGTGGAGGTGGAGATTGTACTAGCTGAAGGTCAGGCAAAAGCAACAGCCCCAAATGGTACAATGTCAGTGATCGAGAATGCTACATCAGAAAAGGTATCATATATTTTTCTTTCGTAATGCATATATACCAAAACAGTTATGCAATTTATAATGATACTTTTTTTACACAGATTGCACAAGTCCTAGAAGATTTAAGGTCAGCAGAGGTATACATGCAGCAAAACTAGTATTTTCTATTTACTTTAATTTTCCCGATATGGTTGTATACAACACATAAGATTTAACCTAATTGACTGGCAAAATCAAATCATGAATATGGTCCGATTTTAATTGCAGAAATAAAGGCCACAATGCTCCAACACTTGAAGAATTCCCTACCTTCAATGATGAGTTTCATATACAACTAGAGTCTGAAAAATCAGAACAAATTCATAATGCTAGCATTGAGAAGGTATACCATTTATTTATGACATCTCAGTATTTTTTTCTTTATTTTATAGATGTAGAATAAAGAAAATATTGGTGTTTGTCCATATTGTTTTGTAGAAACTACACAGAAACTGAAGTAAAAAAAACAGAACAAGATCATGTTGATAGCCCTAAGATGATATTCTATTTATTAATAACATTTTGAAAGGTTTTTTTTTATTATACTTATATAATTTTTATTTGTTAGTTTAAATGTGAAAGTAGGGTGTAGGACAGGAAGACTTATAGTTAGTTACAAATCATCTTACAATTCTGTATGGTCAAATATGTACTTTATTAGCAGCTAATTTTTTAAAATAATTAGAGCAAGTCTTAAAACTTAGTACCTCACTTATTCTTTTCTTGGGATGGGTTGCTATTATTGGGATGAAAATGGGAGCTAAAAAATCCAGGGGTTGGGATCATTGGGGTAATGCAGGTTGGAGGAGGAACTGGGGTTGGGAAGGATTATACATTGAGAATGTCTAAAAGTTTTAACTTCACTTAAAATTGCAAATGTTCTCTTCAGAAAATTAAACTAAATGTTGTTAACTTTAATTATCCCTGTTAAGACTTGACCCCTCTCTTTATAATGGTTTGTGTACCTGTACCTTTAATGGATTATACATTGTTTTGTAGAAAGTTGGTGAGGACTACACTGAGATTGAAGCTAAAACACAAAACAAGATCATGTTGATAGCCCTAAGATGGTATTTATTCATTAATAACATTTTCATAGGTTTTTTTTAGTTTTAAGTATATAATTTAATTTTTATTTGTTAGATTGGTGTGTGGTATGATGTCCATGCAAGAGCAAATGTAGTTGATGCAAAAGAAGTTGATCCAAATGAAAATCAAGAGAAGGCATGGATTGCTATTTACATAGCATTTAATAGATGTTTATTATATATTAGGTTTCATTTTTTAAATGTAGGTTAAGGCTAACAGTGTTGAGATCGTTGAGCATTCTCAACACTTTAGCCCATACAAGTCCCAACTAGCAAGACAATTAAGTTATGATGTAAGAACATGTATAATCACTATTAAAAAATCTGCTCGTGAATATAAAAGGTTTTTGTCCCGGTTAAATTGGGACTGGGAGAACACAATTGAAATAAGCTCCAATGAAGAAAAACAGGAAATTATCGATCTCACAAGGCCGGCTGAAGATGTAACATCAGAATCAAACAGTGACAATGACTTAACTGATACAGCATATTCATTAGAGAATTTTAACAGTTAGATTAATGTTCTTGATGTCTCATTAAGAGCCGTAAGAGGATCTACTTAGTCTGAAGTTTGTTATTTGTTTGGCTATGATTTTAGATTCCATCTTTTTTTTTATTTATTTCAAACCAATTTAAGTTTTTATTAAACCAATTAAAAATGTATTTGAAACCAACTTAAAGTTTTCGTGGAACCAATTAATAATCATATATCTACGAGAGAAATCTTTTGTTTATAAGATTGGTATTATCCTTCTTTTTTTCTAAAATCACCCCTAGTTCAGTCATAATCTTTTGTGCTTTAAACATAAATCTTATTTTTCTGTTAATGTGTGTTAGTGTATGTTCGTATGATGATGTTCAAAACTAATGAAAATTGTATACAGAAACTACATTTATTGGAATTAAGATATGCATCTATTAGAAATCGGTTTGACTAATAACATATAACAATGAGTAATTAATATGAAATTGAACTTTTTTTATGGGTATATATGAAATTTAGAGTTTTGGAATACAAGGGTAAAATGGTCATTTTGAAGTTATTTTTAATGAAATGGGTAAATTTGATATTTTAATTAGTTCTCAAGGGCAAATATGATATTTAAAATTTTGTATGGGTATATATGATATTTTCAAAGTTTATAAGGGCATATATGAAATTCACCTTTTTCATGTTAGGAGCGCAGTAGCATCGTTGCGACAACTATGTGTTAGGGCTCGCCAGAAACTTGGTATTAGGAGGTCGTATTAGGATTCGCTGTCGGAACTCTGGCAGTGCTATAGGAGAGGCAACTACTATGGTGGTAAGCATCACCATGTTAGGACTCGTTGGAACCTTGGTGCTCAGAGGTTGTATTAGGGTTCGCCATATATTTTGGGGCTGTTTTGGAACTCTTATCGTCATACGAGAGGTAGTTTTATGTTGGTAAGCATTATCAGCTTAGGACTCTATGAAACTTGGTGGTCGGAGGCCGTATTAGTGTCCGCCGAACATTTGGGGGTTATGCTGGAATTATGACCACTATATGAGAGGTTACCACTATGGTGGTGAGAAATTGTGAAATGATAGTTCATGTTTAAGATGGTACGTGATTGATAGAAATGACCTTCTACTTATAGCTAGTCAGCAGAGAGGACTTATTTGTAATTTACCATAAAAACCCTAACAAAATTTGCAGAGTCTTATGGACTTATTTGTATTTACTAACTCTTTTTTTAGGCTCGTTAATCAACCGGAAAAGGATGGGAATATTGTCAGGTGGTGGGTCGTGGGGTTGGGTGAGTATATAGAAAAAACATTCCTACTAATTATTAGCTTAGTAATCAAATGGTGTTTTTATGGGTTGAATGTGGGATCCTAAGATATAGAGGTGAAAGCAGCTTTATTAAATTGCAAAGAGGGTGCTTTCCGTTCAAGTACCTAGGCCTTGTGGTGGGTGATAATATGAATCCTATTAAAGCTTGGAAACCAGTTGTGGACATATTCACTTCTAGCCTTTCTCTTTGGAAGACTAGGACCTTGTCTAGGGGTGGGAGACTTGTGT
>JBCNJP010000018.1:14723172-14767141 GCA_039602395.1 Deinandra increscens subsp. villosa | reverse complement strand
ACTTCTAACCTCCATTTTTTTTTTATTACAAGTGAGGTGACTCAACTTGTAATTCCCGTTCTTTTTTTTTTCTTACAAGTGGACTTGAACCCGAGACCACTTGATTAAGGCCATACACATTTGCGATTTGCCACTAGATTAAGCTAGTGATAGTGGGTGTATTAAATAATTATTACACTAAAATGATGAATTAACTGTTTACTAAAATGATGAATTGGGAACCAAGCTACAAGAATTAAATAATTATTACACTAAAATTATGAATTAACTGTTTACTACGCAAAATTAGTTAACCAAATTGAGCAATTCTAAAAGTTGATTACTACTACTAGTACTTTTTAAAACTAAAAATAACCAAATTACGTTAGTACTTTTCCTAATGCTTTATGTACAAGCAGTAGGGCAGGCGTTAACATAAAGGAACAAATCTTGGAACGCGGCAAAATTAATCGATCTGCAAACTGACCTAATTTTGAATTTGAAACCCACAAACATACGCTTTCATCTCCATTCCATTTCTTTATATAATTCAGCAAAAGAATCTCTCTCTCACACAGTGGAGCGTGAATCTGTGCACGTGATTAATCGCTTTGTCAGCGCAATTTTCTGCAAATTCAAACCAATTTCTTCCTACTTACCGCCTCCTTCATCTTCACATCAAGCCCTAACCCTAACCGCACTTCGTTCACGCTTCATTTCACGCTCCTGTTGCATCCAGATTCGAAATCTTGATGTTTTTGTTGAATTCGAATCGTTATTCGACTGCAATCTGAGCTTTGTGTGCGGTTATGGACGGTGGTGGAGCGAGATCTGGATTTAAGGTTTGTTGTTCGTTGAATTGTGTCGAATTAGGTTTACGTTGAATTTGCGGTATTTGATTTAGTGTTTGTAATTGATTTGTGTGGAGTTGATTTTCGTTGTTAATTTGTTGGTGTAGAAGATGAAGTATGCTGAATTTGAAGAACAACGAGGAAATTCATCTGATTTTGGATCTGGTTTTCAGTCGAAAGGTATTTTAGTTTATCCTTTTCATTTGATGCTAATAAACACTGGTAGTTATTAACCTTTTGAACTGTTTGAGTTTCTGTTTGTAGTTTTCGTGAAAATTCAATAGAACGGTCCAAGAATACAATTTAGGAAATAAAAAGTGAAGTGGTGTGTTTAATTTGCATTTAAATTTCACAAATTATATAGAACAGCAACTTTTTATAGCTCTTGCTGTTCTTTTTGCATCATAGCAATATTGAAATTGAATAAAATTATCATGTCAAAGTCATAATTAAGTATTGTTAATGTATACAATTATGAAATGATGTTTCCTTTTTAAGTATGTTTCTTTGCTTCTACTTTGCAGTCTGTTCAAAATTTGGTTATTTGTACAAAGTGTAGCTTTTTGCCTGCAGTTAGGCTAGACCAACTGTTTATATGACATAAAACCAAATACAATAGTTAAAACTAGTAATCTGATGCTAAAAATCATCTTGAATAGGGGATTTGACAAGGAACATATCTTCAGTAATCGATCCTGCTGCCAAATCCAACCATTTACCCTCTCATGATGCTCCATCATGTAATGAATCCACCCAACTTTGTGGGAAGCCTAGAAATTTTGATCTTGATCTCAACTCACAAGACATGTCAATTTCTTTCAACCATGAGCCATTTCATCTCTTTAAAAAATATGAACATGTGCAATCACAAGACACATTGTCTGAGTGTGGAAGTACTTGTGCGCCCATGAGTGGGAAAGACTCGATGAGAATTTGGAAAGAAATGAAACAGAACGGGTTCTTGTCATCTTCTCATGGCGGTGTGTCAGTCCCACCAATGCCAAGACCACGTGGGAGGAAAAAAGGAAATGAATCGGTAATCAAGAAAAAGATAGAGATGGCTAAAAGAGAACAAGTTGATAGATTTGCAAAAGTTGCTGCTCCTAGTGGACTTCTGAACGAATTGAATCCTGGGATTATAAACCATGTTAGAAACAGAAAACAGGTTCATTCTATAATTGAGAATCTTGTAAGATCTACAAGAAACAAGAGCAAAAAAGATGAAATCAAGCAAGATGATGGGAGTCTGAATCGTTCATATGCTAGTCAGCAGGCAAGCTTTTGTCAGTCAGCAGACAATGATGTGCTGGAGCTTAAACTTTCATCAGCTTCAACCATGGTTTCAGAGAATACAAGCTCATTGTCAAATGATGAGTCAGCAAACATCTCTACTGTTGATTTGCTTTCTGTTAAAGGTATGTTTTTAATATTTGTTATTATAATTATATGATCAAATGCATCTTTAAATTTACGCCCCAAGAAAACTATAACAATTTCAGTCTTGGGAATTGGATTCAAATTGTAGCATTTATTTTTAGTCCTTTCAAAGTTAACATTACTAAGTTGATAATTTATCATCCTTCTGAATAAATTGATGGCATGTGGATGCATAATATTTCTTTGTGGTCTTATTCAAAGTAGTATTTTGGGTTTCTTTGAATTAACAAGAGTATAAAGCCACTCTCCTTGCAACTATTTTATCAAGTACTTTTTTCTTTATATAATGTTTTGTCAAATATTTCTCTTTAATAGAATATTATGATTTGGTTGATATTTGGGCTAAAATATGAGAAAGGTTATGTAGATAATTGCACAAACGAGTCATGGCTATTTTTCGGGCAATTTCTTTTCATCGATTTTGATTATGACATTTGGGAAATTAATGTTTCTTACAGCTGCAAGTGTAGCGGCTCAGTGGTTGGAACTACTTCATCAGGATATCAAAGGCCGTCTTGCAGGTAATTTTATTGTGTTCCAGATAAGCCTTTTGTTAATCTTTTTTTTTTAAATATTTTTTATAAATAAATTAATCGTTACAATCCAAGTGAATTAAACACTTTACACTTGATAATGTTGTTATTATGTTCTTATTTCAGCATTAAGGCGTAGCAAGAAAAGAGTCCAAGCTGTAACTCAAACTGAACTACCTTTGTTGATATCTAGGGAATTATCTTCTAATCAAGAAAATAATCCTTGTGTTAATAAAGCGAATAACGACTTGCATAAATTCAGATGGACTGCCCTTTTTGATCAAATGGATAAATCTCTTACTGAAGAAGAGAAACATTTGGTGAGTTTTGCATTCTTTAAATTTGTCTGTCCTTGTCTATTGGCATTTCTTTGATTATTGCATGTATTTTGATTTCAGAAAAGGGTATATTTGACATTTTATATTTATTTGATATGATCTTTACCAGGAGAACTCATTGAACCAAGTGAGGGAAATGTTATTGCATTGTGAACATGGTCTCCTCCATATTCCTGCAGCAAATGGTTTGCAACAGCAGGCTATTTTGCAAAACAGTTACATGTAAGTGCTTAATCCTATTCATTTTGACCGTATAACATTTTCATGTGGTGTGTTTAGTAGTCAAAACTAATTTTACGTATAGTTTAAGAAATAGACACATGTATTATATATGTGGTTCTTGTAGTTCTATACTTAAATTTGGTTTCCTATTGAACTACCATCACATATACACAGTGGGCTCCATTTGGATGATGTGAAAAATAAAAACTTTGATCACGAGTAATTTAAATTTGGATCGATCACCTTGTAAAAGAAAATAAAAATTTTGATAAAGACTTCAGTCAACACTTAAATGAGATTTGTTTATTTTGGTTGAAATGTAGGTTTCAGAAAGTAGAACCAATCCTTGACAAGGATTTAGCTATTCGGGCGGCTGCTGCTGCTATTTACTCAACATCCAATTTTTTGCAACCTGCAGAAAATCTACCTTGTTGCTAATAATCTTTTAACCAAGGGTAATTACTTGTAACAGTTTTAACTTTAATTAATATTGCATTTCGGTTCATTCCATATTTATGTTGAGTTCTGTTTCTTTGTTACATTTAGATGTTTTATTTGTGTATTTGTATCATCTCCTTGTTCAATCTTTTACAGATTTGTGACAGAAACTGGTTTTAATCTAATAAGAATTAGAAATAATCATTCCTTTTTTTTTATAAACTTTGGATTTGCGTTTGGTTTGGTTCAGTCTTGTTTATTTTTTTACCCAAAACCATAACTCAACTAATCATCCATTTATTCCTAAACGTAACCAGATGATCAGTTTTTTATAATTGATTCCGTTATTTTGGATTAGTTTTATTGGTTGATTTGGTATTTTGTTATTGCAATTTGACAATAGGTTTGTTTTGGTTTTATTGAGTTATATACTTATATCAGTCTCATCACGTACAACTATAAAAATAAGCTCCAAACATAGAGAAATTCTAACTCATTGGAATTTCGGAATTTCCATAGAAAGCATACATGGCTAAATCAGATTAACAGAAATCTGCCAAACAAAACTGGTTTGGAAACCGAAACCGGTTTCAAACCTGACCTGAACTAGTATTTGAACTGGTTCCACTAAAATTTTACCCAACATGAAGGGTTGATCGGTTGCTAACTTTACACTTTAAACCGGTTTGAATCGGCTGATATGTTTTAATTGAAACCTGGTTTATCACAATTATTTTCCATTCAACTTGGTTTCAACTGGAATCACTTTCAATAAAAACATTGTCAACGTTTCTTGACATAATCCAAAGCAGTTTCCAACTTGATTTATACACCACTAATTGGATATAGCACTTGGCATTTTGAGTGAATTAAGAAAAAAATCTTTTATGTTTAACAAAAATTATGAATTAGATCCTTAAGTAAACTAATTATATTAAATGTTATAAGTTTCTTAAGTGATGAGGGTGTTATGGAATTAGTAATTTTCTCATAGCTCCTTTTAATTTGGACTGTTAAGAATGGGAAAAAGGAGGCCCGCGATATTTTTGGAGACATCACAACTCTTTTTTTTTTTTTGATAAAGAACAGAAGTAAGTTGGTCTGTTTAGATTGGGTCTGTTGATGTCGTTTTTCTTTCAAATTCAACCATGTAATCTAGCATCTTGCTAGTTTTTATTTTTAATAAAGCCCGCTGTTAAAAAAAAAAAAAGTGGTGTTAAATTGGTCTCTCAAGTGGTGTTACATGACCATAACGTGATGGACAATTTGGTATGCATCATTTTGTTTGAAAAAGAGTTTGAATTGACATCATGTCTAAAGTATATCCTGATCGAACCAATAAATTTTATTTATATAAAAGATCCCCCTACTTTGTGTTGACTGATCATCATAAATTCATGATCATAATATACAACAATCTGAAGTTAAATTAAAACTATGTACTTAAAATTCCAATCCGCACAAATCCAATCACTTCTCATGGTAACAACCAACAATCATTCAGTTGCGAAGACGCACTTTTGCTGAAGCTATGGACCTTCATCAAGCAAAAATGCGTGCAAAAACGCCCCATTCCTCCATTAACGCTGCAAGTTTTCAGCAAATAACACGACGATTTACACCGATCTCTTCCTTTGAACCTGCCTTGAATCACCACTCCAAACGCCTTAGTTCCTTCTTCTTCTCCATCACCGGAGTCAGGCAGATCCACGTTATCCCGGAGCTCTTCCACAAGTATGATCCCGTCCGGTGACGACGGCCTCTCGCTCACCACATTCGGCCAGTCCGCCGCCGCAACCGCCTTCTCCGTCTTCACCACGCCGTTCGCGTAGATCTGAACCAGTAACGGCGCTTGAGCTTATATTCTTCACGATCTCCGTTACCGAATTTCTCATCCATTCGTCGATCTTCTCCGATACGCCGAGGTTATCGTGAGTGCAATCGTACTCTTCGTCATCAACGAACGCTTCATTCGGCACTAGATCGACTAAATCGACGCTAGTCGATCTGGAAACAGGACGATCGGAAGCGCAAACGGCAGTCGGAGTCGCCGTCGCCGCCGTGGAGAGTCTCGGAAACGGCGATTTCACGGCGAGGTTTGGAACCGAGAGGGAATGAAGGTGGTTGAGCCTGGAAATCCGGCCGGAAGGATCCTCGAGGAAACCTGACGCCGCTCCGGCGCCTCCGTAACGAATCCCTAAACACGCCATTGTTAACAAGCGTCCACGGCGTTTCTAGAGGTAAACCACTGGATAATCCTTTGTTTGTTTTTGTTTATTTATTTATTCGTTACGTTATATAGAGAAAGTAATTGGAGGGAGTTGAAGCGAAGCGTGGTGGATAAATAACGACCGTCGGATGGAGGAGGCGGAGCACTTGAGTTTGCCGCGGGTGTGCGTGTGCCGCGATGCAACTAACATGTGTTAACCGTTATTTCGCCGACGTGGTATTTCCTACTTGGAATATATTTTCCTTTATTTTAATCATATTTTTAAAACTATTTTGACGTCATCAAAGTATTGGTAAAGTTAAATAATAGTATACGCGCCGTCTCAAACGTTATATCTTCGTCTTTAAATAACGTTTTTTTAAATGTGTTGGACTATGATTAAATATCGATTAAAAAAATATGTTGGACTATGTGATGCAGGCGACCCAGACCGACCCGATGATCTGGGACATGACACGTATCCCGACCCGACTACAAGACTCGCATGAAAAACAATTACAGGGATTATTATCTATGATATAATATTCCAAGTTTAACTTTATTTTTATTGGTACTTTATTTAATTTCCTTTTATTGGGGACTCTGGGGAGGTTGCCAAGGCCCTCGGGATTATTAACGAGAGAGGGCCGTCGTTGGGCCTGACCCTTAATATTCGGAAGACGGAACTCTTTTGGCCATCCTGCGATGGCGAGAAAGTTCGGCCGGGCCTCTTCCCTGTTGACATCAGCAGACCCACCAAAGGGGTGAAGCTCCTTGGGGGGGCTGTCAGTCGGGATGGCCAGTTTATTCAGGGGCTGGCTGCGAGGAGGGCTTCTAATGCTGCCGATCTTATGCGCCTCCTCCCAACGCTGGACGACCCTCAGTGCGAACTCCTCCTGCTTCGTTCGTGCATGGGGCTCGCCAAACTTCTCTTTGGCTTAAGAACTTGCCCCCCCCACCACATGATGGCGGCTGCTGTTGGTTTTGATAAGGATTTGCGGACGGCCGTTGAGGACATTGTTGTGTGCGGGGGTCCCTTCTTTGGGGATTTACAATGGCGTCTTGCCTCTTTGCCAACTCGGCATGGGGGTCTTGGGGTTTATTCGGCGGTCGAGGCCACTTCGTACGCCTTTGTGGCTTCGCGTGCCCAAACTTGGACTTTACAAGATCATATTCTTCGGGGATGCGGGGGCTGTGGCATGAGCCCTGACTATGAGAATGCTTTAGCTGGTCTCCATGACATTATTCCGGGCTTTGATCTGAGCGGTTTCACCAACAAGGACACCGCCCCACCAAAAGCCCAACACGTTTTGGCGAATGCCCTCTTTGGTAAAAGCACGCTCGAGATGGAAGCAAACTTTGGGATGACAGTTAGGCAAAAGGCTGTTTGGGATTGCCTCCGACAGCCACATGCGCAGGATTTCCTCCATGCTCTCCCTATTGATGGCTTGGGGCAGCACATGTCGCCTGTCGAATACCGGGCCATTCTCAAGTACCGCCTCATGGTTCCCCTATACCCGGTGGATGAAAAATGCCCCGTCTGCAACAAGGTGTGTTTGGATTCGTTCGGGGAGCACGCCGTACACTGCAAAGAGCTCCCAGGTTTCAAATATCGTCATGATGTAGTAAGGGACGTTCTGTTCGACATCTTCAGGCGAGCTGGGATCTCAGCCAGGAAAGAAGCTCCTGTTAATTTCCTGTCTGATCCCAGGGATGGGCGTTCCACTCTCCGGCCGGCCGACATACTTGTTTTTGGGTGGCAGAATGGGAAACACGCTTGTGTTGATCTGACGGGGGTCTCCCCTCTTGTGGGGCTAAGGCCCAGCACTTTCACAGCAGGTCAGGCGGCGTCAAAGGCAGCTGCTGGGAAGGTTAACAAACATGAGCAAGCGTGCATCGAAAACCAACATGTGTTTGTTCCTTTCGCCTTTGACACCTTCGGCCATCTAGAGACAGAGGCGGTGGCCATGTTGAACAGGATCCAGAAAGTCATGCGCGGGAATAGTGCGACCTCTAGATTGAAGAATGTTGTTTTTATACGGCTAGGGTTTGCTATTCAAAAGGGGTTGGCGGCGCAGCTTGTTGCCCGCCTTCCTTGCGTGTTGACTTAAGTCGTGTATGTTCCTTTTGGTTTAATGAAATACATTATTTTATCCGTTTATTTTGTTACCTATTTTTAGTGGTTCTAGAATTTATTTATAGGGGTTATTTGGTTATTGTAAAGGTTGGTTGATTTGTTTTGATAAAAGAACTTGTGTTCTTTGAACCTTTGGGTTCAATTTTTGGTCTTTGATTAATCCTTAGTGTTTAAGCCATTTGTTGCTAAGTAAAACTGCATCAGGTGGTATCAAAGCTTTAGTTAATTCAAATGGCTCTGCGTGATGAGAACTACTTTTTTTCTCGCCGAATCGCCGACCGAGGCAGCGATGACATTGTGTTTGATTCGCAAGATCGCAAGATCCAGGAAACCGACCCAAATGATGTCATCTGGGATGAGATCGTTGGGAAAGAGGAGCATCCTGAAGAATGCGATGGTTACAAGTTTCAAGAGACTAACTCGGAGGCTTTCATCCGGAATGAAAACTTTGGGAAGGAGTATCTTGGGAGTTGTAGCACCCTCTATCCAAAACCTCTTCGTTTTGACCATTATGGAGACGAACGAGAGACTGAAGAAGAAATTATGTGGGTTATGAAAGCCTTGAACGGGGTTACCATTCAAGAGGGTGAACCGTTGAGAAGGAATGAATTTTTTTACAGGTCCGATCAGGGAAATGCGGTGGCTATGGGTACTGTTGAGGTGGATACCGATGATGATACTGTTACTACTGGTTGTTATAGCGTATTCAGGGTGACACATGCTTCTCACAATGTTCATGGGGAAGGTTCTCCGGTGGCTCATGTAGAACTTAAGACTGCTGCGAGGTTTCTGAAAATTTGTTTGGAAACTCATTTCTTAGTGCCGGTTAATACGTTCAATTTGACTAATGGCCCGTTGATTTCGGAATTTCAAATTGGAAACCATATTAATTATGGTATCATGGTGGAAGATGGTGATGCGGTATCTTATGGTAATACTGTGGATATGGAAGGATATACGACGTCTATAGACGGTGATGAATCTCTGATAGAATTTCATGCGAAGTCTTCGATGGACCCCAAGAATTATGGAGATTTGATTTTTTTGAAAAATCAAGATAAGGAGATTATTTCAGTTGCCAATCATGTGAGTGAAACTTTCATTAACTATGATAATATTCCGTGTAAATTGACCAAGGAAGCACTATTCTTGGAAATTAAAATTGGAAATAATATTACCCTTCCAAATATCACAATTTACATTGAAAAGGGGGTGCCTAAGCCAGTGAGTTTTGTAGATAAATTGATTGGGCAAGATGACAAGGCACATGAGGATGAGGTTGAGACTACACTAAAAATAATTATATTCAATGGAAGGCCAAAACCCTAAAAATATTTCAAAAGAGGCTTTCTAAATGGAAGGCCAAAACCCTTTCCTTCGGTGGGAGGATTACGTTGATTAAAAGTGTTTTGGATAGTCTACCAACTTTCTTCTTCTCGTTGTATAAAGCTCCGAAAGGGGTGTTGGAGGAGTTGGATCGTATTCGGATGCGATTTCTTTGGGGGGGGGGGGGGGGTACGGGGGAAGAAAAGAAAATTCATTGGGTTAAAAAAGAGGAGGTTTGCATGCCTAAGGAGAAAGGGGGTTTGGGGTTGGTTGATCTCGAGGGGTTTAACCTTAGTCTTATTTCTAAATGGTTGTGGAGGTTAAAAAAGGAGGACGGGAGGCTGTGGACGCGGGTCATTAAGTCTATACATGTGGTCTCAAATAGAGTGGTGTTTTTTCCTTGTAAGCTTTCGATTTGTGGAGTGTGGAAGGGTATCATTTCGGTCAATGATGTGCTAAGACAGAAAGATATCAACATGGAGAATTGTATGTCTTATAGTGATGAGCAGTGGTGCTGGAACAGTGACGAGGGGGACGGCTTTTGTGCGGCGGAAATCCGACGGAAATTAGTGTATGGTAACGTTCCTGTTGGTGTAAACAAGTTGGAGTGGAATAGTTTAATTCCGCTTAAAATAAATGCTTTTATGTGGAGGGTGCAACGGGGTCGAATCGCTACTGTTGATGAACTCAAGAAAAGGGGGATTCGGATTGATAGTGAGACGTGTTGTCTTTGTAAAGATGGTATGGAGTCGGTGTTACATTTGTTCACGGGATGTTTTTTTGCGACTATCATTTGGCAACGGGTTATGGAGTGGCTAAAGCTTCCTAGTTTTTGGGCTTTGTCAATTGATGATGTAGTCCGGTTTCATGATTCCAATGGGGTTACAAAAGAGAAAAGCGGTTTCGTTCAAGCGGTGATTTACACGGCTTGTTGGAGTATATGGAGAGAACGGAATGAAGTCATATTTCGGGGCAAGGAGCCGAACATTAATAGTGTTATTTGTAATATTAAGTGTTTGGTGTCTCTTTGGTGTAATAATAGGAGTGGAAAGGCGATTGGTTGGAATAATTTAGGGGTGTTGTAAGGTGGTGTTTCTCCGAGCTAGCTTCTTGCTAGGCCGGTTTTTTTGTGTTGTTAATATATTTGCTGTTCAAAAAAAAATTATATTCAATGGTGGGTTCGGTCTGATAAATGCATTGATTCAAAATGATGGACCCATACAATTAAGTGAAAAAAAAGGTTTAGAGTCAGGCGACGCCTATGTGCCATTTGACCCAGGCGGCACTGGTTCAGAGTTAAGCGATATTACCCGTGAAGTAGAATGGCTGAAGCAAGTCATGATCCTCGTGACTAGGATTCCAGGTGATATGGTTCGGATTCGAGTTCTCAAGCTTGCGAAAAACTCGAGGACGAGTTTTTTTCGAAGTGAGGAAGAATGATGCAGGCGACCCAGACCGACCCGATGATCTGGAACATGACACGTATCCCGACCCGACTACAAGACCCGCATGAAAAACAATTACAGGGATTATTATCTATGATTTAATATTCCAAGTTTAACTTTATTTTTATTGGTACTTTATTTAATTTCCTTTTATCCGTTTATTTTGTTACCTATTTTAGTGGTTCTAGAATTTATTTATAGGGGTTATTTGGTTATTGTAAAGGTTGGTTGATTTGTTTTGATAAAAGAACTTGTGTTCTTTGAACCTTTGGGTTCAATTTTTGGTCTTTGATTAATCCTTAGTGTTTGAGCCATTTGTTGCTAAGTAAAACTGCATCACTATGTGTAGTCATAACCTTTTTAGGAGGGTTATTCGTCATATGTTAGTCATTTCATCAAAGGCTTATGACTAAAAAAATGTATAATCATAACTCGCTCTAAAAAAACTTTACACAAATATAACTAACTTTTAATTTTGTTATAATTAATTTACTAAAACTTATTTTTATCTAAATTAATTCATTCAACTTTTAATTAATGTGTTATTATTATTATATCCATACATATATATTACTAGGTTAGTAACCCGTAAACTATACGGGTTTAATTTTGGTTCATAAAATGAGATAAATAAATAAAAAAAAAACAATGATCAGAGATTTCAAAATTTAAGTTTAGAAATTTTAAAAGATTTGAAGTTTCATTACATTAATTAGAAATTTAAATTTTATTAAATGTAAGATTCAATTTTATATTTGGAAATTTGAAATAATATATTGAATTTATTTTAAAATTTATATATTGATTTAATTTAGTGTTGACATGTGAACATGATGATGTGAAGACTCTAGAAAAAGACCATGTGACAACCACTTTTATTGCTTTATTAGGATTAAAGATATATCAAATATCAAACAATATTCTTTGACGTGTGCTAATGATATTCAAACAAATTGAAAAGCACATTCTTTGACCTCTGCATAAGTTTTTTTTTTCCAACAAATATTTAAATTGAAAAGCACATCTAAAATTCCACCTGTGCGAATGATATTCAAACTAACATTCAAACCAAAATTCAAACAACATTCATGTGGATCAATCAAAATCACAATTAACGGAATCAAAATACATAACCCTTCTTCAAACGTGAAAAACCAAAAAGTTCATCTTAAACCTTAACAATTCATAACAATAGAAACAAAAGTGAATGGTTTCGTACTAACCTCTTTCTTGTTCTTGTTCGATTACAACGATGATGAAATCACCAATTTAAGGTTGCTTCTTGTTCGATTATGGTAGCGATTTGGGTTCTTGTTCGATTGCTTTTTATTATACGACTATGAGGAAGATGTCGACCTTTTTAAAGGATTTGGATTGATTCTTGGTATATATATTTGAATTCAAAAGATTCAATTATCTTTTTAATCCACGTCATCATGTATTAATAAATTAAAAAATTTCTAGTGCCACATGGGCATGTTTATCGTGTATTTTTAAAATTCCTAATGCCACATGGGCATGTTTACTATGTAGGTAAAAAAAAAAGTAGTAATAACACATTAATTGAAAGTTGAATGATGTAATTAAGACAACAAAAGGTTTGAGATTTAGTTGAATTAAATTGAATGTTGGTTACATTTGTAAAAGTTTCTCCTTTTTTTTGTATAAATATTTTGAAAATGAATGGGCCAATTACATTTCAGCATTAGCATTGTTTGTGTGTGGAGGATTTTGAGCCACATTAGCATTGTGTGTGTGTCTGATTCACGACTTCTGTAATAGGTGAATTAGTTTGTTTAATCTAAAGAGCTAATTCGACAATTTGTGTGATTATCTCTTGTTTTATCACATTAATTCACTGTTGCGGTATCATGTTTCTTCACTGTCGATCCATTGGAGCTGTGTTTTAGCTCCTGTGTGATCGATTGGACCTCCAATTGAATACAAAAGATCAATCAAATGGACTTACAAATACGTAGGGATTTAGTGAAGAATAAAGTTATAAAACCCTACCGTTTTTAAGCTTAATTAAAAAAAAACCGCTTCAACGCGGGCCCGTATCCGGATTTGGTCCGGTACAACCGTGAAACCCTATGGGTCAAATATTAGCTCGAAAAGAGATAAACCAGTCACAACCGGACCGGTACACCCTCCGGTTCAATCGGTTGAACCGGCCGGGTTTTATTGCCTTTTAAAACATTGCATACCACACTTCATTCACCATCTCCAACTCTATCTCACTCACAAACTTTATCTCAAGTAATTGTTTTGCCGTTTACCTTTGTCTTTGTTGACCTTCTCGTTTCGTGTTTTCCATAGGCACGAACCGATTGTAAGGATGATACTATGATAGCATGGATGAGTTTCCAGTTAGCGATTAAGGCCCAAACATCGTTAGCCCATCTGTTGTTTGGAGCAATTTTTCTTTCACCAAGTAATATGTTGTTTTATGTTTTGTCTGGTGTGTCTCTTTCTTTTCCATGTATTTTCTTTTCTTTAGCTTTTTGATAGTCTCAATAATATCTTCGTCATTTAAAAAATTAAAAATATCTATGAGTGTTTAAGAAACATAAAATATAATAAAATAATTATTATTCATAAATATTTTTAGAGTCTATAAATATTCTTCTCCATATTTAGAGAATTTTTATTTATCAAACCTATATTTTGAGAGATAAAAATAAGAAAAAAACTCTAAATTTTAAAGATGAAGTTAAAGATGAATCCACTCTAAATGCTCTAACACATCATCTATAGCATCATTGTTTATGATAGCAATTTGAGAGATTGTATTAAATCCTGTTTTGAAACATGTCTAATATTTGGTTACTTTACTCGAATACAAATAATGCAATGTTTAGAACTAATGAGAATCATCGATATTTTCTTATGTTGTTGTACAACAATGACCTAATAAAATAACAATACAAAAAGAAACATACTTAGAAAGAGATATGATCTCACTGATCAAGTGTGTAAAACAACAGCCACTTAGGTTGTAGCCTAGTGGCAAGGGGCAAAAGCCTCTTTGAAGAGAAACCAGAGTTCAAACCTTGGCAATGGTGAAAAATATTAGTGAAAAAGAAATTAGCCGTTAAAAAAAAAGCGTGTTAAACAACAAGATACAATAAGGTATATATGTGGGAAGAAAATTTATGGAAAAAGCTAATCTATTTTAGGTGTTGCTAACCATAAATTTTCTTCCCACATATATACGCTTAGAGATTCACCATTGATATGCAATTGTTGCGGTTCTGTTAAGATCCGTCATCCCGTCTTCTATTGTTCGGATCTGGTTCACGACTGAAAAAGATAGGTTCAACCGCCTAACATGGTCACTGGTTTGACCGCTGGCGCTCCTAACCAGCCGACTATTTCATGGACGACCCAATATAAAACTGGACTGCCAATGCTCCCTGTTTGATTGGTCTGGTCTGGTCACAAAAATGTTAGCAAAATGTATAAGGGTGGGTGGTATGGGGTATATTTTTTTTCGACAAAGGGCTTTCGGCATAGGGTGATTTTCGGCAACAATTTGGCAACCATACCCTTGCATTCGGCAAGGTGGATTTCGGCAAAAAAAAAAATCAAAAAACGGCAACTACTTGCCGAGTATTGCCGAGAGTGATTTTCGAACGTTGGGCTTTTTTTGCCCGTTATTTTTCAACCCAACTTATCCAACCCAACTTATCCCACCCATACCATTCAAAAAACACAAAAGACATATATTTTTTTCTCTCTCCTGGTGTCACTCTCCTATTGGCCAAAAAACTTATCCCATTTTACTCATCCTAAACAATTTATCCCCCACACCGCCCACCCTAAGAGAATATTTAAATGTTTTTTTAAAGGAAACTTATTAAAATTAAATATCTTCTGTGAAGGGAAAATTAAAAAGTTATAAAAAAGTAGTACATACAAATATATATTTGTACAAATAAATCTATATCTGTATAAAGCTGATAATTTTTTTTTAATTTATAATATTTCTAGCTTATTAGCTCGTGTATTTACACATGGTGATTATATGATAAGTTAAAACATTATAAAAGAGATATATATCGTTGGAATTCATATCTATGTAACACCTAAATATCTTATACGTATATTATAATTATATGACTATAACCCATATAGTTACACGGGAAATGTAAGATAAAAAAAACTTAATCAAGTATAATATACTAGGTTAGTAACCCGTGTATTACACGGGCTGAATAGAGATTAATAATATTAGATAAATACAAAAAATAATGATCAAAAAATTTAAAAATTATGATTAATATAAAATTCTTATAACATTTAAAAATTTATTATGTTTGACAAGTTGTTGATTCCTTTTCACAAAAATACTAAAATTATTGAGTAAATTAATCAAATCTACATTAATTTTATCAAAATTTGAAAATAAAATTTTAGTTTTTGATAAAATGGTAATTAATCTTAATTGATGATTTACTAAATTGGTAATTGATTGTGAGCTTGACATGTGGCGGTGGTGATGTGAAACCCATATAAATAAGACATGTGGTAAAAATTTTAATGAGTATTGGTGCTCGTATAAAAATTTATGTAGTAAATTGCTTTAAAAAATGACAATCATTTAGTTTTTTATTCATTACTAGGATAGAACCCGTATGTTATACGGGTTGATTCATTAAAAATATATATATATTATTGATAATTTATGCATATTTTCCTTATTACCAATATAACGTATTACATTACATTAAATAAAAAAAACTAAAATTATAATTCATAATATGGTATTGGTGACTTTACTCTTTTTATAAAAAAAATATTTGTGGCATGTCTCTACTTGTATATTTAGAAAATGCAAGATAAACGTGATCATGTTTAAAAAACAATCAAACCCCCAATAGCGATTAATATGAATTATGAATTGACAAACTTGAGACTTTAAGTCTGTATAGAAAGTTATATGAATATAAAGTTTTATCAAAATTATAATGAGCACATTCTAATTGTTGAGTATAAAAATATAAATTATAATTAAAAGATTATAATGTTATCAATAAAACATGTTATGTTGATATACATAATAAAATTTACAATTGTATTAGTCATGGTGTCTAAAATATTTAAATTGGATGAATATGACTCATTTAATATGGTAGGAAAAACTATTTAATATTGAATACTTTGAACATGATTTTTATCGCTTATGAATTTCTATATTAATAGTATCACCCACAATGCAACGCTGATTGAATTTGTAAAATAGTATTAGGTATTCATTAATTAAAATATTAAATATGTTTGCTCAATTATATTTGAAAACACAATAAAAAAGTGTTTACTGGTCTTTTATAAGTTTCTAAATATTTTTAAAATGAAAACAATAATAGTTTAAAATTTATTTTTACATAAAAATAAGATGTAAATTAATATATGATTGTCATAATTCCTAAAATATAAATAGATAAACATATATCATGATTATAAAATAAGATATAATTTTCAATAAAAAAAATTTATTAGAGAGTAGATTTGGAAGGAAAAACTTTTGTTAAAATGAATCTAATGTTGACATGTGTCAACAATTGTAATTATTTATTAGAGTAGGAAGATATGTACGGGGCACCTAATAGTGAATCATGATGCTTTTAGAGGTTTAAAAATTAAAGTCAATCAATAACAATGAAAGATTAGTTAGTCATATTAGGTGTTTGTTTTCTTATTCAAATGACATATGATAGTAACAAGCTGCATAACCCCCGCGCGTTGCGGCGGGGGGCTTGTTTTTAAAAATGTAATTGCTTCTGGTTTGGACCAGTTAGAACTATGTAAACAATAATGCAAATGTTGTATATGCAGGAGGTTATGATAATATTTTTAAATACGCGATGATAAAGTTTTAGAAAATGTCGTGATGAAGATATTGTTTCTTTTTAGACTTTAACATCTTTATTCGCACGTGTCATTGAATTAAAGCTTACGATTGTTAATCTAGAACCTTATCACAAATGTTTAAACATTTTAAGCACCTTTATTTGGTTTAATTTTAATGTCTTTTATTGATAGAACGATTATGATACATGATAGTAAGAATGCATTTTCTTTTATTCACCTAACATTTTTAAAAATATTTTACATTTTAAAATAATTATTTCAGAAAGTTACATTATAATCCCTCAATTTATGGCATTAAGCATGTCCCCACCCAAATTTGAATAGTAGAAATAATACACAAAACAACAAACCTAAAAATTCATTATAGATTTCCAAACTCCAAAGAAAAGAACGGTCTTAAGCAAGTAACCAATTCATTTGGTTTTGGTTTATTTATATTTTTCTAAAGTTGTTAAAACAGTTCAATGCGAAGCAAAAAAGGACAATGTGATGAATCTTTAAAAAAATATAAAGTAGTATTTTGGTGTTCACGGGTTGTTTGGTGGCTACGATTGTGTGGCAAGGGGTGGCAAACTGGTGCAAGATGGATAACTTCTGGGTCTTTTCGGTGCAACATGTGCTTGGAGCTCACAAAATGTTGGAGAAGGGATCGACTAAAAGGAATTGGATTCAGGCGATTATTTTCACGGCTCTTTGGTGTATTTGGAAGGAGAGGAATGACGTGATTTTCAACAACAAAAGAGTTTCCATCTCAAATATTTTATGTAATTTTAGGAGTTTGTGTAAATTTTGGTTTGTTTGTAGGGGTGGTTCGATCCTGGAAGGTGGGGGGGTAGTGTTCTGGGGTGGTGTTGGTTGGGTTGGTGTATTTTAGGCGCTGGGTGAGTTTTTGTTTTTTTCTTTGGTGTTGTTTGTGCCTCAGCCTCTCGTTGAGGTTGGTGTTTGTTTTTGGTGGGCTTTTTGCCATGGTGAATAAGATCAGCTGTTCAAAAAAAAAAAAAAGTGGATAGTTTTTTCTGTTTACTATTGTATGTAGTTACTTTCATTTCCAAATTGTTGGATTTTTATCTAACTTAAGATGTCTTCTACATGATTCCTTACGTTACTTCTATCATTTCATAAAGTACCTTTCAACCCATGAAACTTTGTACATAATATTTAAGTATTTCATGAATTGATAGGTGTTAACCCATGAAACTTTGTAGGGGTGAATAAAAAACCGAATTAACCGAATCGGAACCAAAAAAACCGTGAAAACCAAACCGAAAAAAACCGAACTAAACAAAAAACTAAAACAAACCGGACCGAACAAACCGAAACCGAAATTTCGGTTTTCCATTTTCTATTAACCGAAAAAATCGAAACCGAACCGAACCGATTTTATACACAACTATATAAAAATATGTAGTATTGAGGTTATGTTATGTTTATTGTATATGACAATATATACAAAAATCCTTCAAGATCAACTCGTATTCATCCGTTTTCCCAATCCACAGGTCCCGAGTTCCAATCTTGGTTCATAAATAAAGTGTCCCTTCCTTGCTTTCATTTAGCAGCTTTGGGGAACGATAGGGCCGATAACGGTGAGAAGGCATATGTTAATAATCTTTCACTAAATCACGTGGCAACTAAACACATGTAAACTAAAGCAAAAATGAAAGAAGAAAAAAAGAAGCAAAAACGAAAGAAAAAAAAAATAAACAGAGATTCGAACTTTCGACGTGTGCCTCAACAAAAGTAACCCCAACCATTGAACCAACTTAACAAACCTGTAAACCTACACCAAACAACGTATATATTATTTAATAGAGTAGCTGAAAACAAAAAAAAAATTAAACCACAACACGCCACATGTCATGAAAAGACATGTGGCAAAATCCCATATGTGAGAACGATGTACAGTATCAAGTAACCCCAACCATTGAACCAACTTAACAAACCTGTAAACCTACACCAAACAACGTATATATTATTTAATAGAGTAGCTGAAAACAAAAAAAAAAATTAAACCACAACACGCCACATGTCATGAAAAGACATGTGGCAAAATCCCATATGTGAGAACGATGTACAGTATCTATACTCACATCTAACTCAATTCCAATTGTTATATTATATAATATGTAAACTTATAAATTTATAAATTTATTTATTTCATACTTTGAGACAAAAACCAATAAGGGACATAGCTAATGAGAATCATAAGAACTTGCTGGTGTATATGGCGGGTTAGAAATGAGTTAATTTACGAAAACACCAGGACGGCGATAGATCAATTATTTGAGGAAATTAAATCTCTTGCACATCTTTGGACCAATAGTCGTTCGTAACATAACATAGATTGGACAAGTTGGAGCGATTTTACATTTCAACTGTAGTATTTGGTGTTCTTTTGGTGTTTACTATGTTTCCCTTGTATTGTATTTTTATTGCTAGTTGTTATAAAATCTTTACCGTTAAAAAAAAGAATCAAAAGAACTTACTGAATACTCTACTCATTAGGTACAATTTATAATTACTCCAACCCCATCACATAATTGCTATTTTCAGTTACTCCAACTCTATCACGCAAATGTGGTTTCTTGAAGGTGGTTGAGCATTAACCAACCTCGAAGAAAGAGAAGCAACAAAATCACTAAATCACTAAATCACTATTAGCCGTGTGCCCGCGCGTTGCGACGGCGACAATGTATAGCGTGTTATTCATCTTCTGTTCGCGCGTTGCAGCGGCACAACAAACTACAACGCGGTATTTGTTTATTTGTTCGCTTGTTATGACGGCACGACAATTTACATCGAGGTATTCGTTTTTTTAGAACTCAAACAAATAACAACAAATACTCGAATTGAAATATATATTGGTCACAAACATAGTTACTTAAAACCAAATGAGTTATAAGATAGAAGTCATCAACATAGTTTTAAGATATCAGTAATAACATA
The DNA here is from genome assembly GCA_039602395.1 of Deinandra increscens subsp. villosa. Taxonomy (NCBI): domain Eukaryota; kingdom Viridiplantae; phylum Streptophyta; class Magnoliopsida; order Asterales; family Asteraceae; genus Deinandra; species Deinandra increscens. The sequence continues at coordinate 14,747,406 of JBCNJP010000018.1, read as the reverse complement.
ATACTTTTTAAATCAAAATCCGAGGGTCAATGAATTCCATGATAGTTTTGATGAGGTCACATTAAGAGGGCGTTATTTGTCATCGGATTCATCACACGGCGGCCGTTGTTTATAGGGCATTATTTGTCATTTGTTCACTTGTTATGGTAGCGCGACAATTTCCATCGTGGCGTTCGTTTTTTTAGCCCGATGCGGTCCGGTGTCAACTTATAATGTGGTACATGCGCGTTCTTTGGCGGCAACAATATGCGATTGTATTGTATGAGAGAACCAACGTGGTACTTGAGTTTAACTTGTTATTTAAAAACCATTTGTTTAAACGGTAAGAAAATAAATAGACATCGATATGATAAGTGACTTTGAACTTGCCACACTAATCTTCATTATATTGTTTTTTTCTTCGAGTAGAAACCAAACACCTACTACCAAGGTGGTAAGTAAAATGGGGAAATATGGAATACCTCTATGCATATGAACTGATTGGAGTAGTCAAATAGTTTGATTATTACATATAAACATAAAAATGTTTGATAAACATAATAAGCAAACATAAGCAATCCCAGAGACCACTTAAAGATAACCTAAATAATTAAGATGTTGGGATAATATGCATACCCGCCCAGATGCTATTGCATTTTGCAAGGACAAACAACTGTTATGATAATTGTGGTTTCATCTGACCCTGATTCATCCTCTGCTGGTTAAAATCAAGGACCCATTTGTCCTACTTTAAAAATTCACATTTAAAAGAAATGATCTTGTTCATCCCCAACTGAACTAACACATTTTTCTGCCTTGGCTGCAAAACGACACATATAGCCGTAGTAAGCAACAAATCCTACACAATATTAGAAGGTCATGAAAAATTAATAAATTACCAAACCAAAAGCTATAGTGAGTTGTTAGGAATAGTAAAACAAACTCAAAATGTATTATGTGCTAGCCATTTTAAAAGAAAAGAGGCATGTTTTCATAATATACAAACTCACCTTAAAAAATTCTAAAAAAATGTGAACAATTTAAAATTTTAAAAAAATTACAAAAAGAGTCTATGGACAAAAATATTTATTGTTTAATGATCATTACATGTTAAGAAGAAAGCATGTTATTTACAGAGTCATATATAGGATGCCATCTTGACCACTTTCAACTTTCTTTTGATTGTTAATGCCATATAATTAAGTAATTAACCTATTACACAAATACAACTATGTTTATATTCTCACATATAAAAACATATATTCAACTATGCTTATATTCTCACATATAAAACATATATTCAACACGAACGGAGCAATGACGGTGGCGAAGCTCGGAGTAACAACCATAGTCGTCACTCTAAGAGAGAAATCCTTGAGAGATCGAGACCGTTGCAGATTTCTAGATGAAGATCATTTGAAGAGAGTGAAACAATGGTATAACACCTGTAAAAATGTAAAAACGTACTGACTACTCAAGTAAGCTTGTTGTCCACCAACGCATAAGGATGTTGTACTGTACAATGATCAAAGGCATATTACAGTTCTCCTATGTTATATAGGATAATGTATGTAAAATAATATATACATATTACTCATAGCTTGAAATATGGTTTAATTAGTTTCCAACTGATATGGACTGATACAGTTTTCTTCCTTTCTTTTCTTCTCACGTCCAAATCCAAAATCAATTTGATAAATTACATACCATTGTCTTCAATAAAATTTCATGCTGCCATTTATGATACTGATAGACCTTGATGCCAATGAAAAACACCAAAATAAAATGTATGGGTCAGAAAACTGATCATGTATATATAAGCATGCAACAAACTTTTATTTCAAATAAATCAACATACTTAGAAAGATTAACAAAATTGTGTACCTTTGGGTTAGTTTAAATAAACTTTATGAAGTAACAAATAAATGATATATATGTCCTAGTGATTTCCAAGACGATTCAAGTGTCAACAAACGTAACTTTTCGACATAAGGTTCCAAGATTTTAGCATCTTCTTTAGGTGCAAAAGCCATACATATGCTAGTTCCTGAATAGCGTCTCCATATTCCCTGACGTTTACAAAAAACGATTTAAGAACCAGTGCCAAAATCAATCCTCTTTATAACAAATCGCATAAAAGCACTAAAAAATATGGCAATTAAAGGCGCCAATGCCGAGGCCTAGGCTTTTACGCGCAGAATTCCAACTGAAGTTTGCAATTTCCGACCAAATTTTGCTCTGAATAGATAAGATTGGTCTAAACATGTCTTAGAACCATAAAAATGTCAAATTTACACCAATCAAACAAACACGACCTAGCTTGTTTTGACATGGCCCATTTTATCTGAAACTCATTTTGTCATGTCTGTAAAGAAGGAACAAAAAATGCGTACAAACAGAGACGTCGGTGACCAATAATTAAACAAAAACATATTATAAATAACAAATAAAAGTAAAAATGGATTACCCGGTATCTATTGTAGTTTCTTCCAGATGAGTTCTGCGAATGGGGGGTGGGGGAGGGGGTATAGCCAAGTTGGTATGGCTGCATAATGATTGTAATTGTAGTAAAAAATATATTAAAATACACACACATAAGAATTGTACATGTATCCTAAAGTGGCATGCTTTTTTAACGAATTTCTTGATAAATAAAAATAGATGTTTCAACTTGTCAAACTAATCCCCTTGTATATTTAACTGATCATGAGGAAAACTAAATAATCTTAAATATTCAATGCTTTTATGATGGTACCTTACTTGGTGATGTCACCACTTTCGTTGCATCAATGTTGAACACACTTTAGCTATGAGCATACTACATAAATATAAAACTTATTTGAAAATTGTAAAAGATCATATAAAACATAAGAGCAAAACTGTAGGGGCTGATATATGACTGAAGCAGTGATAAAAGATTTAAAATCCCAGAAACTAACGGCCTTTGCCACTGGAGAATTCCTGTTTTAAAAGATTCTCATATTGATAAAAATCAAAATATTGAGATTTGTGACCCAAAACAACCCAGTTCATAAAAATACAAAATGATCAATCTCTTCACCAGTTTTAAGGGGGCAAATGACAAAAATGAATGAAAATGATCAATTTAGCCTCATATTACTTTGCCTATTTCAAACAACAATTCAATTGAATTAAGACACTTAGCAGCTACCATGACCAAACCTGTAGTAATTTATAATCCCCAAATTGAGAAGCAAATAAACCTTAACGAACAATGAACTACTGTGAAACCTATTAAAGGAATTTTACCTCAGGAGAACTATAAAACCCATAGGCAATCTGCCCCATAGAAATCAGAATCAGCTGAAACACATTGTAATTTCTTTATAATAGACAGAGGAAGAACAACGATTATCCGAAGGATACCTGAAATCAACATACAAAGAATTATAACTAAATTCAAGATTTCACCTTTTTCTATCTAATCAAGTGCTCAATCCGAACGTAAGGTAAATAATGGTCGACTTTCACAGGCTATAACATCAAATACTCAATGAATTGTAGAGTCGTTAGAGATTAATTTTTTTCTAACTAATCAAATAATCAATGAATCGTACATCAAACCCTGATTAAAATTGTTCTTCATAATTCTGTCACAGGATGCGTTCTTTAACTTCAAACCTTGAACCTATATTCTCTCATAGCCCTTTGTGTTTTTAAGTTAGTTAACGAATGTAAGGTTCTTCATGGTTAATCGTAATAAATCACAGGAGAAAATTTTGAAATTTTGACCTTCTAGTTATATTTTCTGGATAAAAATGCTTTGCTTCTATAGCAATAAAGTATCTATATTTCTCGTATATAAAAGAGTAGAAAATAAGCAAGGTTCTGTGTGGTTTTCTGATATGTTTTTGAGTGTTCTCTATACAAAATGATGGAGAAGGTGCTGGACTAAAAAACATTGAAATAAAATTAAAACTCCACAATTTTGTATGACTATCCACCTATTTGAAAACCAAGAGGGACCTTTTCGTCTGGCTATCTGCAATAAATGTCGATCGAGTCTATCTTTCCTTCTGCCAACAAAAACGATGAAGAAACCCAACAAAATATGGTTAGGGGTCCAAAAAGTACTCGATACAAAACCAAAAATAAAGGGCACTGAACACATAAACCTACCAAATCAACGCAACCAAGAAGCGAGGGAAGAATAAATCATATCCTTAGGCAGAACCCAACAAAAATCTCGGACACAGCTCGAATCGCAAATCCCTTCACTGAAATTAATAACATGTATAACAGAATGTGAGAGGCCAAATTATAGTTGTAAAGCAACTGAAAACAACATGTTTAACATAGTATAAGTACTATAAAAAAATCATCCGTAAAGAACTCAACTAACAACAAAGCCAAAATGTGATGAACAAATAACTAAAACAAAGGGAGAAACAATAAGCAATCAAAACGAAGCACCTAACATCGAAATGAACAACGTATAAGACAATTAATCTCATTACCTCTATAGGAAACACCTTGAAAAATAGCTTCACAACCTGCAATATAGAAGAGCTTAAACTGCAGAAATAGCAATAATATAAATCAAGTAACACGTCCAATTCATAAACATTGTATTGTATCTTAAAGCTCTACTTGAATAGAGAAAGAAAATAACATAATCACAAGTTAGATTATCTGATCATTTTGGCCACTAACAACACTTTTCAAAACTACAGACTCCTTTGGGTTCTATCATATTATGCAACAAATAAATTCTATACATGCCATACTTATTAACCCGTTTTAAAAATACTATGCAGTTAATATCAATAATTTCATGACAATAGCTCATGTGTCTCAATGATCAAACACAATAATTGTCATCTCAATGTTTCAATACACATACTCATTAACCCCTTTTGGAATCTCAGTTGATAAGGTGCAAATACGAATGGCAACAAACCAAAAACAATTATCCATAACAATAATTTCAAGGGTAAAGATTTAAAAATGAAATCATACAGCTCGAGGAAATAAAACAAAAAAAAAAAGTTAACAAACCTTCAAAAACACGAAGGAATAATATGTGACAGAAGAAATTTTAGAACCTTTCCGGTTCAAGATTAGGGCTTTGTCAAAAAGAAATCTGCAAACAACCGCTCTACTCGTTCTCGAATTAGGTCGACTTATAAAGACCCGTTCCTGTCCCTCACTGGAATCGCTTGAAGGTTCTTGCTTGCCGAATCGATTGAATCGATTTAAGACTGAATCACTTGAATCGCCTGAATGTTCATCAATCAAACAACACACAAACATATGCAGAAGAAGAGAGCCGCTAGGAAGAAGGAGAGAGAGGCTAGGGTTTCCAATGACGGAAACGTATTTCATTTGAATTTGAAGGGGAAGGAGAGAAGAGATAGTGTCGCCCAATTGAGTAAGAGATGCAGCGCCGCCCAATTGAATCGAATAGGAGCATGCGTGATTATTAGACTATGCGTGAGAAGCCATGAAATGTAGTAATCAAGAAGATGCAGCCGGATATTAACCAACCGATGTAAGAGAGAGGCTGGAGATCGCCTCATTCGAGAGGTGGGCTGAAGAACAATGAACAAAGACCATATTGCCCTGCCCTAATATGCTTGTATATGGTGAAGGTGGGTTGAAATGGTAGGCTTTAAAGATTGTACATTGTGATTAAATACTTGTACGCGTCTTAAGGATTAAGGAAATTTCATGACGAAAATGCCCTTTTGAGCAATATGTATTATATATAGTAATAGATATAATATGTAAACTTATAAATTTATAAATTTATTTATTTCATACTTTGAGACAAAAACCAATAAGGGACATAGCTAATGAGAATCATAAGAACTTGCTGGTGTATATGGCGGGTTAGAAATGAGTTAATTTACGAAAACACCAGGACGGCGATAGATCAATTATTTGAGGAAATTAAATCTCTTGCACATCTTTGGACCAATAGTCGTTCGTAACATAACATAGATTGAACAAGTTGGAGCGATTTTACATTTCAACTGTAGTATTTGGTGTTCTTTTGGTGTTTACTATGTTTCCCTTGTATTGTATTTTTATTGCTAGTTGTTATAAAATCTTTACCGTTAAAAAAAAGAATCAAAAGAACTTACTGAATACTCTACTCATTAGGTACAATTTATAATTACTCCAACCCCATCACATAATTGCTATTTTCAGTTACTCCAACTCTATCACGCAAATGTGGTTTCTTGAAGGTGGTTGAGCATTAACCAACCTCGAAGAAAGAGAAGCAACAAAATCACTAAATCACTAAACAACAAATAAAATAAATTTTTCGAAGCCTTTCTAGCTCCTTGCTAGTGAGGTTTTCTTTAATAAAATTGCCGTTAAAAAAACAAATAAAATAAAACCTACAATAAAAGCGTTTGAAAATTCCACTAACTCTAAACAACCAATTTGAAAAGTTATAACAACAATTCAGAGTTCTTTTTAGTGGACTTAAAATCTTTTGATTGGAAATATTCCAATTACATTGAACTCTAAATCTTTAACGGATATATATATATATTTTAACTAGCTTTTGATACCCGTGCGACGCACCGCACGGGTGGATTTTAAAAAAATGAATCCAAAAGTTTAAATATTATAATAAATGTAATTCGATAATTGGAATTAAAGGAAAAAACGAACATTTGGCAATATAAGAAGTCAAACTTGAAAATACAGATTTATAAACAACATTTGATGTTTTGTTTGTCATTTTTCCGTCATCATCCAATATGAGAAATTTTAGACAGTCCCTACTCTTAACCCTTGATAATGCAACATAAAGCTAAATATGACTAAAACATGGATTCTTCATATAGAGTCCAACTCTTGAAGTGACTGACCATGGCTTTTGTTAACTGTTATGATAGAAAGTTACCGACCTTGGAACAATCACAGACCTTGAAGTGATGTGAATGTGTGACAATTGTAACTTCCCAAGTCAGCTCCGTTAAGTTTTTCCGTTAATTCCATCAGTTCCGTTAGACAATCTCCGTTAGCCATGTTATAAACCGTAACTAATGCGTGTCTAGACCGAATACGTCCATGACCTTTGGTTGATCACCGAACCCGTCCATATGTGCTATGTGTTTACTTACTTGCTACCATTACGTGAAGTTATATGCAACGTGTTTATTTGATTAAGGGTGAAATTGTGTGATTATCGAGAAACTGTGCTTGTCTTACTTAGAATGTAAATTGACCTTTTTGGGTAGCCAGCGAAACTACCAGGCGAAACTACAGTTTCGCCCGGTAGCTAAGACATTTGGGCTACGGGACCAGTTTCGCGTGGCTAGCGAAACTGCCAGCGAAACTACCAGCGACACTGCCAGCGAAACTAGCACCTGATATATAGAAAACCCAAGCCAACCTTCTCATTTTTGCTCATTCCTCACAAACACACACACTTCTGCACTCTCCCTCTCTCGAGATCTCCGGCCAACAAGGAAACAACTCGAACCACAGTGATTCCAGCTCCAAGTTTCCATCCATTCGAGCATTGGAGATCAACCGTGAGTCACATAAACCCCCCTTTATGCATTTCTTGTATGTTTAACTAAAATGTATGCTCAAAATCCACATGCAATGACTTCTGCTACTGCTATAATGCTTAGGGATGCTAGACATAACATAAATTCTGTATTTTGACATGCCAGTATGAAGATCTATGCTAGATTAGGCTACTTATGTGAAAATGCATTCTTGGTAAATTGATGACTAGAAACCATGTTTTAGGTGTTGAAATTGCTCACATGATGTTGGTAAACGTTTAGGTATGCTAGATATCGAATTGCATGTGATACAGAAGCTGTTAGAAAGGTTTTTAGTCAAATTTACGGGTTTTTTAGCGACTAGCGAAACTGTGCCTTCATCAGGCGAAATTATGTAGCGAAATTATGTATATCTCCTTCTAGCGAAACTATGTAGCGAAACTACAGCGTCGCCGGGTAAACCAACCAGACCTGCTCGAACGAAACTACCGAGCGAAATTCCCTGAACGAAAGTTCAAACCAGTTTCGGGCGAAACTAGGCTAGCGAAACTGTGCTAAGAGTTTCGAGCGAAACTAGCCTAGCGAAACTGTGTCATCGGGTATTGCCTAGCGAAAGTGCTGCCCGTGCACACTGCGAAACTGCCTAGCGAGACTGCTTGCGAAATTGTAACCAGAATCCAAACTTGTACAAATTTACTTGAAATGATATGCCATGACTTGCATGCTTTATACTATGATAATACTTGCTTGGACTCCTGATGTATATGAACCCTTGTGTATGATCAACCATCGGTATCGTGTGTCGTTATGTCGTGTCGTGTTTTCCAACGTGCTAGTAGTTTTAAACACAACCTTACGCCTAAGACCTTAATGTGATTATTAGGTCCTCGGTCCTCGTTAACAATCACAATTGGATTTATTGAAGCTTAAGCCGAGCAACCTAAGGTGAGTTTCACTTACTGTTATAGTTGCATCCGGTAAGGGATGGCAACACACGGTAAAGGTATTTCTTTACTTGAGTATTTATCCCACTATATCACATGTTCACTGAATTGCTTTATAAACAAAAGTCCTTACTTATCGGGCCATTAGTATTGAATAGCGAGGTAATGTTGAGTAGATCTACTGGGGATTGACACCCCCGCTCAGCGGTGCACAGGATGCACCCTCCCGACTGGCGGTCGGACTGAGACCAATATTAGCCTAAGAATACCGTGATCGGGAAAGACACGGGGAAGGCAAATTACATAGGTGAATACCTATCAAATACAATGTCAGCTTTGGTTGCGAACGTTCAGAGGAGCATAAGCATAGGCTAGCTACCTAACGATACGGATAATACTTACATTTCTAGATTACGAATTTATTGCTTTACGATTCGTATGCATTTTTGGTCTACATGGTGTTGTGTAGACTGATTTAGTGAACTCACCAGCCTTTTTAGCTGACACTTGATCGTTGTTTACTTTTCAGGTCGTTAGGTGGATTCATGGATGGCACGGATGGCGGCAGTACTCTCTTTTGCAAAATCTCGGGAAATTCATAATTCCAAACTTTATGAACATGTCTTTTGTACATCAAACTTGTAATCACTAATATGCTTCCGCTGATCCTTTTTAAACTAACTTATGTATTCGTAAAACAAACTTTCCTCTACTTTATATTGAAGCCCCTTATCTTTTATTTATTTACTGTTATGGCTTGGTTGTAACTAAAGTCTTGGATCCTGGTCTGGTTCACACCCCACACGGTTATACTCCGTTAGTGGAATTTGGGGGTGTGACAGATTGGTATCAGAGCCATTGGTTACAGCGAACCAGAACATTTTAAAAGGTGTTTTCTGAACTGTAACTGTTTTTGAAAATTTGGTTACAACCCATTCCCAAAAAGTACTGCCTCGCGTGCTGAAGATGATACTCACTTGAAATTCCTTGTTTCTGTCGGTGTAGGAATTGGATTTTGGATAGAAATTTTTCTTTCCCGAGACTTAGAAATTTTGGGGATTTTGAGTCATAAATTTTCTAAGTATAGTCTTAGCGTACTTGTCACATCCATCTTAGCGAATTTGGTGAACTCTTCTTAGAAAACTTCACATTGCTCTTAGCGAACTTAATTCCTTCTTAGCGGACTTCTGCTATCGAACTTGAACCTTGGTTCTTAGCGAACTTCCAGTTAGTAAACTTGACATTCTCCTTAGCGAACTTGGTATGCCCTTAGCGAACTTAAGTTGTTCTTAGCGAACTTGTTCCTAGCAAACTTCTTCTTAGCGGACTTGTTTAACCCTTAATATCATTGTTTGTTTTGAATGACCCGGGTAGGTATACCATTAGGCCCAGATCATGGTAATCTGGACTCTAAGACAATGATCCATCATATCCTCAGCTTAACTGATCATACTCTCTTATAATATGAATAGGAGTCGTAGTAGATCCTATTCGGTTAAGACACCCATTACCACACCGAGAGTATCTTTATCGTAACGCGTTAGTAAAGAACGCTGTTTAGCCTCGTATAGGGCTACATAGTATAGAATCAGACGATTTCTCATGGGATGCTTGTGACTGCGTCTGTTACCCTAAAATGTTAACACCCTCTTCCCTTGGTCAGTTTAGACCTTGCATTTTAAATCGCTTAGTTGTTTTGTGATAATTCAGTGTGAATGTGACTCTAGTAACATAAATGAAATCAGACATGTAATGATTAAGAATACTATGATATTCCCTCTGTATATATATATAAACATATGTGTGTATAACGGATTCGTGATCGAGTCGGACAATAACTACTTTATATCTTTAAGTTAAGTTAGGGGGTATTGTAGCATGCCCTACCCATACTCCTGCTAAACCATTTGCGTACCCAATCGTACCCACGGCAAAAACCTTAAATTAGATGAGCTGTTTATTCTCAAAACCTGTCTCCTAGGCAAATCCCATTCAGTTACCTTTGATTTAATGATCACATTCTTGATACTTACCCCTTGGAAACCACATACTACCCCACAGAACCTGGAAGCTAAAGTAAGAGGAACCAGCGTGACCATACAAGGTAAATTACCGTTACGGGTGCACACGTTAATGTAATTTACAATGTATGGAAGCCCTGGGGAAATCCTACTCGGCAAACCACCAGTTGTAAGGAATACGACCTTTCATTTCAAAATCTCATGACATCCATTTTCAAGCTTATGGGACTCAACCGTATTCCTTACGCTATCACACCTATTCTCATTTCTCCTATATATGATTTCCAACCTACCAGAACTCCTTTAAAATGCTTTTGCCAGTGATAACCCCAGTAAGGCACTGTATTACCCACACCATCCGATGACGAGATATCCCCTCGCGATGAGCGATCTGTGGTTTAACTCTTAACCGATTCTGGTTTATTCGTAATCCTAACTCTACTCCGATGACATTAACCGCCATAACCATTCTTCAAGCTCTCTCAATTATGCAACAACACCATGAAACTCTAACCTGATGGAAACCCAGACATCTTGAATGGATAATTACACCTCAACCCTTGGAACCAACCTTTCGACAGGAAAATCTTGTGAAGTTCTCCTCCCTTGACTAGTAGTCTCATCAAGATTTTAAACCCTTTATACCTCACTACGAATGCAATCTCACCCAACGGAGTGATGTTGGTGAAATAACTTCCTATTTCGTCCTAACACTCGATTCATCTGTGAATTTGATTGCCAGCGAATCTCTTCTCTTTACTATCTCTTATAACTTGGGTGGTCTTTAAGCCTTGAGCCATTGTGGCTAGTTAACCTCATTGATGACCCTACCATGCACTTCTTTGTCAGAAGCTCCCGTACAACAAACATTGACAAACCAACACTAGGCAGCAGAATGCTGGAAAAGTTCCACAACATCATGCAAATGGTACCCATTGATCTCATTCCTTTCTTCTCTGGGAAAAATTTTCTTTGGTAACCCCTGTTCCATAACCAATGGTGACTGAATCAAGTGATTAACTCGAACCCTCGATAACACGCGAAACAAAGTAGATTGACTCCAGACTTGACGAAGACACGTTTGAATTTATCGTATATGCGGCGAGCTACCCGAGGATCACCGAAGGCGACCCAAGTACCCGATATTTTTACATCTTATATGCGATGCAGCTTTTCGATACGCAGTAGACTCCGCAAAACCTTAGCTACAACTCGTATTTACACTCATTGAAAGTCAGGTAATATTTCAAAGTCGTCAGCACTTGGTGTTTCGGAAACCCACTTTTATTACTCCTTACACCTTTACTTACTCTTGAAGACCGACACAAACTGACTTCTTACATGAAATTTATCCTACTGTACGGTACAACCGTTGACATACTCGCGTTTATATCGGTCGACCCAAATCGTTTTCTCCGGGTCCGCGTCAATTGTGCCGGATGACTCTCTTCGAAACGTATAGTTGCAACTACCCTACACTAGCTACCTCGCCCTTCATCCTGAGTCTGTCTGTATTCCCATACTTGGTATCATTCATGCTTCTGCAGGGAACCTTTCGGTCATTAGAACGTCACCCTTATTTACCGGAGGGTAATACGCGTAACGATTTATCCCATGTTGGCGAACCCCCATCTTAAACCTAAACGTGAAAGAGTACCTTATCTTGTGAACCCACTTCAAAAACTCAAATTGTATTCACGTTGCGTCCGTTAAACCCTTAATACTCCTCACCATAGACGAAGACCCCACCGATCGAAAACGTGGAAAAACCTTTTTGTTGCAAAATTCAAAATTTTCACACGATTGCATGGCTTCAAATCTTTCTCTCCCATTCAACTCAAAAGCATTTGGGAAAAAAACATAAGGTACCTTATTTTCAAGTATATTATCAACAAGATTTGTCAAATAGCCAGGAATGGCAAGGAAACTAGTGCACCCTCAACGTGCTGGTAGTGTGGTGGGTTAGCTGCGGTACACCCTATACATAAGCACTGTCGGCATGTGGAAGGTGAGATCAGTGTTGAACCACATATTTACTTTGAAATCATAAACAAAAACCTTATTCTAAGAAACTTCATTTAATGGGACAGTGCCCACAATAAAGCAAAATTTATGTCACTCCGTTGTAATTTCACATGTCCCTCATACATATTTTTCACTAGAAGAGACATGCACAATTTAATCAAATAAAACCTATTGTTTTCCAACTCTCTAGGTTGATAGAAAATCTCCTAGTATAAATTGCTTACTAAGGGTCAAATATAGATTACGACCTAGATGAACAACAACGTTTTAACAACTCAAGTTTTGTACTATGAAAGACAAATCACATGTTCCTTGGAGGAACCCCGTGATTTTCCCAGGACCCTTAGCAACGTTTACTCGTCCCAGATCCATACTCATCTTGGTTCATCATGGAAATTAGTGAAATATTTCAAATTGGTCCTCTAGTTATTACATTTCTGACCTCCCACGACTTGTTGATCTCGCGTACGCCTAAATTGTCATCGGCTTGGAGAAGTAGAGCACTTCTTTATGAGATTTCTACGCTTACCCGCTATGCTATTGGTACTACGATACTTTGCAGCGTCATCTGCCTATGCCTTTTCTGCAAACTGTAAGAACCACCCGATCATAACCAAATTCAAGGATGCATACCCACTCTATAGATACGTTAACGTTCGAACCCTTTTAGCAACACTTTTGCCTCTACCGTGTCATTTGACACAATACCTTCTGTTATCTTATTGGATACTATAGCTGAAAACTACTCGGACATATGGTCACTTCGTCATATTAAACATTTCAATCTCGGATGTGGCGTCGCAATCACATTTGTTAAACCTAACCATGCGATGCGATTCAACTCACTCATGGAAACGTCTGTTATAGAAAATCACTCTTCATACGATTATGCGAAATGTTCATTCGATGCTTTTTAATTATATATATATCCGATAAACGGTTAGCACTACGACAATTTTCGGGACGAAAATTCTTTAACATGGGGAGGCTGTGACAATTGTAACTTCCCAAGTCAGCTCCGTTAAGTTTTTCCGTTAATTCCATCAGTTCCGTTAGACAATCTCCGTTAGCCATGTTATAAACCGTAACTAATGCGTGTCTAGACCGAATACGTCCATGACCTTTGGTTGATCACCGAACCCGTCCATATGTGCTATGTGTTTACTTACTTGCTACCATTACGTGAAGTTATATGCAACGTGTTTATTTGATTAAGGGTGAAATTGTGTGATTATCGAGAAACTGTGCTTGTCTTACTTAGAATGTAAATTGACCTTTTTGGGTAGCCAGCGAAACTACCAGGCGAAACTACAGTTTCGCCCGGTAGCTAAGACATTTGGGCTACGGGACCAGTTTCGCGTGGCTAGCGAAACTGCCAGCGAAACTACCAGCGACACTGCCAGCGAAACTAGCACCTGATATATAGAAAACCCAAGCCAACCTTCTCATTTTTGCTCATTCCTCACAAACACACACACTTCTGCACTCTCCCTCTCTCGAGATCTCCGGCCAGCAAGGAAACAACTCGAACCACAGTGATTCCAGCTCCAAGTTTCCATCCATTCGAGCATTGGAGATCAACCGTGAGTCACATAAACCCCCCTTTATGCATTTCTTGTATGTTTAACTAAAATGTATGCTCAAAATCCACATGCAATGACTTCTGCTACTGCTATAATGCTTAGGGATGCTAGACATAACATAAATTCTGTATTTTGACATGCCAGTATGAAGATCTATGCTAGATTAGGCTACTTATGTGAAAATGCATTCTTGGTAAATTGATGACTAGAAACCATGTTTTAGGTGTTGAAATTGCTCACATGATGTTGGTAAACGTTTAGGTATGCTAGATATCGAATTGCATGTGATACAGAAGCTGTTAGAAAGGTTTTTAGTCAAATTTACGGGTTTTTTAGCGACTAGCGAAACTGTGCCTTCATCAGGCGAAATTATGTAGCGAAATTATGTATATCTCCTTCTAGCGAAACTATGTAGCGAAACTACAGCGTCGCCGGGTAAACCAACCAGACCTGCTCGAACGAAACTACCGAGCGAAATTCCCTGAACGAAAGTTCAAACCAGTTTCGGGCGAAACTAGGCTAGCGAAACTGTGCTAAGAGTTTCGAGCGAAACTAGCCTAGCGAAACTGTGTCATCGGGTATTGCCTAGCGAAAGTGCTGCCCGTGCACACTGCGAAACTGCCTAGCGAGACTGCTTGCGAAATTGTAACCAGAATCCAAACTTGTACAAATTTACTTGAAATGATATGCCATGACTTGCATGCTTTATACTATGATAATACTTGCTTGGACTCCTGATGTATATGAACCCTTGTGTATGATCAACCATCGGTATCGTGTGTCGTTATGTCGTGTCGTGTTTTCCAACGTGCTAGTAGTTTTAAACACAACCTTACGCCTAAGACCTTAATGTGATTATTAGGTCCTCGTTAACAATCACAATTGGATTTATTGAAGCTTAAGCCGAGCAACCTAAGGTGAGTTTCACTTACTGTTATAGTTGCATCCGGTAAGGGATGGCAACACACGGTAAAGGTATTTCTTTACTTGAGTATTTATCCCACTATATCACATGTTCACTGAATTGCTTTATAAACAAAATTCCTTACTTATCGGGCCATTAGTATTGAATAGCGAGGTAATGTTGAGTAGATCTACTGGGGATTGACACCCCCGCTCAGCGGTGCACAGGATGCACCCTCCCGACTGGCGGTCGGACTGAGACCAATATTAGCCTAAGAATACCGTGATCGGGAAAGACACGGGGAAGACAAATTACATAGGTGAATACCTATCAAATACAATGTCAGCTTTGGTTGCGAACGTTCAGAGGAGCATAAGCATAGGCTAGCTACCTAACGATACAGATAATACTTACATTTCTAGATTACGAATTTATTGCTTTACGATTCGTATGCATTTTTGGTCTACATGGTGTTGTGTAGACTGATTTAGTGAACTCACCAGCCTTTTTAGCTGACACTTGATCGTTGTTTACTTTTCAGGTCGTTAGGTGGATTCATGGATGGCACGGATGGCGGCAGTACTCTCTTTTGCAAAATCTCGGGAAATTCATAATTCCAAACTTTATGAACATGTCTTTTGTACATCAAACTTGTAATCACTAATATGCTTCCGCTGATCCTTTTTAAACTAACTTATGTATTCGTAAAACAAACTTTCCTCTACTTTATATTGAAGCCCCTTATCTTTTATTTATTTACTGTTATGGCTTGGTTGTAACTAAAGTCTTGGATCCTGGTCTGGTTCACACCCCACACGGTTATACTCCGTTAGTGGAATTTGGGGGTGTGACAGAATGTCTCCTGCAAAATGTAGAAAATTACAATGGACAATCAAACAAACCCTAAAAAGATGGATATATGACAGGAGCAACACGATTATCACGGTTCCTGAAATCATGATTAAAACTTAGAAAATGGACATTTAAGCACACCTAAATATTGATATAAACTCACCATGTCCATGTGGATGTACCATTCAATCTACATATCTGCAAATAACCTATTTCAAATAAAAGTAACATGGTTAATAACTAACCACTGGTCATTGCTCATATTAGGACACATATAGAACAAATCAGTAACTTTATTTGCAATTTGTTTTTGGAATTTTCATATAAAAAATTTATTGGACATGATTAAAATAATTATAGAAGTCCTTTTAAATAGAGTTGGAATCTTTATATAACCAATTTAACGTGTTAACTATTTATTAAAATTGACAAAAAGACATTTGTGGGTCAACCCAACCAACCATTTTTGGCCCAGGAAAAAAATCACCCGTTTTGACCCATTCCATAATCTTTCTATTTTAGTAATATAATGCAAAATCATATAAGAACAATGAATTAGCTAAATATACTATATAAATCTAAACATAAAAGGTAGATCAAACACATAGATATGTCAAATTGTATGCATCTGATTCTGTGATTAAAAAACGTGGAGCATAAAGATGTACCTCATTATAACTCTAACGGAAAAATAATCCAAAAAAATTATAGAACTATGCAGGGGTTAAGACCAGAGAAAGATGAAATGTTGCTCCTGAATCCACCTTACAGACAACATTATCTGTTACTCTACATACATAATAGCTTAAACAACCTCACTGCTCATTAGTTCTTCATCAAGAACCATATGACGTTCAACTGGATATAAAACCCATTGAATATTAGTCTACAAATCCCAGATTTCAGTAGCATTCATATTAAACTTTATTAAAATCAAATGCAGCAGCCCCAAAAGACCAATGAGTAAATCATAAAGGAAACTATCTATTAATAGATGCAAAGAGAATAATAATTTGATAATTTCCCCAATGGAAGATCCAACATTTCGTATCCATAATTTAATGATTATTTTATAAATTTATATAGTCAAAACAAATCTTTATTGTACATGATCGTTAATTCGTTAGGTCAACAAAATCAAACATATCGTTTCAGGGATATAGAGGCAAAAGAATTTGATTCGACAGTTGAGACGAAAATAGGATAAAAAACTTACAGATGTTTGAGAATCATTTGATTCACCGGACAGTGGAGAACTGGCCCCATCGGAACTTCCATTGAGCAATGTATCAACACACACAAAACAGACAATTTAAGCACCTCTTGAAAATCATTAGCAAAAATGCTCTGAAAGAGATTATTAGCATAAGTTGCTGTGAAAGTAAATTCCACTAAATCTTGAAATTTAAAATAACGTTACTCAAAATCTAACATTAGGGATATCAAGATTTAAAGTCTATTTGATCTCATACATAAGTATGAAGCATCAAATATTAACTACAAAAGTAGAGCAATTTGTATATGAAGTTAATAAGCAAGTGGGTCAAATTAAATATGAACCCTGCACTCAATTATTCCAAGTAAAATTCATAAAATTAAGCCACAAATTAGAAATCAAAAGCATTTCAAATCAGTAATGTAATAAGATTTACCTGAAACAATGAAAGAGAGGATGATATCATAGGAACATCAAGAACATCGATATGAAATTTTCTGGAAAAAAAAAACAACATAGATAAATTAGGGTTTATTGAACAATCATTAACGAAAGACTATAACATGATGATGGATTAAGGATTGATTACCTAAAGATGGATTGAAGAACTTGAAGTCCGATGATGATTTCTGCGATGTAGTTGAGGGACCAGTTGGAACCTCTTCTAGGGTTCTGTAACACAAACAACGATCGAACATATCTAAAAAGGATTTTGATTTGAGAAATCGCACATCCGAAAATCGAGTCGGTTTTAGATCGAACATGGCAAAAAACGAATTTGATTTTAAAACAGAAAATCATCCAAAATTGGTTTACATCTGATTAGACGAACATTTGTTTGTGTGATTTTAAAGCATATATAAATTACCTGGAAAAGAAATTAGTGAATGATGAAACTGAGAACGCGATTGTGCTTGGACGATTCAGATGAACGGAGGAGACGAATGGCGGAGCGGCATCACCAGAGAGAAATCAAATGTGAATGAATCGTATGAGGGCCGAATTAGGGTTTCGCTTTTATATGTGTTTCATATGGTGGGTCGGGTGAAAGCAAAGATCCGCGTCTGAATTTTAAGGGATCCACGAAATATTAAGGGGGTCATTTAGGCGGGAAAATGATGCTGAGGATTATTACCGGAATAACCTATTACATCACATTAAATAAATAGTTAAAGTTATGATTCATAATACGGTAGTGGTGACTTTACTAACAATATTAAGAGGCCATGTCTGACCCAGAATAGCAACTAACATTAATTTATGATTTAACAAACTTGAGACTTTAAGTCTTTGTAAAAAGTTAGGTGAGTATAAAGTTTGATCAAAATTATAATGAACACATATAAAATCTAAATTATAATCAATATTATAATGTTATATCAATAAAAAATATTATTTTGGTATACATTAGGAAACTTACAATTGAATTAGACATCATGTTTAAAATTCTCAAATTGGATGAACATTGATCATTTGATATGGTAGAAAAATATTTAATATTGGATTTTATGAACATGATTTTTGTCGTTTGTGAATTTCTTTATAAAAAGTATCATGCACAATGTTGATTGAATCTATAAAATAATATTAGGTATTCGATTATTATAATATTAAATATGATTTGCTCAATTAGATTTGAAAACACACTAAATAAGTTTTTATTGGTATTTTATAAGTTTTTTATATATTTATTAAAATAAAAATAATAATAGTTTATAAAAAAATAATTTTAAATAAAAATAAGATGAAAATTAATATATGGTCGTCATAGATTCATAATATAAATAAAACAAATATATCATGATTAATTATAAAATAGAATATAATTTTCAATAAAAAATAATTAATTAAGAAGTAGATTTGGGAGGGAAAACTTTTGTGAGATTGAATATAGTGTTGACATGTGTCAACATTTGTAATCATTTATTAGAGTAGGAAGATATATATATATATATATATATATATATATATATATATATATAGATAGATATAGATAGATAGATAGATAAATATCATAATAACCAACCACTAGCAAAGTGTTGGACTTGGCCCACTGCTAACCCTAATTTGAACTCTATAAATAGATCATATGTACCATATAACTCCATGAGCACCTTGTTATACTTAATATTTTAGTGTAGCCCGTAGATGTAAATCGGTTTTTATCTAACCACGCTAAAACTCTCGTGTTCATTGCTTTTTTCATGCTCTCTTGTGTGTGATCGATACCGGGTGTCTCCAAACACAAGTTACATCTTAAACATATACCAATTTTCCCATGTCGGTTTTTCTTTTTTTATAATACTATATATTGACATGCAAAAAACTAGGTCTCTTGATTTCTTTAAAGATGTAGTTGAGATTGGGCTTCTTCCACTTGAACACTGCTTTGTTTCTTTTTTTCCAAAGCACCCAAGACGCAGTCAGAACCACTGCGTAG
Organism: Deinandra increscens subsp. villosa; assembly: GCA_039602395.1. NCBI lineage: Eukaryota > Viridiplantae > Streptophyta > Magnoliopsida > Asterales > Asteraceae > Deinandra > Deinandra increscens. The sequence goes on along the minus strand of JBCNJP010000018.1, from coordinate 14,727,946 downwards.
ACCATTTGGGTTTTCCTCTTCTCCACCTTACTCGTTACTTGAGTCTGAAGGAACCACTCTGTGGACCAATTGGGTTTTCCTCTTCTCCACCTTACTTGTCACTTGAGTCTGAAGGAACCATCAGTGAAGAAATCATACATATTAGAATTTCCACCCTTAAGGAAGTTAAAACGATTTTTTTTCGATTCTTGAATCACTTTAAGAGGGGCCTTAAAAGGAGAGAAAAAAATAAGTATGAAGGCTATCTAAAACCGTCTTAACTAACACAAGTCTCCCACCCCTAGACAAGGTCCTAGTCTTCCAAAGAGAAAGGCTAGAAGTGAATATGTCCACAACTGGTTTCCAAGCTTTAATAGGATTCATATTATCACCCACCACAAGGCCTAGGTACTTGAACGGAAAGCACCCTCTTTGCAATTTAATAAAGCTGCTTTCACCTCTATATCTTAGGATCCCACATTCAACCCATAAAAACACCATTTGATTACTAAGCTAATAATTAGTAGGAATGTTTTTTCTATATACTCACCCAACCCCACGACCCACCACCTGACAATATTCCCATCCTTTTCCGGTTGATTAACGAGCCTAAAAAAAGAGTTAGTAAATACAAATAAGTCCATAAGACTCTGCAAATTTTGTTAGGGTTTTTATGGTAAATTACAAATAAGTCCTCTCTGCTGACTAGCTATAAGTAGAAGGTCATTTCTATCAATCACGTACCATCTTAAACATGAACTATCATTTCACAATTTCTCACCACCATAGTGGTAACCTCTCATATAGTGGTCATAATTCCAGCATAACCCCCAAATGTTCGGCGGACACTAATACGGCCTCCGACCACCAAGTTTCATAGAGTCCTAAGCTGATAATGCTTACCAACATAAAACTACCTCTCGTATGACGATAAGAGTTCCAAAACAGCCCCAAAATATATGGCGAACCCTAATACAACCTCTGAGCACCAAGGTTCCAACGAGTCCTAACATGGTGATGCTTACCACCATAGTAGTTGCCTCTCCTATAGCACTGCCAGAGTTCCGACAGCGAATCCTAATACGACCTCCTAATACCAAGTTTCTGGCGAGCCCTAACACATAGTTGTCGCAACGATGCTACTGCGCTCCTAACATGAAAAAGGTGAATTTCATATATGCCCTTATAAACTTTGAAAATATCATATATACCCATACAAAATTTTAAATATCATATTTGCCCTTGAGAACTAATTAAAATATCAAATTTACCCATTTCATTAAAAATAACTTCAAAATGACCATTTTACCCTTGTATTCCAAAACTCTAAATTTCATATATACCCATAAAAAAAGTTCAATTTCATATTAATTACTCATTGTTATATGTTATTAGTCAAACCGATTTCTAATAGATGCATATCTTAATTCCAATAAATGTAGTTTCTGTATACAATTTTCATTAGTTTTGAACATCATCATACGAACATACACTAACACACATTAACAGAAAAATAAGATTTATGTTTAAAGCACAAAAGATTATGACTGAACTAGGGGTGATTTTAGAAAAAAAGAAGGATAATACCAATCTTATAAACAAAAGATTTCTCTCGTAGATATATGATTATTAATTGGTTCCACGAAAACTTTAAGCTGGTTTCAAATACATTTTTAATTGGTTTAATAAAAACTTAAATTGGTTTGAAATAAATAAAAAAAAAGATGGAATCTAAAATCATAGCCAAACAAATAACAAACTTCAGACTAAGTAGATCCTCTTACGGCTCTTAATGAGACATCAAGAACATTAATCTAACTGTTAAAATTCTCTAATGAATATGCTGTATCAGTTAAGTCATTGTCACTGTTTGATTCTGATGTTACATCTTCAGCCGGCCTTGTGAGATCGATAATTTCCTGTTTTTCTTCATTGGAGCTTATTTCAATTGTGTTCTCCCAGTCCCAATTTAACCGGGACAAAAACCTTTTATATTCACGAGCAGATTTTTTAATAGTGATTATACATGTTCTTACATCATAACTTAATTGTCTTGCTAGTTGGGACTTGTATGGGCTAAAGTGTTGAGAATGCTCAACGATCTCAACACTGTTAGCCTTAACCTACATTTAAAAAATGAAACCTAATATATAATAAACATCTATTAAATGCTATGTAAATAGCAATCCATGCCTTCTCTTGATTTTCATTTGGATCAACTTCTTTTGCATCAACTACATTTGCTCTTGCATGGACATCATACCACACACCAATCTAACAAATAAAAATTAAATTATATACTTAAAACTAAAAAAAACCTATGAAAATGTTATTAATGAATAAATACCATCTTAGGGCTATCAACATGATCTTGTTTTGTGTTTTAGCTTCAATCTCAGTGTAGTCCTCACCAACTTTCTACAAAACAATGTATAATCCATTAAAGGTACAGGTACACAAACCATTATAAAGAGAGGGGTCAAGTCTTAACAGGGATAATTAAAGTTAACAACATTTAGTTTAATTTTCTGAAGAGAACATTTGCAATTTTAAGTGAAGTTAAAACTTTTAGACATTCTCAATGTATAATCCTTCCCAACCCCAGTTCCTCCTCCAACCTGCATTACCCCAATGATCCCAACCCCTGGATTTTTTAGCTCCCATTTTCATCCCAATAATAGCAACCCATCCCAAGAAAAGAATAAGTGAGGTACTAAGTTTTAAGACTTGCTCTAATTATTTTAAAAAATTAGCTGCTAATAAAGTACATATTTGACCATACAGAATTGTAAGATGATTTGTAACTAACTATAAGTCTTCCTGTCCTACACCCTACTTTCACATTTAAACTAACAAATAAAAATTATATAAGTATAATAAAAAAAAACCTTTCAAAATGTTATTAATAAATAGAATATCATCTTAGGGCTATCAACATGATCTTGTTCTGTTTTTTTTACTTCAGTTTCTGTGTAGTTTCTACAAAACAATATGGACAAACACCAATATTTTCTTTATTCTACATCTATAAAATAAAGAAAAAAATACTGAGATGTCATAAATAAATGGTATACCTTCTCAATGCTAGCATTATGAATTTGTTCTGATTTTTCAGACTCTAGTTGTATATGAAACTCATCATTGAAGGTAGGGAATTCTTCAAGTGTTGGAGCATTGTGGCCTTTATTTCTGCAATTAAAATCGGACCATATTCATGATTTGATTTTGCCAGTCAATTAGGTTAAATCTTATGTGTTGTATACAACCATATCGGGAAAATTAAAGTAAATAGAAAATACTAGTTTTGCTGCATGTATACCTCTGCTGACCTTAAATCTTCTAGGACTTGTGCAATCTGTGTAAAAAAAGTATCATTATAAATTGCATAACTGTTTTGGTATATATGCATTACGAAAGAAAAATATATGATACCTTTTCTGATGTAGCATTCTCGATCACTGACATTGTACCATTTGGGGCTGTTGCTTTTGCCTGACCTTCAGCTAGTACAATCTCCACCTCCACCAATTTGAACTTGGTACTTTGAGAGAAACTTTAATAATCGAAAAATGTTAAAAGAGGCCTGTATTTATAGCCGGCAGGTAAAGTAACTACCTGCTGAAAATGTGAAAAAAAACCACAAATAACACACGATTGAAAACTGCCAAAAAAAAAAGAACAAAACTGGCCACGTTTCAAAGCACTTTTTTAACAAATGACTTTTGTTTTCAGCTCGACAAATCGGAAACCATTATATGCATAATATCCGCTATGTATTTCATAGAATGTGTATTTCTTTCATTGAATGCGCTTATTTTACAATTTTGATTTGCCCATTAACGTAATATATTTTGAATAGGGCAGGTAAAAAAATGACAATGGCTTTCGGGTGTCACAATAAATAATGGGGAAGCAGATCTTGTGGTTATTTTTTTTATTCTTGTTTTCAGTTTTATAATTCATCATGATCTGTAATAATCTGGCCTTTAGATTTTATTTTTCGTTATGGTTTACTTTAATGTTGAAATCCGCATAAAACCCAGACTTTTATGGGTATAATAAACTACTATTTGTAGCAGTTCACAACTGTCAACCGGGTCAAAACCCACAAAGTATTAACATAAATGTAGGGGCTAAAAGTGGAGGAACATGGAGGTAAAATGACCACCATGATTTATGCAGTTGAAAATTTTAAAAATAACCTCTTAAACTGCAAATTTACGGTTTCTAAAATTGATCAACGGACCAGATTCTATGAAAGATTGAGTTTCAACGATAAAGATTGTGCCACGTAAGGTAACTACCCACTACTAACAATAGTAATTTAATTAGTACTACACATGATTTTATCTGAGTTTTAAATTACACCCATAATGTGTAGTAAATTAGATATCTGTTAAACGTGCCACATAGTCTCGGGGGCGTAGATATCTGATCACCCATTGCACAAAGTTGTCACAAATAAATGAAAATGTGATGAAGATCCGATCAGCATTTTTATCACTTCCATTTCTCATTAAAACCTTTCATATCATCTTCATCATTTAGAATGTGGAAACTCCGTATCATCTTCATCACCAAACATATATAGGTATTTTCAAGTCAACCAAGCTTTTGAAGTTCATCTACTCTTTCTTGTAAGTAGATTCATTGTTAATGTATTAGTGGGTTGTTAATCTATCTGTGGTTTTTTATTGTTATATGCCTTTTCATAAAAATAAATATATAAATTCAAGTTCAATTGAACTTCTATGTAAACAATAAAATGACAAACAAAATATTATAAAATTACAAA
>JBCNJP010000018.1:14694766-14707266 GCA_039602395.1 Deinandra increscens subsp. villosa | reverse complement strand
TGCAAGGTTGCTGATCGCTGGGCCACAATCACGAGTCGATGTGGGGAAACCAAGGCCAAGGGACTGTTTCATCGTGTACATGGCCAGTGAGGGGCTGCCTTGGTCGCTCACAGCCCTTGGCTTGGCCAAAATCACTAGTCGGTGTGCAAGGTTGCTGATCGCTGGGCCATAATCACGATTCGATGTGGGGAAACCAAGGCCAAGGGGCTGTTTCATCGTGTACATGGCCAGTGAGGGGCTGCCTTGGTCGCTCACAGCCCTTGGCTTGGCCAAAATCACTAGTCGGTGTGCAAGGTTGCTGATCGCTGGGCCATAATCACGAGTCGGTGTGGGGAAACCAAGGCCAAGGGGCTGTTTCATCGTGTACAGGGCCAGTGAGGGGCTGCCTTGGTCGCTCACAGCCCTTGGCTTGGCCAAAATCACTAGTAAGTGTGCAAGGTTGCTGATCGTTGGGCCATAATCACGAGTCGATGTGCGAGAAACCAAGGCCAAGGGACTATTTCATCGTGTATAGGGCCAGGGAGGGCTTGGTTATATGAAACCTAAATCATTTTGGTAGCTCGCAACCATTTTTGGCAACCGGCCCTGTGAGACCCCATGCCCTCCCCTATATATACATTCCGCGTAAACAGCAAAGTGACAGGAACAGACATTAAAATTTATCAAGAATCATAATTTTTGAAACCAAGCACATCACCAAGCCAAAATCACGAGTCGGTGTGTTAGATCACTGGTCGCTGGGCCAAAATCACGAGATAATGTGCAACATCGCTGATCGCTGAGCCTAAAATCACGAGTTCATGTGCGAGAAACCAAGGCAAGGGGCTTTTTCATCGTGTATGGGGCTAGGGAGGGCTTGGTTCTCGATGACCTTGGCTGCCTTGGTCGCTCACATGATTTCCTGGGCGCTGGGGCTGCCAGACCCCATGCCCTCCCCTATATATACATTCCGTGTAAACAGCAAAGTGACAGGAACAGACATTAAATTTCTTAAGAATCATAATATGTGGAAACTACATCAAACGAAGTCGGATTGACACGAAACTTTAGGCGAGGCCTCATGAGCATGAAACAAGATGACCCAAAGGAAAAAATTCAGTTTCCGGGTCGGGCGGGCCCGCGGGCTAGGCTCGGGCGGGCCCCGGCCCCTTACGGGTAGGGAAACGCGCTCAAACTTCGTCGGAAGGTCACGAAACTTTACAGGGATGTCCCCTAAGGTACTTGGAGCCGTTTGGAATCGTGGGTAGGGCCTTTCGGGTCAAAAAGTTGACCGGGACGTGTCCGGGGCCGCTATAGGCCGTGATTCCTCGTAGACGTCTCAAACTTCACCGGATGGTCACGAAACTTTACATGGTTGCCCCAGAGGGTACTTGGAGCGGTTTGGAACCGTGGGTCGGGCCTTTCGGGTCAAAACGTTGATCGGGGACCTGCTGGGGCCCGTTTGACGTCATGATCCCTTTTACCCGGGTATAACCTTCCCGGATTGTTCTAGTGGATTGTATAGGATGGATACTTGGTGTTCTCGGGTCATAATGTCGAACGGGTCATCGTAACCGTTCTTTACTTTGTCGGGGTGCCACATGGCATCTTAGTGGTCATGGGTTCAAACCTTGTACCAACCATTAATTTTTTCCAAAGTTGACTTTATTTTCTATTAGTCAAGTTATTTTGACCATTTTAATATTACATGGCATCTTGCCCGGACGACGTGTGGCATGATCATCAATTATAGGGCATCATGGCACACAGGTCTTTACATGGCATCTTGCCCGGACGACGTGTGGCATGATCATCAATTATAGGGCATCATGGCACACAGGTCTTTACATGGCATCTTGCCCGGACGACAGGTGGCTTGCTGTTTTGGATAACCTCTGTCGGGGTGTCCTGTCACCTGCCTATGGGGACTCTAGGGTGTGCCATAATACCCCATACCCCCCTATATATACATTCCGCGTAAACAGCCAAGTGACAGGAACGGACGTTAGGATTTAGCCAGATCATCACAAGGCAACATAGCACCTGATCACTAAGCCGTCATAAGGCAACGTGGGCTGATCGCTAAGCCGTCATAAGGCAACGTGGGCTGATCAATGCACCATGGCATGGGTCGTCATAAGGTAACGTGGCCACATGTGAGCCGAATTAGCAAGCCGATGTGCTACAGATGTGTCCACCCCGAATGTATGTAAAAATTTTCCAACACTTAGAAGATTTTTACAAGTATGGGAACGTAGCCTCCCGAAAAAAACGTTGGAAAAAGCTCAATGGGGAGGGACGTTTGAGGGGGAGGGACGAATCTGAGCGACGCAGGGCTGAATCTCAGTAAGAGCGTTTAGCTCGATGTTAACGGTCGTATCCTCCGTTTTGTACTCTTTCATTTTCTCCTAATAATAATTCTCTCTCGTGTTCTTGATTGATTCGGTTTGTTGATACGATCTTGATATCCAATTTGATTTGGTATCAGAGCCTGCTATCGAATCAATCATCTTATTCCACTGAGATCGTTCGATTTGGGGATCCGTGATCCTCGGCTCATATATTCAAAATTCATCGGTTCATTCTCTGCTCCAAGGAGGCCTTCGCCAAGATCATCAATTCCAGACATGGCAGATGGAAATGCAGGAGGAAATCGTGGAAATCCAGTGATTAGGGACAATTTTTAGCAGCAACCCCTCTCCAGATATCCGGTATTAACTTCATCGATTGTTCCTATGGTCTGTCAAATTTAGGCTATCTTTAACGTACATGGGTTGTGGGAAGTAATTGAACCAGCAGAGGGTGCTGTTGTAGATGCTAAGAAGAATTCTGCAGCCATTGCTTATTTGTATCAATCTTTATCTGAGGATTTAATATTACAAGTAGCAAGTCTTGATTCAGCCAAAGAAATTTGGAATTCGATTAAGACAAGACATATAGGAGTTGATAGGGTTAAGAAGGCTAGGTTGCAGACATTAAAAAGTGAATATGAGGCATTGAGAATGAAAGATAGTGAGAATATAGATGAATTTGTTGGAAGGTTGAGTGCTATAGCCACTAAGTCTGCTGATTTGGGTTCTAAGATAGAAGACCCCACCCTTGCTAGGAAGTTGCTTGATTCTGTCCCTGAGAGGTTTGTTCAAATAGTTGCCTCCATTGAGCAGTTTGTGGATCTAGACACTGTTTTATTCCAAGAAATTGTTGGTAGGCTAAAAGCTTATGAGGAGAGAGTAGGCATGAAGAGCAAGATGAGTAATTCTAAAGAAGAGCAGGTTTTACTTACTTATACAGAATGGAGAGCAAGGTATAAAGATAACAAAACCAAGGGTAAATCAGTCAATAAAGGGGCTGCAAGTCAGGGAGAAGGTGAAAATTCAAGAAGTGCAGGAAATGGAAAGAATGAAAGGTTCAAGAAAGGGCAGAAATACAATGGAAAGCCTAAGAAAGATAAGAGCAAAATTAAGTGTTTCAAATGTGAGAAGTTTGGGCATTTTGCTAGTGAATGTGGCAAGGCTCCTGCTAAGGGACAAGAGTCAAACCTCTCACAAGTTGAAGATGATGAGCCAATTCTTCTGATGGTCAAAGGAAATCAAGAAGAAGTCAAGAGGGTGTATCTTGATGAGACAAAGGTACTACCTGAGAGATACTCATCAGATTCAAAAGAAGAAGTGGAGGTTTGGTATCTTGATAATGGGGCTTCAAATCACATGTCAGGTAATCTTTCTAATTTTTCTGTTGTGGATAAAAACATTACTGGAAATGTCAAGTTTGGTGATTGTTCAAGTGTTGACATTATGGGAAGGGGATCAGTCTTGTTAGAGGGGAAAACTCATGAGCAAAGACTGTTGACAAATGTCTATTATATTCCTAAGTTGAAAAGTAACATCATTAGTCTAGGACAATTGACAGAGTTAGGCTGTGAGGTTAAGTTGAAGGATGATTTCTTGTGGTTATATGAGCAAGGAGGTTCATTACTCATGAAGGTTAGAAAATCCCCAAATAGGCTTTATAAAGTGAGTCTAAAGACTGGTTCTCCTAAGTGTTTCTTAAGTAGTATGCAGGATGAGTCATGGTTGTGGCATGGCAGGCTTGGGCATGTGAGTTTTCAGACTATGGAGGCTATGACTAGAGGTAATGTGGTCAGAGGAATGCCAATTATTAAACATAATTCTCAAGTATGTGAAGCTTGCCTTGCAGGAAAACACACTAGACAACCATTTCCAAAGGAGTCTACTTATAGGAGCAAAGAGTTATTTGAACTTCTTTCAATGGATCTGTGTGGTCCCATCACTCCTACTACTGGTTCAGGTAATAGATATTTTATGCTTATTGTAGATGATTACACTAAGTATATGTGGGTATATCTATTAGCTAGTAAGGATCAAGCATTTTCTACATTTAAGAAGTTTAAGGCTGATGTAGAAGGGCAATTTGGGAATAAAATCAAAAGTCTAAAAACTGATAGAGGAGGTGAATTTGTGTCAAATGAATTCACTGAGTTTTGTAAAGGAAATGGTATTAAGAGACTTTTGACTGCTCCTTACTCCCCTCAACAGAATGGGGCTGTTGAGAGGAGGAATAGGACTGTGCTTAACATGACTAGATGCTTGTTAAAAGCTATGGAAATTCCTGAGGACTACTGGGCTGAGGGAGTGAGGCATTCTGTTTATTTATTGAATAGAATGCCTACAAAGGCCTTGAAAGAAAATAAGGAAACTCCATATGAAATGCTCAGAGGTGAGAAACCAAATCTAAGTCACCTAAAGGTGTTTGGTTGTATTGGGCATGTCAAAGACACAAAGCCTGGGTTAAAGAAATTGGATGATAGGAGTCACCCTATGGTACATCTTGGCAGTGAAGAAGGTTCCAAGGCATATAGAATGCTTGATGTTTCTAATAATAGGATAGTTGTTAGTAGGGATGTGAAATTTGAAGAAGGCAGGAAATGGATGTGGTCATCTGTTTCTTCTCAGAATAAAAGAAAAGCTCCTATGACAACTTGGAGTGAAATGGATTTCACTCATCAAGGGGGTCAAGATGTGGTCATGGGTGGTAATTCTGAGGAAGGAAATGATCATGATTCAGATGTTTCTGATGGTGAAGAGGAGGTAGAGGTAGGACATACCTCATTTACTAATCAAGCTTCTAGTTCCACTGAACCTGCTAGTGTTGTGGCCACTAGGACTTCTACTAGAAGTACTAAGGTTCCCCCTAGGCTGCAGGATTGTGTATTAGATCCTAGAATAAATTTAGGAAGGCAGAGGCAGGAGGAACTGGAGCTAGTAGAACTTCTCTTGACTCAAGAAGATGAGCCTTTATCATATACAGAAGCAAATCAGAGTTCTGAATGGAGGAAGGCCATGAAAGAGGAATTGAGAGCTATAGAGAGAAATGAGACTTGGGTATTGCAGGATATTCCAGAAAAGTGCAAACCAATAGGTTTGAAGTGGCTTTACAAGATCAAAAGGAATGCTGATGGAACTGTGTCAAAGTATAAAGCAAGATTGGTGGCAAAAGGTTATGTTCAAAAGCATGGAATTGACTATGAGGAGGCTTTTGCACCTGTTGCTAGGATTGAAACCATAAGGTTGATATTAGCATATGCTGCTAGAGAGGAGTGGAAAGTATACCATCTGGATGTAAAAGCAGCATTTCTTCATGGGGAATTATTAGAAGATGTATATGTGATGCAACCTGAAGGGTTTGAAATCAAAGGAAGTGAGGGAAAGGCATACAAACTTAAAAAGGCTTTATATGGGCTTAAGCAGGCTCCAAGAGCCTGGAATATGAAGCTTGATAGGGTTCTCAAGGAAATAGGCTTTAGAAGATGCCAATATGAGCAGGCTGTGTATGTAAGAACAAAGGGGAAATCAATATTGATTATTGGAGTATATGTAGATGATCTGCTCATTACAGGGAATAACTATCAGGAAATTAGTGTGTTTAAAAGTCAAATGAGATCTAAGTTTGAAATGACAGATCTAGGTGAGCTGTGCTACTATCTGGGTATAGAGGTTAAACAAACTTCAGAGGGAATTTACCTTAAACAAGCAGCTTATGCTGAGAAGTTGGTGAAGCTTGCAGGACTTGAAAACTGTAATAGCACTAAGATTCCAATGGATCCAGGGGTTAGGCTTCATAAGGATGAACAGGGTGAAGAAGTTGATGCAACCTTGTATAGGAGACTTGTTGGGTCACTAAGGTATCTAATCCAAACTAGACCAGATCTATGTTTTTCTGTTGGTATTGTGTGCAGGTACATGCAGAGTCCAAAGGTGAGTCACATGAAGGCAGTGAAGCAAATTATCAGATATGTGAAGGGCACAATTGGATACGGATTGCATTACAGGACAGGAAAGATAGGAGGTTTGGAAGGCTTCAGTGACAGCAATTATTTGATGGATAGTGATGATGGTAAAAACACCTCTGGGAATGTGTTCTATTTCAATGGGTCTATTATAACCTGGCTATCACAGAAGCAAAAGTCAGTAGCACTTTCTTCATGTGAAGCAGAGTTTATGGCAGCTACAGGAGCAGCATGTCAAGCCATCTGGTTAGCTGGTTTGTTGGAGGAAATAACAGGTTATAAACAAGGATGTGTTGAGCTAAAAGTAGACAACAAATCTGCTATTGAGCTCATGAAGAATCCTGTATTCCATGGTCGTTCAAAACACATACACCTTAGGTTTCACTTTATTAGAGAAAGTATTGAAAAGGGATTGATTAAAGTGGTGTTTGTGAGATCTGAAAATCAGAAGGCAGATATAATGACTAAAGGATTGGCAAGGCCAAAGTTTGAGGAAATGAGGTCATTGCTTGGTGTTGATCATTACTGCAAATGAGGTACTGAAAATGCAGTAATGTGACTGAAATTAAAACTTGGAAATGGCAGGAATATCAAAATTTGTTTTGGTGATTGTAAGGCACATCATGCATACAAACTCTATGGGGTCACTGGTGCATGCTGCTAATGTCTTATGGTTGCTAAACGGGTTGATGATATTTCTGTGATCAAGAATTACGGGGGAGATTGTAAGAAGATTGATTAAATCTGTTAATTCTTGTTAACAGAAAAGTAATTGACGCATTTGACAAGTTACCTAAATTTGGAGGACCAAATTGGAACTATTTTAATGAAGGTTTTAGGCGTGTATAAGTTTGGGTAGAAACTGCATGTTTGAGAGAAGTTGAAGGGTGGTAGTTGTAGTAAATGTGTTAAGTTTAGTTTACCGTTGTAATTAGTTGTTATAAGTTTGTTTAGCTTATTGTAATCATTTTAGAGATTTTTCTGCTTCGTGTAATTCTCATTCTTCTTAATAAAATTTTCTCTCGTTCTTGATCGATTCGTGTTGTTGATACGATCTTGGTATCCAATTTGATTGTTATTTCCACTTATGTAAACCTCATTTTAACTTTATATAGCATTTACAAAATGTAATAATATAACAAATATTATGAACCTTACTATTATGAAAAAGAAAAATCTCCATAGGAAATTGCTTTGAAGGTTGGTTGGGAACTTGAATGTCATACCATTTGTCGGTTTTCTTCTTTCGACTTAGATATCTATAAGGTCATTCACAATACCTCCATCAAGATCTTGGTGGAGGTGCTTACCTGAAGTCGGTGCTCGGTGGAGCGTTGGGAGTGTGCCTCGGTGACGCGGTGAAGGCTCGGTGGAGGAGAGCTCGGGTACCGTCCCCTGAAGCATACATCTCGGTGGTGAAGGGTTTTGTGGGCCCCTCTCCCCAAATCTCTCTCACAATCATTTTTTTTAAATTTATTTTAATGGATTAAATAATATTAAAAGTAAAATAAGGGTAGTGAAAGGTGAAATGTGGGTATTGGAAGTGAATGTGAGGGGAGTGAGGGGTGGTGATATGGCGCTGAGTTGACAAAAATGTACGGTGAAAGGTGATAGGAAGGTATTGTGAATAACCTAAACGTGTAGTTTTTTGGTATTTACTAATTTTATCATTACTAGGTTGGAGGGAGTGTTTCTCGCCCTCTTTGTCGTCCCCTTTCCCTCGTCCGTCCCCGTACCCCATCCCCGTCCCCCCCCCCCCATCTCACAGAAAACGATAAACATGGTGAAGGATCTCTGATTTCCCTGAGCAACCAGAGCAGTGGGGGCCTTGAGCATGTGTGGCGAGAGGTGCGACGGAATAGGGCCTATCATTTTCGGGGGCCTATATTTAAAAAAAAAATATCTATATTATAAACTATAAAGACTTGGTCAATCAATTTGCTATAAAAGTGCTAAGAGATCTGCAAAATTTGTTGATAACTGCTTAGAATGTCATTATAAAACCATAATTTTCTTATGTTTATCGTTATAACTTATTGTTTGCCTTATTTAAGAACCTCTTCTAGTTACCTTTTATTTTTTAGCCGGGCCAATTTTTTTTAGTTCGAACAGGACCTCTAAATTCTCAGGATCGACCCTGAACCGAGAGGTGGTATGGCGGTGTTTTTTGGCAAGAAAAACCATCCACGTTAGCTTCTCAACTCCACTCCTCACCCTCAAAATTAAGGTATGTTATTTCTATCAAAATCATTGTTTTTCAACAATAATTTTTAAGTTCATACGTTCTTTGATCTTTAACTAAATCTAATATATTAAAATAACTTGATAACATTAAAATCACCATCATATTTCTGGACCACGACACCTCACAATTAGGTCCACTCGTGACCACACATTTGGTCCAAATGGAGGTGTTTTGGATACATGATACGTCAAAAGATCAAAATCAATTAACTATTTTGCTCATATGTGAACAGTTAAGATTTTTCCATACGGTATCTCGATATCTTTTTGCCGGCTTTATAAACTAGTGGCGTTAACTCTTCGCGTGTTGCAAGGATTGATCATCATGTATGTGTTAATACTAAGATTTGTATGCATTATGGTGGCGGAATCGCAATTACACAAAAAAGTAATGAATTCCACGTGACTACATACGTCTTAAACTTAATACAAACATACGCTTCTAAACTTAAAAAATAAAGAAATGATATAGAAAAAACAAAACAGCTGAAAAACTCTTTTAAAAAAATATCAGCCCCAAGAATCGAACACAAGTGGCCTAGTGGGCACCGAGTTGATTCAAAGTTCCGTGCTCAAAATGAAATAACATGAAACTATGTTAGAACAGAGTTTTGTAGCTAAAATAAAATAACCTAAAACTTTGTGACTAACGTAAAATAAATTATAACTTTTATGACCGAAAATGAAAAGACCTTTTTTTTTAACGGCAATTTTTGGCTCAGCGGTATATCGGGACTGGTTACCCTGAACCTACCCACTGTCCTGAGTCCGAACCTCATAGCGAGGGAACCCGGGAGCGACCCCCATTTGCACCATCGGGCGGGAACCGGGCAAGCCCGTAAACCCTCCCTTGTGACTCATGATCAAACACAAGACTCAATCCTTCATTGCCCACCAATATCTCACAAAGTGGTGTAAGTAAGACTAGAACTTGGGTCTCTTCAACCACAAACTTAAAATTTTAACCACTACACCAACTTTAAACTTAAAATTAAAATAACATAAAACTTTTATGACTAAAATAAAATAACGATATATTATCTCTTAACGTATAACATTATTTTTTAAATAAGCATTCTTTTCTTCTCATTATATGTCTGATTATACTTTATAAAAAAAAAATATATGAATGTGTATATAATGAGATGACGACAAGCCATATCTGTAGGAATACGGTTTGTAGAATTTAATAATAATACATTTTTTATTTAGTACGATTACAACCAAATAAATGATCTACACTATTACAATACAAAAGAAATAATCTACTCTTATTGCAAGTTACAAGGAAAAGGAATAATTACAATACATGAAAATAAGAAGGAATAAATTTCAATACAGTTACAAAGAAATGAAAATACTAATACTAGAAAATGAAAATACAATTACAAAGGAATAATAGAAATGAATGCAAATAAGAAATAAAATTACAGTGATTAAAAATGAACTTTTGAAACCAATTTAAGAGTTAAAGATGAAGAGAGAAGGTTTGAAAATGATTTTATTTACAAGCTTGAATGTTTAAGAAAAAAGATGAGGAAATAAGAAAAACCTTTAGCGAAGGTTTCGGGTCAAAACTCAGGTCTCTTAAAATAATTTTCGGGTCTACCGAAGATCCCGTTTTGTTTCTCAGGGTGTAATCGCCTAGACCGATTATAAGGCCGGGATAACTTTGTTGATGCCTGATATGTGCGTCGTGTGAAGTATCAAGCTATGTACAAGATCAAGTCAAAGTATACTTGGCCGAACCTGGTCCGAACCTGTAGTTTGGACTGGCCGAACCTGGGGTTCGGACAGGGATCGGCCAGCTGGGTATAAATAGTTGTTTGGTCTTTGTAATTGTCAGTTCTGAGCGTGCGAGATTACTGCTAAGTGTGTGTTTCTGAGAGTGTTCTCTGTGTCTGTATTCTGAGTGTTTTACTGATTGTAATTGTTCATTGTGATCAATAAATCAATCGGTTAATTACGTTTCGATGTCCGATTAGTTAGATCGAGTAGACGATCCGATGCTAACGCATTTTCAATCTGCATTTTTTCTGAATTCTAAATCTGTAAACTATCCGTGTTGATTGGTCACTTTTCTTTGCTTATAAGTTTTTTTTCTCATCAAGCCAAAAATAGAGTTTTGTTTTGTGTAAAATGAAAATCCGAAAATAGAGTTTTCATTTTAAGGGGAGAATTGTACGTAAGGGGGAGTAATTGAGAAAATGCATGTTATGGGGAGAAGGTGAATACATGCCAAATATATAATAAAGGAAAGTGAATACATGCACAATATATAAAATTGTGAGAAATTGATCATTGGGAAATGATGGTACATTGGCTTACGTATCTGACTCATGGATAGAGTAGATGAAAGAGCCATAAGATCATTGTGTGATATGCTTGGTAGGCTTGGCAAATCAGAAAGTATTCAGATGTGATATACACTAAATACTAATGCTTGACCATGTGGATAACATCTTGATGCATAGTTCATGACACAAAAAGACAAATAAGTGTGAAATTCAAAATGAGAATTCACTGTGTATACATGTGTTCGTTTTGCAAAGATTTAAACTTGTTTGATTTTCTTTATTTTGTCAAATGATCGGACATTCTTCGCGTATCGAAAGATCGACATGATCGTTGTTCGTTTGACGTTCTGCTTCTTTGGTGTTTCGTATAACTCAACGGATTTTCTCTGCGTGTACGGGAGTACCGACCTGATTGTTGTTGAGTTATACAATTTCAACTTGTTTTATTTTCTTATTTTGTTAAATCCGAGGCCTTATCTGGGTATCGAAAAATCGACCTTAAGATAGACGATTTAACGTTCTTATTTCTTTTTTGCATTGAACACAGTTGACGATATCATGAAAATATTATGCATTGTGAAAAATCACAAGTGTTGTCACACAAAAAGAAAAAGAAAGAAAAACAGAAAATGTCTGAATATGTCTGATAATGTGGGATACACTGGTCAAAATCAAATCTAATCATTACCTTAACATATCCAGTTGTTATGAGTATGATTCTGCCTGAGTTTAAGTTGGACAAATTATACCAGCAATCAGCATGACTTTTGTGCTTCGATTAATTGAAATTGAAGTGCAGTTCAGTGCGTTATGTTCAATATGATCTCATATAGTGATCTTTTTCATACCAAAAATATTGTTTGATTCTGTATTGTAACTTCATTTCTTTTAGGAAAATAACAAAAAGATTTTCAGTGTGTTTTAGCATAAACTTTGAAAAATCAAAAAGATTTTGTTTCTGCTTTATTTTCAATCTGATCAACACGTGATACAAATCAATTTTCAAAAACATATCTTGGAGTCTCAAAGAGACGTTTTGCGCCAAGATTATTTAAATGTTTGAGCAGGTTGCTATGTGCAAGATATCACGACTTCAAGTCTTCTGAAGATGTTGATAAAAGAGCAGAGATACACAAGAGGTCGTCAAAGTATTTAAGATAAAGCTACGATCGAGTTGAAGAGGAGTTTGTTTGAAGATTCATTTCATTGAACGAACGGATTCTACACTTGAGGGAGAGCTTGATTGAAGATACAAAGTTGATGATGTTGAAGTGATACTGCACACGACGAGGGGGAGTTTGTTGATACCTGATATGTGCGTCGTGTGAAGTATCAAACTATGTACAAGATCAAGTCAAAGTATACTTGGCCGAACCTGGTCCGAATCTGTAGTTCGGAGTAGCCGAACCTGGGGTTCGGACAGGGATCGGCCAGCTGGGTATAAATAGTTGTTTGGTCTTTGTAATTGTCAGTTCTGAGCGTGCGAGATTACTGCTAAGTGTGTGTTTCTGAGAGTGTTCTATGTGTCTGTATTCTGAGTGTTTTACTGATTGTAATTGTTCATTGTGATCAATAAATCAATCGGTTAATTACGTTTCGAAGTCCGATTAGTTAGATCGAGTAGACGATCCGATGCTCACGCATTTTCAAACTTTAAGCCTGAGATTTTACTT
>JBCNJP010000018.1:14539934-14694266 GCA_039602395.1 Deinandra increscens subsp. villosa | reverse complement strand
TAAATATGACATGTTCTATTGTAAAATTTATGAAGCTCACAAGTCTTTGAATCTATCAGAGTACGAGTAGGAACGATATAAATACAATCTACAATCATGTTAAGTAAACCATAACAATATCATGTATAATTTGTTACACAGAAGTACAATCCGCCTCGCACAAAGATTTCAGTTAACTTATCAAAGATTTCATCCATCGAAAGGGGGAGGACAATCGAACCCGAAAGCTAACTAATCAGATCAAGGGACCAAAGACCAGTTCGTAGAATATACTTACAATCCTTATAAAATGGTTAAAAACTTGCTAAAATTTCTTCGTGGTCTGTTGACTTTGTTGACTTCACACAATCAGGTCAAAGAAATGGCACATCAACTCCAACTAGCTGTAATAACACTACTTCTTGCAGCTACTCTCATCTGCAAGTGGATGATTCTACCATTTGAAACATTTAATTGCATTTGCTGCATATTATTGATTTGACGTATTAGTCATAAGAGGGTGTTTTAAAACTAATTATATGATTTTTTGATAATCAACAAGAAAACAATAAAAAGAGAAACTTAAGTCTGCAGGATATAGTGTCTGGACTCTGGATTTGATTCTACCCTTTAAAATAGTAATACTTGTAAAGAATTATTTGAGTGCCAATTTCTATTTATTTAAGGAACTAATATTTTCGTTTAAAACAGTGAGACCCAACACTGGAAAACTCTCCCCACCCACCAATATCCTGCCTCTTCCATTAGGCGGGTGGCCTTGAAGGGGTTAAGGCAGAAACCGGTAGTTAGTGGAAGCTAAATTCAAACTTGAGACCTCTGTGGGGGGTGGGTGGGTGGGGGGGGTGGGTGGTTGGGGGTGGGGAATAATTGATTAATTGCACCAGCAGCCACTTGAAGGTTTTTAGGAAATAATGTTTAAAAAGAGAGTAAAGGAGTAATTTTTCTTACTCTTAGATAGTTAGTTTTAGTTGGATCATTCTCTTTTGTCCTCTTCAATAACCTCAAACACATGATCTGTTATAATTGCTGGTTTTCTCTCCATCAATTCTCCGGCCACTTTGACTCCACTGCTGGTCAAAGGTATACCTTCATCTTCTATGTCCTCAACCTCTGAGTATGAATATCTGCACACACTTGCACAATAATCAATGAGTACCAAAAACTATAGTATGTATAACATAAAATTTTGAAATTGACTAGCAGTCTGTTTTACAAAGAGTGAATTAGGACTCAGAGTTTGTAACTGTGAAGGATTGGTAGCATTGTTCCCTTTTGAGAAGAAAAATCCAAAAATATTTTAAACTAGATTCCACATTGAAAAAGTCTTTGGCCTTTATTATATTAAATCTTTATTCAAACCCCATTATGTGACGGTATATTAAGTCGTATAAATGGCAAAACATTAATCTTACCTGGTAGGATTATGGGAAGGAGACCAGAGAAAGCAGGTCACAACCAAAAGTATATATGCCAAAACAGCCCAGAAAGCTTGAATAGCCCAAGCTCGTTGCCATAATTCACTCAAGGGATCACTTGCATTGAAGTACAACTGAATAAAAAGCATACAGATTTAGTAATTAAATGCTTAGAAGACAGTGAGGAAGCAAAAGAAAGAACATAAATCGTCATAAATAGAATCATCTTGAATATGGATGAAGGTGAATAGTTAAGAACTAAACATGCTAGGATATAATATCCTCATACAAATATTAGCGAAGATGATTAAAAAGTAATTTAAAAGGCGTTATCTTGATTAGTTATTTGCGAATGGGTAAATTTTGGGTTTTATTTGATCTCCAACAATTAAATAACAGAGAGTGGCTTGAAAATCACACAAACTCTCCTTTAATGCATACAACCTCCTACATCATTCAAAACATCATTCAAATATTACTGTAATAATAGTAATCATAGCTACCACATTAATTATTTATCAAAGATTTTGAAATGGTAGAAAAAGTAGAGTACCTCATAACCAATCCATGCAACAGAAACCAAGACTGATAAAGCTAAAGCATTAGTAAACTTTCTGTATAGTTCAAGTTTGCCCATGCTTCTCCGTATCTGAGTCAAAATTGGTAGAATATTATAATTAAGTCAAACTTTATGAAGAATAAGCAGATTTAATTACATGTTGTGACACATCAGTAAAAAGCTAAACAAACCCCTGTCATATCACATTAAACTTCAGCACCGGAAGCTAAATGCAAACTTGCAATCTTAAGGAAACATCAAAACAGAAAACAATCACAAACAAATATAAAGAACGTTTCATTCAAGTATAACATGTGCAACATAATCATTGGCATAAAATTAGTGCAGAAATACAATCTTCATTTTCTTAACACAGAAAGCAAGTACTAAAAATGAGCAAACCCAGTGCATGAAGGTTCCACATGTGTCATGTGTGGGTTTGGGGGTGTTGGTCCACTTGGGCAGATGTACGCATCCTTACCCTGCATTTCTACAAGAGGTTGTTTCCACAAGTTGAACCCGTAACCTCCATGTCACATCGAGGCAACCTTATTGTTGCTCCAAGGTTCACCCCTCAAGTACAAAATATGACTTTACTTACTATCATTAAACTCACAGTTCATTAGCATAAAAATGACTTTAGTCAATATAGGTATGTATAATTTAGGGTTAATTGCATAAAAAGATAGCCGAAATTCATCTAATTTCTCTTTGGGGTAACACACTATATTTGCATCCAGAAAAAGGTTCAAGCTCTAAACTTTTTTAGACAAAAACCTCAAGCTGTAAATTGGAATGAAGGTAATGTGACCCAGTTATAGGTAGAAATGATGGCGTGGCAGCTGATGTGTTGGTATCTTTGACCATGATGACTTTTTTGTGGTGGCCTGGCACATGGAAATGAGTTACATTGGAAGATCACTTCTAATGAGAACTTTTTATAAGTGTGAGCCTCTTGTGGTTGCAAATAAATAAAGTGTGTTGCCCCAAATAGAAATCAAAGCAAAGTTTGTTCCTTTGTTGTGCAATACTATATGCTGATAAGAAAAGAATGGGGCTAACTAAGGTTGCAATGAGGCAAAAAAATTAACAATGAATTTACCTGAAGCTTTTCCAACGTTTTCGACAATGATGAAAAGATCCAAAGAATAAAGCATGAATCCAGTAGAGCAACAGGTAGCACAAGAAAAACTCTTGCTTTGCCAGAGAAATCATTAATATTTCCAACATTTTCGACAATTTCAAGAGCTTCTGAAGCCAGAAAATATATAAAACCAAGAAGCGACACTCTCAATGTTACACCTCCTAAAGTCGGCCGTACAACACCGAACCCCATTGATACAACTAACAGAAGAAGACGAGAAAACGTCTTTTTACAAGCACTAAAAGTAACAGCCCATAGAGTAATTCCAATTGGTCTGCTTCCCGTGATGTTAAAATTTGCATACTCAAAATACCAAAGAGCCGTTTCACACATTCCCAAACCAATGACAACTGTTATATGGTAATGCAGCTGTATTATATCCTTCCAGTGCTGCACAAATCTAAGAAACCATAAAAGACCAAGGATAAGGTAAGCTAATGACATAAATCCATAGAATGGCATAAGTGGTGTCATCTTTCCAGGTAGGTAACCATCTGGATTTCGCCAAACAGTTCTTCCACTCATTATTATTGTGCCATTAAGTTGTGGATCACAAAACATAAAGTAAAGATAATACATTCCTGTTCTATTGATCTCAACTGTTTGTAGCAGCATCTTTGCTTCTTCACCTTTTCCCTCAAAAGGGGTTTGAATCCGTTTGGGCCAGCCCGGGTTATCAGGGTCTTGGCGAATGATGACTTCTCCTACTTTGCAAGAACCATCACTAGCTAGTTTGGGTGTACAACATATTGCATTAGAGTTCAAATATGCACCTCCAATTTTATCTCGGTTTTTTACTTCAACTAGTATAGCCTCAACTACACCGGTACTTTGTTGCATCTCATTTTGTTTAGCAGCAACCTCCTTTGGTCTTCTAAAGATGACAGATTCAAACCTGGAATCGTAAATTGTAGTTTGTGATGTTATTTCAACCATAGTATAGAAATAAGTAAATGACTCATTTAACATATAAGAGAGAATTATATTTATGAGCTCCAAAGTCCAACCTTATATATCTATAATTCAGATTGAAAAAGTTTTTCTAGCATTTAGCCCAGCTTCTTCTGCTTGTAGGTAATGCAGTTAACATTTGGTATCAAAAGTTCAAAATATATCTTAATTTTGGAAATCAAATAGCAGTTTATCCAACATCAAAAGTCAAAACATTCAATGTGTACATACAATCATACATATCTTCAATTATGATCTCCAAAGTCCAATCAAAGTATCTCTATAAGTTCAATTCAGATTAAACAAGGTTTATTGACATTTAACCTCAGCTTCTTCTGCTTGTAGGTAATGCAGCTAATATTTGGTATCCAAAGTTCAAGATATATATCAATTTTAGAGATCAAATAGCAATTTATCCGGCATCAAAAGTCTAAACGTTCAATGTGTACATACAATCATACATAAGGCAGTCTGATAATCAGCTACAAGTTTCAATGCAACAACGGATTCAACCGTATCACAAATTACAAATCATTTCGATCAAATTGTAAATCAAAAACTAAATAAACAGGCGTGTACCGTATGAACGATTTGCCAGTGAAAGATTTGTCTTCGGTAGAGCCATTAACGTGGATCTTAGAAGCGTAGATTCCCTCGCTACCTCCATGGAAGAAGAAGGAATTGAATCGAGGTATGAAACCTTCATTCTTATATTCGTGGATAGAAGCATTTACCACATCAATCACGGATAAGCTGAAAACGAAAATCAAAATCGGTAATAGATTATGTTTGTAGGAGAGAAATTGATAACCATTACTACATCTGTTGAATCTCATCTTCTTCAATCTGGATGTAAATGCATCAATTAGATATGAAAATGCGATTCACTCTTTCTCTCTCTAGAAAATGTACGAAGAAGATGCATCATAGACGATCGGAAAGCATCGGCGCAGGGGTTCCCCTTTTTCAACAAAGAAACTTTGATGAGTTGATGCAGAACAGCGTTTATTATTTTTGAAAATATTTTAATACAAAATTAATATCAGGTATAGCTAGTTGAGGGTAGAGGTGCACAAACCGGTTTTTTTCCTAATCGGTTTCAGTTAGGAACTGGTTTCAGTTAGGACCGTTGACCGGTCAAAATCGATTCAGTTTGTAACTAGTTTGAGAGGAGAAAACATGTAACTGGTTTGCAACCAACGGTTTCGGTTAGAAACCGGTTAACTGGTTTTTTCGGGTTTTTTTGCAATTGGTTAGTGAATAACCGGGTTAGTTACCGGTTTTGGACATGGGGGGTGTGTAGAATCGGGCTACCAAAGATGACTATATAGGGGTTAGCCTAGGACGAGTCACCTAGGCAGTCGGACTACAAGTGGGATGAATCCAAGTCTCCTGGCTAGCAGTCGGACGTCTCCTGGCTAGCAGTCGGCTCGGCTTCCTCTTGATTCAACAAAGACCTGCAAAACAGAAAATACCGTTGTTCTTGGAGGGCAGGACAGGGTGTCCTGCGATCAAGCTCGGGCGTGAGAATCAGTATGCGTTTCGAGAGATTAAGTGTAATCAGACGAGAGAGTGCGCATTGAATGAGAACTTACCTGGTGGTTGTGGGGTATTTATAGCCCACAACCCTTGTCTTGTACTGCCATTAATGCGTAGTGTCCCAAAGTAGGGAGTTGCAGGTCTGGCATCCGACCTGTGCACAACTTACCCAGTAGCCATTTCGGGCAATCGTCTTGGGGAAGGTGTCGGCCTAGGAGTGCCAGCCAAATGCTTTGAGCGTTGGTATGTACCTATATCTTTCGACCTAACTAGGATCAAACAGCTAGTTGGGATATAGGTTGAAGTTGAAGGCTATTGGTCGGCCTGGTGATGGATGATTAGCGGTCGGCTAATTCTTAGATTATCACCAGTCGGCCTAATAGCGTAATGACTGGCAGTCGGCCCTGTCGGGGGTCGACTGGTCATGTATCTTGTTGTCGGTCAGCCTGACAGCTAGGTGGCTGTCGGCCAGACCTGCTGCTGTCGGCTGACCTTTGGTCCTGTCGGCGGTCGGCCTAGTGGCCTGTTAAGTAGTGATCGGTCACTGACTAGGTCGACCTGTACGTGGCTGTCGGCCAGACCAACTGCTTTCGGCTGGCCTTTGGTCCTGTCGGCGGTCGGCCTAGTGGCCTGTTAAGTAGTGGTCGGCCACTGACTAGGTAGACCTGTACTTTGTGACTGATGTGTTGAGATAAGGTTTGCACCATAATGTATTTGTGGTGTGGCCTTACTCGGACACACGTCATCGGGATGAAACCGATACCTAACTGGTGGGCTGGGTTCAACCCTAACCGTTTATTCTAACTGGTTCCGATTTTTGTTTTTGTAACCGATCCTACAACCGGTTTCTTTAAACACCCTCTAGTTGAGAGGCATATTCATTAGGTGACAGCCGCCACTTAAAATTGTTTTTATTTTTAAATCTTTTAACTTTAAACAACCAATCAAATTCTAATCAATAATTGTGCAACCAATAAAATCCAGGAAAGGAAGCGACTTATTCATAATGCCTATATGCAATTTTTGCCTCACAAAGCTTATGATGTCAGTGTTTGGGATGCTAGTGTTTGGGATGCTATGAGGCTCCATGCATCTTTTATGGCTCCTTCTACACATAGCCTCAGTTTTATTATTTATAAATCTTAGTAAATTTAAAATTTTGTATGTTTTTATTTTGTTTTATAAGAGTCAAAATATAAAGTGAAAAAGGCTATATATATGAAGCGTACGAAGTTGTAAGCACTAAGCAGCACTCATGAGCAACAGGCGTGTCATTTCTAATCATTACTGATTCATATAGTGATTCAAACAAGTTTTAAGCGTTCATGAATATTGTTGTATTTTTTTTTATAAATCAGAGCATTATTTGAGATTTGTACGTTTTTGTCCGAGATTGATGTTGGGTAAAAACATGTGAATTCGCTAGTTAAATCAGAGCATTATTCGATCGGTGTACGATGTGTGATACAATACAATGTCCAAGCCCATGTTCGTTTATTCACGCAAGAAGTGGGCTGAGTCCAGTGGGTCTGGTAGATCTATGGAGCTGATTAATGACTTTATTCTATCCCACTGGCTAAGGGTGTTCGCGGTCCGGTTTATACTGTTTTTGGGTTAGACCGTAAACCAAACCGATAGTTACGGTTTTTAATAATCGAAAACCTAAACCAAACCATTAAAAATTCGAACCGAACCGAACCGAACCAAACCGAACTGCTACTTCCGGATTGGTTTTGGTTCGGTTTCACGGTTTGGGATCTATAGGCTTCCGATACAAGTTTCGAATAATAAAAATTAAAACTAAAAAAAAAATCAATCAGTCTTATCATATGAAGCTATGAACTACTATACTATACGAGCTAATTGCCACCTTTAATTTGCTAATACAAAATCCACTCTAAATTGCGTATTAGATGTTGGTATATTGTTAATAATAAAGTTAACATTGAATCAAAATAGAAAACCTCCAAAAGAAAACATGTAGCAAATGTATACTCTAGATTTCTAAAACCCAACATTTAATTATAACAAGACAAATTAACGTGAATTATTTCTATGTATAATTACATATATTTATTTATATTATATATTGTTAAAATGTTATATTACATTTTATTGTTAATTCAAACTTGTTACATTTGTTTATTTTTTGTTTATTTTTTTTGTGTAGGATACTTGGGCTTAAGGAGTGGATGTTTGGGCTTTCTGACTTGGGCTTGTAGCTGGTGTGTGAGAATGCTGGGCTTATAAGAGAAGACGTTGCAGCTAGGGTTTATTCATTCGAGCATTTCTTCCTTCGTCATTCGCCTGTACCCGCTCTGCTAGGGTTACGATTTCTGTTGACTTCTGGAGCTCGTTTCTTCTTCATTTTTAGTCATAGATCATCATAATGATGATCTTGTTGTAGAGTCTTCTTCTTTCTGTGTTGTTATTGTACAGATCGATTGTTGACGCTTCTCTTGTTGTTTCATTCTTGAGTTTTGGTTGTTTGCCATGATCAGTTTCACAAAACTTGACATGGTATCAGAGCGTTAGGTTCTTCGCTCGAATCGTTCTCGGCTGTTGTATCTTGCCGAGTTTTGTTTCTCTTCACTTCGTGTCAAACCCTAGTTTGATTCGTTCTTGTTCTTGGTGATTCTGGTGTTTCCGCTGTTCATTACTCCTGTAGATCTAGGGTTTCCGGTTTGGAAACTGAATCGTCACTTACCCTAGACTGTTTAGGGTTTCTGGTTGTTGGAAGATTAAAGATCGCCTGTCTCACGTTTGGGTTGCGAAGGATTTGTTGGAGTTTGTTTTTTGTTCGTTGGCTGCACAAGATTTGGATCTCAAGACCCAACCCTAAGTGAAGGTTGGGAAGCTTGGAGGCGCTGTTCAGTGTTGCTGTGCTTTGTCTTGCCTGAGTTGCATGATCCTAAGTGAAGGTCATCCAGCTCAGGCGCATTGGGTGAGATTGCTCCTTACTCGTTATTTTGTATATTTTGGTTACTTGTTTTTTTCCATCTGCTAGAATCCAGTTAATCCCTGATCTGCCACCACGAGTGGTGTGGAAACTTGGCTCTGACTGGATGTTCTAGTTGGTGATTTTTGGCTGTTTTATGTGATTGTTGTTCTGTGTGATTGTTTCATTGTTTCCTGTTGTCTGTGTTTACATAAACTGTGAAGATAATTAGGATGGTTGGTACTGAGGGGGATGCCACATCTTCTGCTACACTTGTTAGCAAGATTGAGGCTAGTGATCCCCTTTACTTACATGCCAGTGATTCGAGTACTCTCACATTGATTAGCTTTAAACTTAAGGGAACAGAAAACTATACTGTTTGGGCGAATGCTCTTGAGTTGGCTTTAAAGGTTAAAAATAAAACTGGATTTTTGGATGGAACTTGTAAAAAACCAACTGATGATGATGTGTTAGCTAATCAGTGGGAGAGGTGTAACTCTGTTGTGCTTTCTTGGATTTTAAACTCTGTCTGTGAAGAGTTGTATGTGGGGCAGGTTTACTCAAAGCTTGCCTCAGATGTTTGGGTAGATCTTAAGGAAACTTATGACAAGATTGATGGGTCTGTGATTTTTAATCTGTACCAGAAAATTAACTCCACTACTCAGAGTGGTTCATCTGTTTCTGATTACTTTAATAGACTAAATACTATGTGGAAACAGTTTGATAACATGGTTAAACTACCTTCATGCTCTTGTGTTGCTTCAAAAGAATATAATGATTTTAATGCTTCAATTAAGCTAATGCAATTTCTGATGGGGTTAGATGATGAATATTTGCCTGTTAGAACTAATTTGTTGACTCGTGATCCTCTTCCCACTTTAAAAACTGCTTTTGCTACAATCTCAAGGGAGGAGTCTCATAGGGTTGGCAACAATAGTTCTAAGGGGCAAAATGTTGGTTTTGTTTCTAGGTCTAGTCCTTTGTCTGAAACTACTAGAAGACCAAATAGGGGTCCCAATACTAATCTTAAGTGTACTCATTGTAATAAGGTGGGTCATTTGGTTGATAAGTGTTTTGAACTGATTGGGTATCCACCTGGTTATAAACAGAGAGGAAATAGATCTGGTGGTTCTGGTTTTAGACAGGGAATGTCTAACAATTCTGTTTCTAAGGATGTGCCATCTGTTACACCTTGTTCTTCATCTGTTAATGGTTTGAGCTTGGATCAAATATCTAGGCTTCTTAAGTTGCTTGATGAAAAGTCTTCTGTTGCATCTCAAAACAGTCATGTTGGAGGTGGTTATAATCTGAATAGTGGTTGTGTTTATTCTTTGGCCTCTGGCTCTAATATGGCAGGATGGGTTATAGATTCTGGAGCAAACCAACATATGGTTATTTCAAACAAAGGTCTTTTAAATTCTGTAAATGTTTCAGATTTTGGAATTAAGATTAAACATCCTAATGGTACTTTTGCAACTGTTACACAAATTGGGAACTTGAAACTTTCTGAAGAAGTAATTTTGCAAGATGTTTTTGTTGTTCCAGATTATTTTGTTAACCTCATTTCTGTCCATAAATTAGCTAGAGATAATAGACTTAGATCTGTGTTTGATGAACATAAGTGTTATCTTCAGGATTTGTCCACCAACCAGATAGTGATGACTGGTAAACAGGTTGATGGTCTTTATTTGTATGGTGATGTTCCTTTTTGTGCTAAGGTGTGTTTTAACTCTGGGTCCTTGTCTGATCTTTGGCATGTTAGATTAGGGCATCCAGCAGATCAGGTGATCAAAATCCTTCAGGATGAGTTGAACATAAGAAGTTTTGAGTCAACTTCTCTTTGTGAAGTGTGTCATAAATCTAAACAACACAGAGAACCTTTTCCTTTAAGTAATCATAAGTCTGTCTCTGTTGGGGATCTGGTGCATTTGGATGTTTGGGGTCCTTATAGGGTCACAAGTGTTGATGGTTTCAAATATTTTTTGACAATTGTTGATGACTATAGTAGAGCTGTGTGGGTGTATCTGTTGAAAAATAAAAGTGAAGTTGGAGGTTGTATTGAGAACTTTCATAGCCTGATTAAAACTCAGTTCAATAAACATATAAAAATGTTTCGTAGTGATAATGGGTCAGAGTTTGTAAACCTGAAACTGGAAAGTTTTTTTAAGAAAAATGGTATAATTCACCAAACATCCTGTGTGCATACTCCTCAACAAAATGGTATTGTTGAAAGGAAGCATCGCCATCTGCTGAATGTTGCTAGAACATTGCTTTTTCAGTCTGGTTTACCTTTGAAATAATGGCCTGAATGTGTGTTAACTGCTACCTATTTGATAAACAGGTTACCTTCTTCTGTTCTGAATGGCAAGTCCCCTTTTGAAGTCATGTTTAATCAAAAACCTTCCCTACACCGTTTGAGAGTTTTTGGGTGCCTTTGTTTTGCTACTGTTTTAAATAACAATGATAAATTTTCTAGTCAAGCTGATAAATATGTGTTTTTTGGTTATTCAAATGAAAAGAAGGGGTATAAGTTGTGGAATTTGGATAAAAAAGGAATGTTTTTCTCTAGAGATGTTAAATTTTATGAGACTGTTTTTCCTTTTAAATCTTTGTCGGTTTCATCAACTCTTGATAATACTTTCTGTGTTCCTGATGATTGGGTTACTTTTTTTGATTTTCCAAATACTTTTGTTGATCCAAATCTCTCAAATGGAAATCCCGATGATGAAGGGGAGGTCCTAGGTGACTCTGCATCTCCAGCACAGGTTCTGAGTGATACACAGATCGATGGGTCTACACCTGAGTCTCAGGTGTTCTCTAGGTCTAGTGACGGCACTTCAGAATCTGTTCCTGTTGAGACTGAGGATGATTTACATCCCTCCTCTGAGGGTACTGGTCTAACTCTCCGTCCTCCTTCTTCAAGGCCATCTAAACTACCTTCAAATCTTAAAGATTTTGTGGTCGGGGGGAGTGTTTATGGTCTTGAAAGAGTGGTGAGTTATTCCAGGTTGTCCAAAGAAAATTTGTCTTTTATATCGTCCTTAAATAAGGGTGTTGAACCTCAATCTTATCATGAAGCTAAGCTTGATGAAAATTGGGTGCTTGCTATGAACGAAGAAATGGAGGCCTTAAACAGAAATAATACCTGGTCTTTAGTTGATTTACCTAAGGGTAGAAAGCCCATTGGGTGTAAATGGGTATATAAGATAAAATATAGGGCCTCAGGAGAGATAGATAGGTATAAGGCTAGGCTAGTGGCGAAGGGTTATAGCCAAAAAGAGGGTATTGATTTTCAGGAGACTTTTTCCCCTGTTGTGAAACTTGTTACTATTAGATGTGTGCTGAATTTGGCTGTGGTTAATAATTGGCCTTTATATCAGTTAGACATCAACAATGCTTTTTTATATGGTAGTTTGAATGAGGAGGTTTATATGTCTTTACCTGAGGGGTTCTTTTCTAAATCTGAAACAAAAGTATGTAAATTAAACAAGTCCTTATATGGGTTAAAACAAGCACCACGTATGTGGAATGAGAAGTTGGTTGGTGCTTTGACTAAATCTGGTTTTATTCAAAGTAAGAGTGATTATTCTTTGTTTTTTAAACATGATAAGTCAAATGTGACCATTCTGTTAGTTTATGTTGATGATATTATAATCACCGGCAGTAACTTAGACAGTATTAATCAAGTTAAACTTGATCTTAAATCCAATTTTAAAATTAAAGACTTAGGAGAGTTAAAGTACTTTCTTGGATTTGAAGTCGTTAGGACTGAAAATTGGTTGTGTTTGTCTCAAAGAAAGTATTGTATTGAGCTTCTAAGTGAGTTTGGATTAACAGGAGCAAAGCCTGTTAGTGTTCCAATAGAACAGAGTTCAATTGTAAATGCTGTTTGCAAACAAGATGAGTCTAAACTTGTGAATATTACTGGGTTTCAAAAGTTGATTGGTAAGCTTATTTACCTGTCCCATACTCGTCCGGATATCTCATATTCTGTACAGTTTCTAAGTCAGTTTATGCATAAACCAAGTAAATCTCATTTAAACATTGCTTTAAGGTTGTTAAGGTATCTCAAGTTAGCTCCTGGGAAAGGAATTGTGTTTAATAGAGTTAATGATGGTAGTTTAAGTGTTTTCTCTGATTCTGATTGGGGCAAGTGTTTGGTCACTAGAAGAAGTGTAACTGGATTCTGTGTTATGTTTGGTAGTTCTCTGTTATCCTGGAAGTCTAAGAAACAAAGTACTGTTTCTCGGTCTTCAGCTGAGGCTGAGTACCGGGCCATGAGTTCTGCAGTATGCGAACTTATATGGATTAAAAACGTGTTTCAGGAGCTTAGAGTTGATGTTAAGTTGCCTGTTTCTGTGTATTGTGATAACACTGCGGCTATATCTATTTCTGCTAATCCAGTTTTCCATGATCGTACTAAACATTTTGAGCTTGATCTTTTCTTTTTAAGAGAAAAAGTTGATTCTGGGTTGGTAAAGATACTTGGTGTAAAATCTGCAAATCAATTGGCAGATATATTTACCAAGGGGCTGCTGGTGAAACAGCATGAGTCTATATGCAAAAAATTAAATATGTTTGATGCATTTGCCGTTTGAATTAAGGGGGGCTGTTAAAATGTTATATTACATTTTATTGTTAATTCAAACTTGTTACATTTGTTTATTTTTTGTTTATTTTTTTTGTGTAGGATACTTGGGCTTAAGGAGTGGATGTTTGGGCTTTCTGACTTGGGCTTGTAGCTGGTGTGTGAGAATGCTGGGCTTATAAGAGAAGACGTTGCAGCTAGGGTTTATTCATTCGAGCATTTCTTCCTTCGTCATTCGCCTGTACCCGCTCTGCTAGGGTTACGATTTCTGTTGACTTCTGGAGCTCGTTTCTTCTTCATTTTTAGTCATAGATCATCATAATGATGATCTTGTTGTAGAGTCTTCTTCTTTCTGTGTTGTTATTGTACAGATCGATTGTTGACGCTTCTCTTGTTGTTTCATTCTTGAGTTTTGGTTGTTTGCCATGATCAGTTTCACAAAACTTGACATATATTTTATAATATATAGTATATGTACATGGTCCGGTCCGGTTTTTTACGACTGTTTTTTTGTATAAACCGTAAATCAAACCGTTCACTATGGTTTAAACTTTTTCAAACCGACCGACCGTTCGTTTAGATAAAAAACCGACCACGAAACCAAACCAATAACCGGTTTGAACGGTTTCGTGGTTTGAAGCCAAACCAGGAACACACTGGCCACTACTATTAAGTTTCACGCATGATCTTAGAAGAGTGGGGCAGTTTAGCATTTTCGTTACTACTCTTGTTGGACTAGAAGTAGTGTTTGTCTTGTTTATTTTTGGATCATTAAGTATTTTATTTATCAGGTTACTATTGTACTTTAGAGATTTTGCCCCTCTGAACCGGGCCGAATGTTGATCGAATCCTATCCATCCTTTGTTCCTCACATTTTGTTCCATTGCCGGGAAACGCCGCCATGCCTATCACCCGGAGCAATCCCGATCCTACCGCCTCTGATCCAGATCCCATAGCTATCTTTCAGTGTGATCAGACCTCTATTCTTGGTTATCGGCAGAACATGATATCTCTTATTGGACGAATTAGTAAGTGCTATGCAGAAACAGTTCGGTCCACCCGAGTTTACAAACCCCTGATGAGTTTTTCTGTGGCATAAAACAAACAGGAACCGTGTAAGAGTAAAGATAAGAATTCGCTAAGAGATCCGCTCGGGTTTCCAACTGGCCCGATAACTGTATGCTGGGAGTTTTCTTGAATGGTTTAAAGGAAGAATTGAATACAAATGCAATGAGCCTTGCCATGGAAATTGAATCTAAAATCAGCCGTACGGTACATAGACGAAAACCGGCACTTTTAAGCTGCTTGAGGCGGACGAGGAGGTTGAGGAAACACTCAACACGACTACTATGAAGATCCATGGCACACTGAATTCCTCAAAGGTCCTCATTTTTAGGCTATGTGTAATGGGGTTATGAGGGAGGTGGGGTTATGTGATATGTGGAATATGGGAGGTTATGAGGTAAGAAGTGTAGTGACGGGTTATAAGGATGAGGGGTTATGTGAAGTGGAAATCCAATAGAAAAAAGCAAAAAAAAAAAAAAAAAAAAAAGACATCGAAGAGGAGGCATTATGTAGGTAACGTCCGAGACGAATTTGGCTAACATGGCGCCCCAGGGGTGGTTTGGGGCGTTATACGGGGCGTCATCTTGCCAAAAAGTACAAGATAACTCATCCACTACGGATAACCTTTTCAATAGTGGGTCTACCCATAATTATATCCCTGACATCTTAATCCACAAACTTATAACCCAACCGGTCCCGCCATTTGGAGTATAAATTGGAAATGTTGACATAATGGATAATACGATGTAACTGGGTATGCAAGGAGGTTGTGTTACGGATTTCGGAGCTGAAACTTAAGCAAGACTTTTATCCTTTTTCTATCGGTGGAGCCGATGTTGTTTTGAATTTAGTGGCTCTTGTCTCTATCTGTTCCCGAGTTTACTAACACACGGAAAAGAAAAAAGAAAAAAAGGAAGTTAAAAGGATAAAAGAAAGGAAAGGAAAATAATATGATTTTACGCTGAAGGAAAATAAAAGAAAGTGGTATTTTTTTTTGTGTTCCCGTGTTGAAAGTAAGTGAAAAGAAAATTATAATTTTATATTTATACCTTCTTTTGTTTGTATTGGATTTATTGAAAAAATATTTAAGGGTAACTTGGTAATCTTAAAAAGTATTTGAGATGGATTATATTCTTTTCTTTCCAAATCTCTCCCATTTGGAAGGAAAACACTAGAGATCAATTTTCCCTTCAATTCCCTCCCCTTCTCCCCCTTTCATTCTTAAAAAAGCTCGGGAACATGACTTTTTTACATTTCTTTCCAATTCTTTTCCTTTCACTCATTAAATGAGACTCGGAAACACAATTTAAACAATGTACAAGCCAATTGGAATGAAATATTTTTAATCTTTACAATTGATGGCCAAATGTACAAATTACGAGGAGTGGCTTCGGGTCCTCAAAAGTCCGCGACTTTCCAACATCTTGCTATTGAACCCGAAACACAGTTGAAACACACCATCCATAAAACCCCTCTTCGAAGAGTATCACCAGGTGTTTGTTTAGCCTAAGTCATTGCCCCTATTTCGATCCGAGTTCCACTTAATTCCCTTAACCCTAATTCTGCACCACCTAATATTTGACCCTCCCTATTCTAAAAAATAACAAAAATCGAAACACATTTCGAAATATAATTATTTCAAAGAATTAAATTATTTTCGTGAAAATTTTGGGTGAATTGTGTCATACATGATAGAATGTGATGTTGTATTAAGTCACTAGAACTAGTTGGGTAATTTTAAAATTAAACATGAAAGTTGAGGGTTTTATGTGTGAAAGTGGAACAACTTAAGAAAATTTTGACAAGTGACCAAATTAGGAGGAGTAGGGTGAAAACTTGTTAAATAAAAGAAAAAAATATACATTATTGCCGGTCCATTGATGGTTAATGAAGTAATTGTTTTGCTCAAAGCAACGAAAGATGAGGGTTACATTGATATGGAAGTAGTGGTTCACTCAAAAGTAAGGTCCTTACTTACCTACTAGCTAGGGCAAGAAAGAGTTGAATCCACTATGAGTATGTGGAAAATGTTTAGGTTTACCAGATTGGTTAGTTAAAAATAAAGATTAAATTTTAAGAACACTGAAGAAAAATATTAACTTGCAATTAGGGTTTGAAAAACAATAAAGGAGAGAAAGATCCTATCCACATTAAGTTCTTGTGAAATTCAATTGTTCTTATATACTTAAAATTAAAGATTAAATTTTACGTTGTGTTCCCGAGTTTACTTAAAGAGGGAAAGGAGGAGAAATGAAGAGAAAGGAAGAGAAAAGAAGAGAAAGTTAGTGATTTCTTTCCTTCCAAATCCTTCCAAATGGAAAGAAAGAAAATCAATAGAAAATAGCCTAACTTTCTCTCCCCTTCCCTCCCATTTCTCTCCTTTAATGAAACTCGGGAACACAACTATTTTTTGTTTCCTTCCCTCCTTAAATGAAACTCAGGAACACAAATTTTTTTACTCTTCTTTCCCTTTCCCTTCCTTTCTCTCCTTAAGTGAACTCGGGAACACAGTGTTAAGAAAACTGAAGACAAATTAAGGCGACTGTGTAAATGTTTAATCAAGTGCTAATATGATTTCAAACTTAACTGGTTGGAACGCGTACACTTTCGTTCACAGTTAATTGCTATCACATGAGAATTCTTTACTTAGAAAAAAAACAAATGATTCAATCTAGATAGTTAAATAAACAAGAAACAATCAAGAATTCATTACAAACCCTACACTCGAAGAGAATCGCGAATGGTTTATCAATCCACATAATGAACAAATCATATTCGTTATAAAACCAACCAGCTAAGATATTCAATTTTCTATTCAACAAACTATATATGAAAATAAAAAGTTACAAACTTCCCTTGAACTCCCGACTTCCTTTTAAACTGGTGACTTGGTGAGGTTATGAATTCAAATCTGTATATAGGTAGAATGATTTTAGTTATTAAAAAAGACTGATTTGATTTACGTGCTTCTTTTTCCAGCCGTCCTCCTCTCTAATGTCAGAACAGAATCTGCCGTCGCATTATGCATGTGAATGTTTTCTTTCTATTTGTTTTTTACGTGAGCCCACATTTAACTTGAATCCCATGTTCTTAGGCCCACGTGCCACTAAGTCCATCATTATGGGCCTTTGACCCGTTAATCTCAACAAGATTGGGCTTTCACGTGAATAAGTATTTGGTCACCAATTTCAATAAAATCAAGTTTATCTTTAATTTAATATAACTTTAATTTAATATAAGGACTTCCTGAATATAAAGAGGGGTTATTGTGAGAAATTTGGTTTTGATAAAAACGATAAGAATAAATCATATCCATTAAATCTTCAATTAAGTGAAGATCTATGGCCCTTTCCTGTGTAAAATTAAAGAGAAAAAAACAAATGAAAACAAAAGATGGAAAAATATTTTTGACTTTTTATCAAGTTCCCCATATTTTTTAAACCTTCATAACTCTTACATACAACATTATTAAATTTTTTTAAAAAAATTATACCATAAAAACGGGTGTTTTTTATATTTAAAACGCGTACAATGTTGTATATAAAATAAATAAAAAGTTTACTCTTTCCATTGTATCAAAATGTTCAGATCATTATGTCATTGTGTTAAAATGTTTAGATCATTATCTCATATTGAATAAAAATGTTCAGATTATTGTGTCATGTTGTGTGTGAATGTTCATATCATTGTGTCATATTGTGTCAGAAATCGAAATAGTAGTTTTTTTTTCTTCTTAATTTTATATATATCAACACTATATATAATATTGACACAATGACATAATGATCTGAACATTTTGAGATAATGACACAATGATGTAAACATTTTGTGTCAAGAATCGAATATATATAATTTTGTAATCTTTTATATAGCAATACTATACGCTTTTTAAAGATAAAAAATGTTCGTTTTTATGGTGTAATTTTTTTAAAGAAAATAATGCCGTATGTGAAAGTTATGAACGTTTAAAAAACGGGGGAACTTAATTAAAAGTCAACAAAGATGGCTAAGACCAAATTGTCGATCCTTTATTTTTTATTAGATAAAGATCCAATTGCTAAGCTAAGATTTCTTCTTATCCTTCCTACCAAAACCACACTTTTCATTTGAACTTTTCTCCCTTAATATGGCTATTAATATTGTGACAATAATATACAAAATCCATACATATTTTACACCAAGTTTACATGATTAACTTAATCTTTTCGATTTAGCTTGTTTACTTCACAACCCATTAAAGTATTAAATCTAACAAAAGCAATGCATTTTGTAATCATATTTGTGTATTTTTAATATAATTAGTATCAAATAGAGTGTCTAGACACCACTCATCAAAAGTACTCAGGTGTTTAGAGTAAGCAAACCTGAGGGTCTCTCAAACCGAAATTTAACTCTAGATATTATAAAGTTAAAAAAATAGATAATCATTAAAATTTTAGTGTTTACAATAAAACTGTTTATCAAGATAATTCAACTATATCTATATATATATATATTGTGTGTGTATCTATATTAACAAAACATATTGCTTGCAAGTCCCATGTCACATGTCGTCTTCACATTTACTTTTATAACAAAATTTCCGACTCTCTCGCCTATTAAATACCAACACTCTCTTATATTAAATACTAATAATTTTAAATAATTATATATCAAAATATAAATTTTCCTATTCTAATACTTTTTTAGAACTTAATAACTTATAATAAAATTTCAAGTATATATTATCTTAAAATGTAATTCTATAAAAAAAATTCATTTTTTATTATTTATAATTTTAAATATTCATTACTTCTCATTTTACGGGTACATATTTAAAAATTTCATTATTCCTATACCTTTACGTTTAAACTAATGCTTAAAGTTATAATAATTATATACAAAATTATTAATATATCATGTTTTAAAACATCCCGTGTCATACAAAATTATTAAAAACATTTAATACATACAAAATTATCAAAAACATTTAATACAATTTAATTAACAAGTTGAATACAGTTTTAAACGAAGGGACATTAAAACAAAAAAGAATATCAAGTATTCGAATCAATTGAACGAGGCTTACATCGAGATCTAAATCATAAAAAACTCCAACATTTAATTTCAAACATCACCCTATGAATATGAAGAGACGCCTTCACTTTCTTAAAAATGAATTTGCTAGTGGTTGGTTGCCGTTAAAAAAAAAAGTTGTGTGATACTTCACACGTTTAGTTCAATTTGTTAAACTGCAATCATTATACTTTGGCATCCAAGTGATCAATCAAATCATGTAATGTGTATACTTCTACGTACAATCATACCTTATAAGGCTATCCGTAGTGGATGGAGCCCCTTGTGGGCGTTATGCGCCATGTGGCGTCCACGTCATCAAGAGGGGCTCCATGACTAAAGTGGTGTAGTGGTAACCAATTTATAACGCCCCTCTAATTATTACCCAATTATTATTTAAAAAACCCATTCAATTAAATCTATCCAATAAAAAAAATAATAAAAAAAATCAACCAATCAAGAAGGATCAAGAAGGAGGGGGAGGCGTTATTAACATAACGCCGGTGATTCCAAGCTCTAACATGGCGCCCTATGGGGGTGGGAAGGGGCTCCATGAGGGGCGTTATATTTAACATGGAGCCCCCATGGAGCCCCACTACGGATAGCCTAATTCTTTTTGTGTGAGAGAGATTCCATTTCCATTTCCTATTCGCTTTATATCCTTTTTTCTGAAAAGTTCCCTTTTATAAAATCAAAGGAAGAAGAATCTTAATTAAATCAAATAATGGGCAGATGAGTCCCATCACCTACCAACATGTAATGTGTCAACAAAGCCAAACAGTCCTGCTTTCCCTAAATATGGTTGGCCCAAAGAAGATTCACTTGGCACACCATCATTCTTACATTTCTTTTTATTTTCTAGGTTTATTAGCTTCAAATAATCGTATCATTTGCTGGTCAATAATACTCCTAACTAATGAATTTTCCTCTGGTACTTTCAACTATTCACATATTTTTCTCCACCACTCTCTCCGTTAATTTTCTTTAACCCCGTTAGTCATCTGCCTACGTGGCCATAAGCCACGTAGACATCCACATAATCATTTTATGCCATGTAGGACAGCCACATAGGCAGATGACTAACAAAGTTAAAGAAAATTAACGGAGAGAGTGATGGAGGAAAATATGTTAATAGTTGAGAATGCCAGAGGGAAATTCATTAGTTGGGAGTCTTATTGATCAAAAAATGATAGTTAGGATTATTTGAAAACAATAACCCTATTTTCTAATACATAAACTATCAAACCCAATAACAAACAACTACTTTAAAATGAGACACAAAATTGAATCTATACGTACCGTTGATTAAAAAACAAACAAGAATTAGAGTAGTGCGAGGATAACGATGAAGTTTAGGAGACAGAGGAGGCGGAGGCGTCTCTTGAAGGTAGTAGCAAAGATGTGAGGACAACGTGTGAGAGTTGCCATTTAAAAAGATTTAAAAGATATAATGATAAGTAAAGTATAGCCAACTTTTGTTTGATTACAAGTTCCTCCTAGATGAGCTGGTATGAGGATGATTGTTGGGAATTTGGGATTCTTGAAGTTTCAAGTTCTAATATCGACTAAAGGTTTTTTTTTTTTTTTTTTCAAATAGTGAGTTTCTTTCTTGATGATATTTCTGAGAATGTTGGGAATTTGGGATTCTTGAAGTTTCAAGTTCAAATATTGACTGAAGAGTTTTTTTTTTTTCAAATAATGAGTTTTCTTTCTTGATGATGTTTCTAAGTGAGTTTAGTTTGAAACGTTAAATCAAATATAAACACTTACAATGCCCTCATAGATCACTTGGGTATTAGGATAGTTTCAAATGCTCTTAAAAAAAAAAACTATTGTTTATGTGGGCATGATTGGGTTTATGATTGGTTCTAGGTGTGAGGTTCCAATACCCTCTAGCTTTTAGAGTTGTTTCTTTCCTCAATCATCACACTATTTGAACACAATCTAA
This sequence comes from Deinandra increscens subsp. villosa, assembly GCA_039602395.1. Lineage (NCBI taxonomy): Eukaryota > Viridiplantae > Streptophyta > Magnoliopsida > Asterales > Asteraceae > Deinandra > Deinandra increscens. The sequence continues at coordinate 14,673,064 of JBCNJP010000018.1, read as the reverse complement.
CACAAACAAAACTCCAATCACATTTTCCACTTTTTCATCATTTAATCGTAATCCCATTATTGAATTCATCCTATTATAATTTTTTTGAAAGGCAGTATATAATTCACCTATTAAATAAATCTATCATTTTTAATATCTTTGGATACCTCATTTCAAATACTTGAGCTAGAAATTATTAATAAGTGTTCATGTATCACTAAGTGAAGGAGTGACTCATAACAATATCCTTAATTACTTTTTAAAAGGCAAGAATAGCCTTACTAAAATCAAAATTCTCATCTTGCTCATTTATTACTCAAATGATCACCTTCTCTACGTCAATCAATTTAAGAATACGATGAACAATTGAAATACAGTCGCGATAATTTTTCTATGTATATATATCATTGTCACTAATTTAAAAAAATAATGTTAATACGTATGTATGAATCCAAAAACAACAACACCCTGTCGGACTTTGAATTCAATATTAATACACTTGTAGGAACATGAAAACTAAAAATCTTATTATCCGTAAAGAAAACAATTGACTATTTTTTTTTATCAAATCTGGGATTTGAATATAAATAATGGAGTAAATATCATTTTTAATCTCCTACGTTTGCACATTTTAATAATTTTACCTCTAACTTTACGAAAATCCCAATTTAGTGTCTCACATTTCATTTTCTTTTCAATTTTGGTTACAACGTTAACAATCATTTAAAGAACCGTTAGACTGCCCTCACATGGTCCCCACGTGAAGGGTATTTTTGTTATTTCCGTTTGTTTTAAAATACGAGTTAAAACAAATGGAAATGACAAAAGTTGCCTCATGTGGGGACCACTTGAGGGCAGTCTAACGGCTCTTTAAATAACTGTTAACGTAAAGACCAAAATTGAAAAAAAAATGAATTGTGAGACACTAAATTGAGATTTTTAAAAAGTTATGACTAAAATTATTAAAATGCGTATTGAGGACAAAAAAAACGAAGTTTACTCTAAATAATAAATATTTCAATTTCAACCGGCCGTGTCAAACTTATTTTAGTTGAAAAGTTAGCAAAACGATTCAAAATTAGGATAATATATATATGTTGTTTTAGTTTTTGTGTCTTTCCACTCGCTTCTTTTATTCGGTTTTTCAAGATTAATTACCTATTATTAAAACAATCGATTACTGTAAAAAATATAGAGATTCAATGTACACGAACAATAAACTGCGATACAAACTATCAGATCTACGAACAAACAATAGATCTGAACCAGAGAAATCGAAACAATCATCAACACGATGATTCACAAACAACTCTACGCTGAAACACGAAGAACTCTACAATCTACCAGACTCTTTGATTCATCAAGTACAGATGAATCACTCCAAGAACCCTAGATTAGAGAACGATGAACAGCAAAGAAACTTTTGAGATATTTTGTGAGCGGCTCAAGCCTGCCTCTGGAACCCTAGCGTTCTTATATATCCGAGCTGCAACCACTTTCACCAGATCTTCAACCCACGAACAAACAGCCAGCCCATACGCAGCTCCAGCCCAACTCCAATAACTTGACCCGCAACCAGGGCCATGGGCCAACTGGCCCATGACATCTACACAAAACACAAAAAAAAACAATAAAACTGAACATATAAAAAATATAACAATTATTATTTTTAACATCCCCCCTCAGTTTTATTGCAAAAAACATCAATCATGTTGAGTTTCAAGCACAAATTTTCATGTTGTTGAACCATTAACCCTTTAGTGAACAAATCTGCCAATTGATCTGTAGAACTAACACTAACAGGTTTAATACATCCTTTCATGATTTGATCACGCAGAAAATAAAGATCAAGCTCAAAATGCTTTGTGCGATCATGAAACACAGGATTAGAAGAAATAGAAATGGCAGCAGTATTATCACACATAACAGGAACAGGTAGTTTGACAGTGATATTAAGTTCACTTAACAAGTTCACAAGCCACATTATCTCACATGTACCTGCACACATAGCCCTATATTCAGCTTCAGCTGATGACCTGGAAATAGTACTTTGCTTTTTACTTTTCCAGGAAACTAATGAATTTCCTAAAAACACACAAAACCCAGTAACAGATTTTCTTGTTTTTAAGCATTTAGCCCAATCAGCATCAGTATAAACTTTAACATCACTTAAAGAACCAGGTTTAATAAAAATTCCCATTCCAGGAGATTTTTTAAGATACCTAAGCAATCTTAAAGCAATTTGAAGATGGCCATTTGTGGGGTTATGCATAAATTGGCTTAAAAAATGAACAGAGTATGCAATATCAGGTCTGGTGTGAGATAGATATATTAACTTTCCTATTAACTTCTGATAACCAGTTATACTATTCAAACCAGTATTGTTCTTATCACATAAAGTAGAAAGCACATAATTCTGTTCAATAGGGCAATTAACAGGTTTACTGGCAGTCAATCCATATTCAGCTAACAACTCAAGGCAATACTTCCTTTGAGATAAACACAATCCACCATTAGTATTAATGACTTCAATACCCAGAAAATATTTAAGCAGTCCAAGATCTTTGATTTTAAAATTTGAACTCAAGGCTTTCTTAACATATTCTATTTCAGTTATGTTATTTCCAGTCAAGATTATATCATCAACATAAACAAGTAATACAATGAATACATCTTTAGAAGACTTAATAAACAAAGAATGATCACATTTACTTTGAACAAATTTAAGTTCATATAACACTCCAACCAGTTTCTCATACCACATTCTTGGAGCTTGTTTAAGCCCATAAAGAGACCTATTTAGTTTACACACTTTAGTCTCATTTGTAGAAAAGAAACCTTGAGGCAGAGTCATATACACATCTTCATTTAAATCTCCATATAAAAAAGCATTGTTTATATCTAACTGAAATAGAGACCAATTATTCTGCACAGCAATAGTCAAAATACACCTAACAGTGACCATTTTTACAACAGGTGAGAATGTTTCATCAAAGTCTATACCCTCTTTCTGACTATATCCTTTTGCAACTAGTCTGGCTTTGTATCTTTCTATTTCCCCTGATGATTTGTACTTAATTTTGTATATCCACTTACATCCTATTGGTTTTCTATCTCTAGGAAGGTCCACAAGAGTCCAAGTGTTATTCCTATGCAAAGCCTCTATTTCATCATTCATTGCTGCAACCCAATTTGGATCTTTTACAGCCTCATAATAGTTCCTAGGTTCACTACTTTTATTCAAATTTGTAGCAAAACATCTATTTTCAAATGACAAATTAGAGTAATTCACAACTTTTTCAAGACCATACTTAACTTTACCTTCTATTACAAAATCTTTTAAATTTCTTGATAAAGTTGGAACCCTTCCAGACCTTCTAGGGTGGACAGATGGTGTTTGTGGTGTTTGTGGAACATCACATCCCTCAGATATAACTGTTTGTTCATGAACAGTTGTTTGTTGATTTTCAGATTCCACATCACCTTCAGCCCTTCCTGAGGGTGAACCTGAGCTACTGGGTAAAGTAGTATTACCATTTTCTACCCCCCCTGCAGTAGACTCAGGGAACACACTCGGTGACTGAAGTCCATGATGAGGAGATTCAATTGTGCCAGAATTTTTCTCATCATCGGGACCACCGTCACCTCTAGAATTTTGAAAACCATTTGCATCATACAGATCAAAAAAGTGTATAGTATCTAATTCAGACACAACAGGTTCATCAGGAAAAATAGAATCAGATTGACTTTTAAAAGGAAAAATAGACTCATAAAACCGAACGTCCCTTGAGAAAAGAATTTGTTTATTGTCAAGACTCCACAGTTTATAACCTTTTTTAGTACCAGAATACCCAATTAACACACATTTTTCAGCATGTGAAGCAAACTTATTTGAATTATTCAAAACTGTACTAAAACAAAGGCATCCAAATATCCTAAGGTGACTAAGTGAAGGTTTAAAGCCATATACACATTCATAGGGAGTCATGCCACCTAAAACAGAAGATGGAGTTCTGTTAATTAAGTATCCAGCAGTTAAGACACAATCACTCCAAAACCTAAGAGGCAAATTACTCTGAAACAATAGGGCTCTAGCAACATTCAAAAGATGCCTATGCTTCCTTTCAACAATTCCATTTTGTTGAGGAGTATAGGCACATGTTGTTTGATGAACAATGCCTTTGGTTTGAAAAAACTCAGTTAAGCGTCTATTTACGAATTCAGTTCCGTTATCACTCCTGAAGACTTTAACCTTCTTATTAAACTGTGTTTCAATTAAATTGCAGAATATTTGAAGATTAATAAAAACTTCATCCTTATGTTTTAAAAGAAACACCCAAACAGCTCTTGAAAAATCATCAACAACGGTTAAAAAATACTTATACCCTTCTCTGCTTGGAATTTTATAAGGTCCCCACACATCCAAGTGAACCAACTCCCCTAATTGCTTACTTTTATGATCACTTAAGGGAAAAGGTTCCCTGTGTTGTTTGGCTCTATGACAAACATCACAGGGAGAGGCAGAGTCAGGAATAACAAGTTTATAATGCAACTTAAGCACCTTAAGAGCCATTTCAGAGGGATGCCCCAATCTATCATGCCAATAATGACTAGATTGACTACTATTGCAATATACACAATGAGACAAATTAGACTCACCACACATGTACAAACCATCACATTGATTACCAGTCACCAGGACATTCTTTGTTAACGAATCCTGAATATAACAGAATTTTTCATCAAACTTAACAATTAATTTGCTATCTCTTGCAAGTTTATACACGGACATCAAGTTCACAGAATACCCAGGCATGACAAACACATCATAGAGTGTGACTTTATCATTAAGCTTTAAGTCTCCTATTTTTGAAACAATGGCACTAGTACCATTAGGGTGTTTAACAGAAATTTTATAATCAGACACATCCATTACATTTATCATGCCTTTATCAGACATGACCATATGTTGATTTGCCCCAGAATCAATTATCCACCCATTATTACCCTTAAAGCTATTGTGACTTGAAAAAGAGAACACCCTAGGACACACACAGGTTGAACACAAATTTCTACCTGAGATATGGCTACAAGATGACCCCTCATGACTCCTTTCAGATAGCAGACTTAACAGTTTAGTCATTTGATCAGCAGTGAGAGAACTAACAGGATTGAAAACAGAATTATCAGCAGAATCAGTAACAGTACTTGTATTACCACTATTGACTCTCTTGGATTGCCCACCCCTAGGTTTCATCCAGGACGGATATCCAATGATTTCAAAGCACTTGTCAACAGTGTGCCCCACCTTATTACAATGGGTACACTTGAGGTTTTGATTAGGAGGTCTGACAGGTTTCTTTTTAGTGTCAAAAAAAGTATTAGTTTTAGACACAAAACCCATGGATGTACCAAGACCTTTTGAATTTCCATAGTTCCTATGTGACTCCTCTCTGGACAAAACAGAAAATGCCTCTTTAACAGAAGGCAACTCACTTTGAATTAACAAATTGGTTCTCACAGATTGATAACTACTATCTAATCCCATCAAAAATTGCATTAACTTGATTAAATGTGAGAAATCATTGAACTTCTTTGATGCATCACATGTACACGTAGGTATTTGAAGAATTTGATCAAGTTGTTTCCACATCATATTAATTTTATGATAATACTCAGTTACAGACAAGCCACTTTGTGTAAAACCATTTATCTTTTGATACAAATCAAACACAACTGACCCATCAATTTTATCATAAGTATCTTTCAACTCAGTCCATACTTCAGAAGCCAGATTAGAGTAAACATGACCCAAATAAAGTTCATCACTCACAGAATTGAGAATCCAAGTTAAAACAATTGAGTTACATCTGTCCCACTGTTTCTTAAGTACTTCATCATCATCAGATTTAACACAGGTACCATCTATAAAACCATACTTATTTTTGACTTGTAAAGCAAGTTTCATAGCATTAGCCCATAAAGTATAATTTTCAGTCCCTTTAAGCTTTATACTGATGATGGTAAGATGACTAGAGTCACTAGCATGCAGATACAATGGATCACTAGCATCAAGTTTACTTACTAAAGTAGCAGAAGTAGATGTTTTATCACCTTCAGTCATAATGAATAACAATCAACAGAGACCAAAACACAAGAACCAATCAAGAAAGCAAGAATGCACAGAGAATCAACCAAGTCAGGGATCAGGATTCCACACCAGTCAAGCTGGTAGTTCAGGCCCTTTACAAGGTTGAAAAACAGCCACACAAAATAATATCCAAAAATAGAGCAAGCAATCACACCAATCAGCCTATATCACTAGCAAACAAGACAAGGGATGTCTCCCCTTGTACAGCATACAAGCGGTGTCACCAGTCCGCCACTGAAGTGGAGCCAACAGACCACTACTGTATTTAACTACAACAATAAAGGCAAAGAAGAGATAATAAGGAAAGATCTCACCCAGAATCAGCACCCAAGTTAGGGTTTCCAAATCGAGATCTGTAACCTTCACTTAGGGTTACAGAATCTACGATCAGCGCAGCAACACTTTCAACCAGCACCAGGAGAGCCCTTAGGCTCGGATTTCCAGATCTGAGACGCGCTCCTCCACGGGTTGACCTGCAACTCAGAAAAAAGCAACTCTGATCCTCAAGGGAAGACCAAGAACTCGAACGATAGTGACGGAATGACAACTACAACCACCGGCACCAGAGGTCACATAGACTTATGTACCGTGTGGAGTCGACGCGCCGTTACCACTTCGAGCAGAAACCAAGAAAATCACAAGAGAATCACAACCGGAGTTGAGATCGGGTCGTCGGAGACGCGAATCGACACGAAGACGATGTCGAAAACTCAAGATCCTAAACCCTAGACAGCCAGGAGGACTCAAGAACTCAGATATCAAGAGCAAATAGCTCTGATACCATGTCAAAAATATAGAGATTCAATGTACACGAACAATAAACTGCGATACAAACTATCAGATCTACGAACAAACAATAGATCTGAACCAGAGAAATCGAAACAATCATCAACACGATGATTCACAAACAACTCTACGCTGAAACACGAAGAACTCTACAATCTACCAGACTCTTTGATTCATCAAGTACAGATGAATCACTCCAAGAACCCTAGATTAGAGAACGATGAACAGCAGAGAAACTTTTGAGATATTTTGTGAGCGGCTCAAGCCTGCCTCTGGAACCCTAGCGTTCTTATATATCCGAGCTGCAACCACTTTCACCAGATCTTCAACCCACGAACAAACAGCCAGCCCATACGCAGCTCCAGCCCAACTCCAATAACTTGACCCGCAACCAGGGCCATGGGCCAACTGGCCCATGACATCTACACAAAACACAAAAAAACAATAAAACTGAACATATAAAAAATATAACAATTATTATTTTTAACAGATTACACCCCAAAATATATTTATTTTATATTTTTATTTTATTTATAATATTCCCAAACAATTGCATAATCCAAATGTGAAAGTCGGCTATTAAAACAAGACTTGCAGATTGACTTTACTGATTTGATTTCTAATGACAGCTAAAAGGTAAATTGTGTTTATATTTTATTCAATTCAATTTTGCTTTGGTATATAATAGTTATTTAATCTTGAAAATTCCGAACGAAAGAAACCGAATGCATAAAAATTCTAACAAAATTATCTAGTATAAAAAGGCAAATGCTTATAAGCATTAACTTTGATATTTTAGACTTCGTTAATACTTGAATCAACTAGTTAGTGCCCCGGGTAAATACTCGAGGCTGTGATATAAAAATAATTAAACAAAGTAAAAGATGAAAGTTTTTTTTTCAAATTTTCACTGAGAAATGAAGGAGATTGATGAATCAAATTTATGGTATTGTAAAACAAATATGGATAATTTTTGTATGGAAAGAATTTTATTTTTAATTATAAGACCTTTCCTTTTTGTAAATACCATTTAATTTTTTAATTCAAAAATCTATAAAAATGACACCTAAGCTAATCCTAGGTGGCACACCTTAAATTGTGTCACCTAGACATTAAAAACTTGTGTTTATTATATAGTATAGATTTGAAAATATAGTTACCAGAAGTGATTTATTGTGAGGGTAGCGTTTTCAACCAAACCTGAATTATTATACAATTAACGTCAATCCCAAACTACTAAACCCAATCTATCTATACTACTATTAAACACAAGTTTTTAAAGTACAAATGTCATTTTTTAAAGTGTGTCACATATGATAAATCCTATGTGTCAATTTGTGAGATTTTTAAATTAAATAATTCAATAGAAAATTAAATTCTTTTCACATAAAAACTATCCATATATATATTTATTTTAAAAATAACACAACTTTAATTCATCATATCTCTTTTATTTCTCAACAAAAGTTCGATCCGTAAATTGCTTTGGATTCGTGACAGAAAACCCAACAAAACTAGATCCATATTGCTTAGGTTTTAACCAACGAATGATAGTGAACAAATCAAAAAACAAAGTCACAGCCTCGGGTATTTACCCGGGTTACTGACTAGTTAAGGGTGGGAGGTATGCTTGCCTTAGGCATCAAATTCTGACCAATGAGGTGATGCCAACAGGAGAGAGAAGATTGATATAGAATTTATGATTTGGTAGGGGGTATACTCGCCTAGACATGGTTTAGTCATGAATTAAATGTTTTTCTTTTCCATTTTTTTAATCTACAAATACAATTATAACTTAAACATTTAATATAAAATTAAAAAAAAACAATTCATTAGATTAAAAATAAAAACTTACAAAGTCCTAAAAATAAAAAAATTTACCAAGTCCTAATAATATAAAATTACCAAGTCCTAAAATAAAAAAATTACCAAGTCCTAAAAAAAAATACAAAGACCACCATCTAAAAATCACACGGCCATCCGTATCTAGCCGCAACTCGACGTTTTTCTTATAAAAGTACCTGGAGGAGTGATTCGGACACCTTTTCGTGAGGCCTCAAAATACAACTCGAGGTCACGAGCCCGTTGTTCTTCGTCCATCGTCTCCCGTTGTCGATCCATCGTCCTCCCAACCTTTTCGTACATTTCCCTCTTCTTTAGAGCGGTTTCATGTCGAACAGTCCGCTTGTCGACCTTTTCATCCTCCCATTTCAACTCAAACCTCTCCATCACCTCCAAAGCATTCGCCGATCCTTTTGTCGACGAGTCACCACCCGACTTCTTGCTTGAGCCTTTTCTTCGTGGCGGGTGACTCGGCATCGAGTTCTCATTCAAGTCGGGCAAACGACTCGGCAATTGTGCCGAGTCGGCATCGTTTGACGTTGTGTACTCGTCGGATACCGATACCTTGGTCCTCTTCGACGACTCGGCAACACCACCAACCTTTTGTTGTGGTGCAACCCACTTTGGGTGATCCTTCACCACCTTCCAAGCTTCGACGTGCGTGAAACCTTTCCTCTCATACATTTGTTGATAATCCCGCATCGTCTTCTCTCGAACGTCAACATCACTCGCACCACTAGCCCGCGCACGTGTCTACGATTAAAAAAAATAAATTAAATATATTTTTAAAAATTATTTAAAAAAAAAATTAAAAAAAAAATACTTACATTTTGGGTGTACAACCCGTTGAACCTCGACATCGCCTTGTTCAAGTTGTTCCATTTGGTGTTAACCATGTGAATGGTTCGACCGGTATCACGTCCACTCAAACCGTTGAAGTGATTGAGGACCCGTTGCCAAAACGATTCACGTGATTGTTGATCACCAACTCTCGCGTCTTCGGTGATGTAGATGTAGGATTGCGCCAAAATGACTTCCTCCGCGGGCGTCCAATAGGTCCTCTTCTTCTTGCCACCTTTCACCGGTTGTGTAGGTTCTTCGGCATCGTCTTCTTCCTCTTCGGCATCGTCTTGCATAGCGACATCTTGTTCTTCTTCTTCCTCCGCTTCTTGCACCTCAATTTCTTCATCAACTTCCTCCGATTCGGAGTCAACATCAACACGTCGAGGTTCACGATATTGGGTGTTATGATACATCGATTGGTGTTGTTGAATTTGCGACGAATGCGGCGTATAAAAAGGTGGTTGCGGTCCATACACACCACCCACTAAATCAACAAACGATTGTTGTTGATAGAAACCGGGTTGTGATGGTGGCGGAGGTGGTGGTTGTGAGTAGAAAACGGGTGGTTGGTTTGGTGGTGGTTGCCATTGTGGTTGAGGAACGTTGAAGGGTTGAGCTCGATCTTTCCGGATTTTCGGTCGGAAATTTTTTCCTCTAGTAGCGGTTGACTTTTTCTTCCTTGATGAATCCATTGTGATTGAGAGTGATTTGTGTTTGAGAGAGGAGTAGAGGTGTAGAAAAAAATTGGTGTTTTTATGGAGGTTTTATAGTGGTATTTGGTATTTAATTGATTTAAAAAAAAAAACAAAAAAAAAGAGCCGTTGCAATGCAACGGTCGAATTTAACGGGCAAAAAATTAGAAAATATGCTCGGCATATCTCGGCGAAAAAATGCCGTTGGAGAGGGTGGTTTATGCCGATGCCGCGATGCCGATTAGTGTGGTATGCATGCCGAGCACGGCATATATAATGCCGAAGGTTGCCAATGATGTGCAATCATGCACACCGCCCACCCTAACAAGTAAAGCCAAACCCAACATTCCTTCTTTGTTTCCATTAACAAATTATATGACGACAACCTTTTCAACTCGTACTCTCGCTTCATTTCACTAGCAATTCAATAAGCTTACATTAAAAACAATTACAACAAGGTTAATTTCAATCACTTCAATTAAAAAACTAGCCCATTTAGTATCAAATTTGCTTGTAATTTTACTGTATATACCATTTGGGTATCTGCCCTAATGGTATCTTAATGTTAGATAATGCATAACATATCCATTTGATGAGGGTTTAAAACCTAATAGTGACAAAATAAAAAATAAGCCGTTAAAAAAAGTTACCGCATATAAATTTTCTTAGCCCATTTACTATCCCAATTGTTAACTATGTCAACCCAAAAAGTGAAAACTGATTATCTATTAAACCCGAACACCACCTCTATTTTTTGTGCTTAGATCAAAGCAAAAGGCACATGTTTATCCTTGTGTTGTGCCGGTTTATTTGCAAAAGGCATATTAAAAGTTTTTAAAAATCATTCTGAGTCACTAGTAATATATAAAAAAATCTCGCCTATGAATTTGAGTGGTGCCCCTCCCCCTCTGAAAATGAGTGGCTTATAATAGTTTTCAAAAATTCTTAAAACAAAAAGTTTTCAATTTATCATAACTCTATACATGTATATAAATTAAATTATTAAAGTAGTTGCGAGAGCAAATTGATGAGTGTGAAAATTGGACAAGAGAATTTATAGAGAAAATTGATCCAAATACAAATTGTCTTCTAGACAAAGTATGATCATCCATGGTCGACCATAGATGCCCAACTCACAATTTTCTATGAATTATTTTGAACATTGTAATTTGTCTAATTTCACACTATGAGTTATTTCCACTTATGTAAACCTCATTTTAACTTTATATAGCATTTACAAAATGTAATAATATAACAAATATTATGAACCTTACTATTATGAAAAAGAAAAATCTCCATAGGAAATTGCTTTGAAGGTTGGTTGGGAACTTGAATGTCATACCATTTGTCGGTTTTCTTCTTTCGACTTAGATATCTATAAGGTCATTCACAATACCTCCATCAAGATCTTGGTGGAGGTGCTTACCTGAAGTCGGTGCTCGGTGGAGCGTTGGGAGTGTGCCTCGGTGACGGGGTGAAGGGCTCGGTGGAGGAGAGCTCGGGTACTGTCCCCTGAAGCATACATCTCGGTGGTGAAGGGTTTTGTGGGCCCCTCTCCCCAAATCTCTCTCACAATCATTTTTTTTTAAATTAATTTTAATGGATTAAAATAATATTGAAAGTATGGTGAAAGATGATAGGTGATAGGAAGATATTGTGAATAACCTAAACATGTAGTTTTTATATTGTGAATAACCTAAACATGTAGTTTTTCGGTATTTACTAATTTTATCATTACTAGGGTTGAGGGAGTGTTTCTCGCCCTCTTTGTCGTCCCCTTTCCCCGGTCCCCGTACCCCCCCCCCCCCCACCCCCCACCCCATCTCACAGAAAACGATAAACATGGTGAAGGATCTCTGATTTCCCTGAGCAACCAGAGGTGGTATGGCGGTGTTTTTTGGCAAGAAAAACCATCCACGTTAGCTTCTCAACTCCACTCCTCACCCTCAAAATTAAGGTATGTTATTTCTATCAAAATCATTGTTTTTCAACAATAATTTTTAAGTTCATACGTTCTTTGATCTTTAACTAAATCTAATTATATTAAAATAACTTGATAACATTAAAATCACCATCATAGTTCTGGACCACGACAGTACCTCACAATTAGGTCCACTCGTGACCACACATTTGGTCCAAATGGAGGTGTTTTGGATACATGATACGTCAAAAGATCAAGATCAATTAACTATTTTGCTCATATGTGTAGTTAAGATTTTTCCATACAATATCTCGATATCTTTTTGCCGGTTTCATAAACTAGTGGCGTTAACTCTTTGCGTGTTGCAAGGATGATCATCATGTATGTGTGTGTTAATGCTAAAATTTGTATGCATTATGGTGGCGGAATCGTAATTACACAAAAAAAGTAATGAATTCCACATGACTATATACGTCTTAAACTTACTACAAACATACGCTTCTAAACTTAAAAAATAAAGAAATGATATAGAAAAAACAAAACAACAGCTAAAAACTCTTTAAAAAAAAATATCAGCCCCAAGAATCGAACACAAGTGGCCTAGTGGGCGTCGAGTTGATTCAAAGTTCCGTGCTCAAAATGAAATAACATAAAACTATGTTAGAACAGAGTTTTGTAGCTAAAATAAAATAACCTAAAACTTTGTGACTAACGTAAAATAAACTATAACTTTTATGACCGAAAATGAGAAGACCTAAAACTTAAAATTAAAATAACATAAAACTTATATGACCAAAATAAAATAAGGATATATTATCTCTTAACGTATAACATTATTTTTTAAGTAAGCATTCTTTTCTTCTAATTATATGTCTAATTATACTTTATAAGAAATATATGAATGTGTTTATAATGAGATGACGACAAGCCATATCTGTAGGAATATCTTTCGTAGAATTTAATAAAAATAAAATTTTTATTTAGTACGATTACAACCAAATAAATGACCTACATTATTACAATACAAAAGAAGATTTACTCTTATTGCAAGTTACAAGGAAATTGAATAATTACAATACATGAAAATAAGAAGGTATATATTTCAATACAGTTACAAAGAAATGAAAATACTAATACAAGAAATGAAAATACAATTACAAAGGAATAATAGAAATGAATGCAAATAAGAAATAAAATTACATTGATTAAAAATTGGTGAAATTCAATGAACTTTTAAAACTAATTTAAGAGTTAAAGATGAAGACAAAAGATTTGAAAATGATTTTATTTACAAGCTTGAATGTTTAAGAAAAAAAAGAGGAAATAAGAAAAACCTTTGGCGAATGTTTCGGGTCAAAACTCAGGTTCCTTAAAACAAATTTTGGGTTTACCGAAGATCCCGTTTTGTTTCTCAGGGTGTAATCTCCTAGACCGATTATATGGCGGGGGATAACTTTAAGTCCGAGATTACCTTTTAGTTCTTGAAGTTCTTGACTAACAATATGAATATTGTAAGAAGTTCTTGAGAGTATATGAGAGAGTTTATGGAGAGTAAGAATTCTGTGAATTCTAGTGTATGTAGCATCAACCTATGATGTTGTATTTATATATAGTGGTAGGAGCCTTGGAGAGCAATCAAAATAAATTTGTAATCAAACTTTGCATTAAACGTCTTTAATGCGAATGAACTTTAATTGTGTTGAATTTCCTGATTATGCTCAAAACGCGTTTTTACAGCTATTTCTGGCTGAATCACGTGTGACAGTTGTATTCGGCTAAACTGGCGCTTCCGGACCAACCTTCTGGTTGAACCATCCGCTTGAACTTCAACCGGAACAATATCCGGCTGAACTCGCGCTTCGCTTGAATCTTCGTTCCAACCATCCGACTGAACCACACAGGCTTAGTCTTCCTGCTGAACTGATTCCGCTTGAACTATCCGCCCGGACTTCAACCGGACCAACTTTCGGTTGTGCAAAGTGCGCCACATTGCGCCCATACGCCCACTTTTGGTTTCGTCCCCCAAACAATGTGGGATGACTCTACATTCCATATTTAGAATTTTCTCTCTTATTTTTGCAGCTTTCATTGCTGCGAGACCTCAACTTTGAGCATCGATATTTCATTCATCCGGGCTCGGTTTTGGACGTGGTTTGATGCGTTGGAAATTTCTCCCAACATACCCAGAAAATACAGCACCAACAACCTATGTTATCTGTATTTTTATTTATGTCCAAAGTTGGTGAAAAATTCATGTTCACATTTTAGTGAAAAAAACACATTTTCCACTATTTTTACTCCAAAAATTCCAACAATATCAAGTTATTATATTTTACTCTAATGCCTACGTGCCCCCATGGGGTGGCTATGGTGGTGTAGAAAACGGGTTGATGGGCCAAAATTTTCTGAAACAATGCATGTTTGCGCAACCTGCAGATACGAATGCAGCTCTGAAAAACTGGGCCTTTGCGTGTCTTGTTTTACTACAACTTTATTCAAATTGTGTAACTGATGTAGTAGTGATCAATAATTACAAAGATCATAACAGTTTGGCTGTTTTTGGTTCAAGTTTAATGGTGTTTATAATGGGTTTAATGATCAGTTTTAACGAAGTAGTTAGACCTATCAGTTTTATTCTTGCTATATAAAACCCGGCTCATTGTTACATCATAAACACAACACAAGCTTCGTTCTCTCTCTCTCTCTCTCTCTGATCACTTTTCAGGCAATATATTTAAGTCCAGTAGCGTGCTGCTTTGGGTGCTATACCTTGAGAAACATACCAAGAGATATGTTCTAAGGAAACCGTGTAGATCACGGGCCTTAGCCACTTTCTTCTTTTTGTGTTTTATTTGCTTTGTAATTTGATTTGTTATATTGTATTCGTTTATATAATCCGAGTAAACTCCTTGGTATCCTACTCATTTTCTAACATTAATTTATAGAAAAACGTAGAGAAAACAATTTCCTCACTTTCATTATTGAACTATTTGGATGTCGGGTCTCGGGTTCTTCAAATCCCCTAATAACAAACATTAAACGATTTTGAAGGATTATATGACATGGCATGAGACATATTAATTATAGGTAAATGATGTATGACATGTCCCATTGATTGGTTTATTCCAACCACTTGCTACATAAAATTCAACAAAACAACAAAAATCAATGAAGAAATAATTAATATAAATACCCATAAAATGAGCAAGATATATAGATGTTGCCAAAGACTGAAGAGAGAGAGTGAGAGAGAGAGAGAGAGAGAGAGAATGGGAGAGAGAGTGTTTGTAGAGGAAGAGACTCCATTGAAACCACACTTTGTGCTCATTCATGGCGTTAGTGGAGGAAGCTGGTGTTGGTACAAGCTCAAAAGCATGATGTACAACTCTGGATACATGGTGACATGCATAGACCTCAAAGGTGCTGGCATAGATCCTTCTGATCCCAATACCATCCTTTCTTTTGATGAATACAACAAACCCCTCCTTGATTTCTTGTCTTCCTTGCCTCATAATCAAAAGGTACAATTCTTTATGCTTTATGTACATCATATTAATGCATAAAAAGCCACATATTTACACACATACATATATATATATATATATATATAGGGTGAGGTTCATTGTAGACACTTTCGCATGTGAAATATCTCTTTTCACATGTGAAAGTTTCTAATTAATGAGAAAAAAGAAAAAAAGAAAAAAGAAAATTAATCACAACCATTAGATCAAGAGATCTAATGGTGAAAAAGGGTGTCTACCTGTCTACACTTATGGGGGTGTCTACAATGAACTTTTCACTATATATATATATATATATATATATATATATATATATAGTGAAAATATATATATATATATATATATATATATATATATATATATAGGGAGAGGATCATTTGAGAACCAATTGAGTTTGAGAACTAAAAAGAACTAATTTGAGCCACAAGTTTATTTACATGTATCCCCATTCCCATGAATTGTAGTGGTTCCCCCTGAAATGTGTGGTTGAGATTTAGTTATCAAAAGTTCTCAAAATAAAAAGTTCTCATTTGAACCTAACCATATATATATATATATATATATATATATATATATATATATATATACATGTGTGTGTTTTTGTTGTTTCATCACAATATTAATGCATAAAAGGGTTTGTGGTCCGGTGGTATTAGGATATGTAGTTTCAAATTAATTGAGGGTTCAAGTATCATGATGGATCGATATTGATGTAAAATTAAGAATACGTTAGAGAGTATATGATTCACCATTAAACTAACTCAATATAACCGATTATGTTGTTTGGAAAAACAAAAATGGGACGCTCAAAAGGTCGACATGCCACTAAATCATTGGAATTTGTCACTTTTATATAAAAACACTGTTTTTATAAAGAAAATTATATATTTGAACAATTAGTTATAGTCGATAGTAATAGTAATGGTTTATTGCAGGTGATATTGGTTGGTCATAGCGCCGGAGGACTAAGCGTAACACAAGCGACTTACAAGTTTTCAAATAAGATCAGTCTTGTGATATATGTTGCCGCGACTATGCTTAAAAACGGCTTCTTAACGGAGCAAGACACTAAAGATGTAAGCTTAAACCTCTTAATTTCTATTTATTCTGGAAGTATAAATTTTAATTTCAGTGTTATGGTGGATATATTCTTACCATTATGAATATCTTTTTATATATATTGTTACTATTCTTATTGTTATTACTAGCTTAAAATGAAACAATACATAATCTATGCTTTTAAGTACATTTAAGTACACCATAATGCTTTAAGTACTATTTTCTAAGTACAGCATGTCAGAATGATGCTTTAAAAAAAGTTTTAACAAATTAATTTTAGAAGAGCAATATATTTTAATGTTTATTTTTGTATTTTCATGATAAGAAAGATCAAATAAAAGGGAAAAAAGTCATGCAAAGAGTAGGAAGAAAATTTTAGAAGAGTAATATATTTTAATGTTTATTTTTGTATTTTCATGATAAGAAAGATCAAATAAAAGGGAAAAAAGTCATGCAAAGAGTAGGAAGAAATTTAGACAATTAATCAAGCTAAAACCTAATAGTTAAGATTAAATGGTCCGAAGACTCCCAAGTTTCTAAATCAAACTTATGTAAAATAGATAGGTAGAGGGGGAAAAAATATCAAGAGCCACAATTGTTGATTGTTTGAGGTTGAATCAAATTCCAATACATTTTTTAAAATTGAATATATATTTTATTATTTATAAAATTTATATCACAATAAAGCAAATTTTATTATTTGTTTAACATATTACATAACTATATACGTATATATTAATTATTTGGTATTACATTGTTATATATATCTTCACATAAATTACACGTATCAGGTGCTAGTGACCTTTCATACTTTTTAGGGGTTTTTCCTTTCTACAAGAACCGTCACATATAATAAGTTATAAAAGTGTAAAACATATTTAAGTTTAACACAATTCTTATATATAGACAACGTATATGTATATTCATAATGTATTCTTGTATTAAGGATTGAATTGTAAAAAAAAAAAAAAAAAAAAAAAAAGATTGAATTGTAAACATAGATAATAATTTATAATTAGTTAAAAGTATATTGCATATAATATAAAGACAAAGGTAAAGGAGAAGAGGGTGTGGCACTTTGGAATATAGACGATTGTGGGTTGTCTCCAAATGGAAGAGTGAGTGGGACTGTGGGAGCTGAATACTATGCATGTTATTGGAAAACTTGTCATTTAGCCTTTGTCACTTTGAGGAATAAAGGCTGTACAATCGTACAAACCTCGATAACATCGATCGTAATTATTGTTTTTTTAACGACGTTTAAAATTACCCTAAGATCTTGAATACTTGAGTGAGTCTTTTTAAGACGAGATTACAAACCCTGAGTCATGTTAAACTTGAGACTTCAAGGTCCCCAAGTTTTAACCATCATCCATATAACATTGGGCTAAATGTTCTTTGGTAACATCGATAGTAAGTCAATACGTTTAGATTTAAGTTATGAAAAATATGGACTATGATGTATTAATTCTAAAAAAAATCTAGACAACTTATACTAAAAGTAAATTTTTTTAAGTGGTTAAGTTTTATGTTTAATAAAAACTTAGTAGATATGAGTACAAATAAAGAATGTTGGTTAAGTACCCATAGGTTATTGCTGACGTTCTTTGGCTGTTTTTTTTCTTGCTTATTTTTTTCCCTAAATGTAATACATTTAGCATAATAGTTGGTGGTTTAATGAATAAAGTCATAAAACATAATCTTTAGATTTTAAGTAAAAGGTTTAATTTTTTGAACGTTTGATTTTTAGTATGAATTACTTTGTATTTCCTTTCTTTTAGATGACATCTTAACAATATAACTCTTTTGTGTTATTATGTATCTAGAAAGATGATCATTGGAAAACTTCATAGTTATTGGAAAATCCGAAAAACCTGGGTATTTTACTAAAATACCTATATAATATTTTTTTTGGTTGTCGAACTTTAATTTAAATTAAATTACAAATCTCTTCATTTCATCTCTCTTTTACGTTTAACACCAGAAAACCTAGTTATTATTGTTATACATATGTAACTATAACGATAATGGTTAAACTTGTGTAACAAAAATGACTATGTAACACCTGATGTAACATGGTTAAATAAAATGCAATTTCTTGTTTAGAAATCCGGTGTAACAAAAATGACTATGTATCACCTGGTGTAACATGTTTAAATAAGGTACAATTTCTTATTTAGAACTAATGTTACACTGATGTAACTAATTTTTTAAAATTTTTTAAAATATAGGATTTTCCGTTAAACCTCACTCTATGTATCTATGTTATCCCTACACAACTCAGGGATAATAAATCTAGTTTTCTAACAATTTCCATTATTTCCACATTGAAGCAAGTAAGCAACACGTGTTGTTTACAAAGTCAAAGCAAGCACAAAAAAACTCAATCAACAAGTTGGCTTGACAAACTAATGTAGTGGATCCCACATGTTAAAATTCAAATATATAATGACTGTTTTGATTAAATTTGAACATATTGTCATTAACTTTTAATTTTATTTTTTTCAAAACTACATAGGGAGTGCCCGATCTATCCGAATATGGTGATGCTTATAACTTGGAATTCGGGTTAGGTGATAATCACCCTCCGACATCAGCAATTGTTAAAAAGGAGCTACAACGTAAAATCATATATCAGATGACCCCTTCAGAGGTATTCGTGCTAACAACCCTTAAGTTTTCTTAACAAAACAAACAAATTTGGATTTGAGTGTGAATGGGGACTTTAAACTTGTTAATTTACATGTATTTTGTAGGACTACACGTTAGCTTCGATGCTTTTAAGACCAGGACCTATTAGTGCACTACAAAATGCTCGATTCCCAGAAGGCGATGAATGTATCCAAAAGGTTCCGAGGGTATACATTAAGACAATGTATGATAAAGTGCTAAAACCCGAGCAACAAGACAAGATGATCGCGAAATGGCCGCCTTCACATGTTTATGTTTTGGAGAGTGACCATAGCCCCAACTTCTCTAGTCCTTTTGCATTGTTCGGATTATTTGTAAAGGTTGCAACTTCAATTGGTTGCTCATAGATGGTTTTTATTTAGCTAGACTTGATTTTGTGTGACTAAATAACTCAATAAATTATAAACATTATATATATTATCTTATATTTTGATCCAAGAAGGAAGTTCATCGAGTTGAAGGCATGCATGCTTGGGGGGGGGGGGGGGGGGGTGGTTCAGTTTTATCATCATTGGCCAATTTCAAGTGAACAACCTTCACTTGATAAGGAATTCTCTAACCTAATTCCTAATTCTTAGTTTTAGTGGGTTCTAAATTTAAGTGCTAAAGTAATGGACATTAGAGTTTTTAAGCAATCTAATTCTTAGTAGCTTAGAATGATCACATACAAAAATAAAAAAAAATATAAAAATATTGAAAAAATCGAATAAAAATTGGTGAAAAACAAATTGGAAAAATATTTTTTTTAATCAATTTTAGATATAAATAACCATATGTAACTTGTATAAATATCGTGCTATTTACTGACTCTATGTTCTATTATGTGAGAGCTTCGTAACGAACCAAACCACGTTCAAAATTTAAAACGGAGCTAAGATATTTATATAAATATAAAAATAATAATTAAATAATTATTACAAACAACATCACTATCACTAACCTATTACACATATTTTTTACTAGGGATGTTTAACGAATCGAATTACGAATACTCAAATTAATCAAATCGAATTATTCTAATTTTAATTTTTAGGACCTAGATTAGAATTCAAAGTAGATTCGAACAATTTGATTCGAGTTTGAAATATGCATCCCATTTGAATTCTATTCGATTCAAATGTGTTTTTCGAATTCGAATAAAATCTGAATTGAATTCTAATAAATTCAAAATTATTTTAGTAAAATTACAAATTTATTAAAGTATATAAAGTATAAAACTAATAAAACACCTAAAAGAAAAATGAAAAAGATATCATAGTTTATCATTCAAAGTGTAAACATCCAAATTAGACAAAGTTTAACTTAACATTTAAAACATCCATATGTAAAGCAATTTTGTTTAGCAAATACAAGTGCATAAGTTGTGGATTGGCAAGGACTATGCAAACACATCAAACGAATGGTGTCCATTGCATAAAAGGAAAGAAAATGTATGGGGCTTATAGCCTATTTGATTATATGAAGCACAAACAAGGTATGTATGAAGTCAGTTATCTTAAAAAGGAGTAAACGGGTCAACGGGTTCGAAGTTTAGTAAACGGAACAAAACAATCGCCCTAGTGATAGATGAATGTAATATGATTTAATTGTATGTTTTAAGCGGTTGGAAATAAGTTAGAAGGTATTCGGGTTGAACCCGAACCTTAGCCTTGACATGGAAACCGAAAATATGGAAAAAGGGTACTAAGTCCTAAAGTTTCTACGAAAAGCTGGAACTTTCTATGATATTTCCCCTTCCCCCTTGCGTCACATGAAGGAGGAGGGTGATAACTCGGAGACACGCGAGGATGGCCGCGTCTCGTGAAAAAGGCGCACTGATCCTTGGCGACCCGCGAAGGGTCCAATCAAGAATTTTAGTTATTGTTTTGTTATACACTTGATTCGTTTTTGGATCTTAAGGTGTTACTAACATAAACACTAACATGTTTTCGTGTTTATGGTAGGTAAATCTTAGGTCTAGTATACAGATGCAGTCAAGATGTTGTGAAGGACCGGACATGTGGAGATGAGCATGCCGAAGACTAGCTATTTCAGTACTTTATTGTCGGGTCTTGTTTTGAAGCAAGTAAAGTGGGGACCAATTCTTCGGAATGGATTGTACATAAGAGGATTCGGTGAATGGATCACTCATTATACTAGTGATCAAATCATATTCTAATATTAAAAAGTTGAGTTGTATTAATTTGAGTGGAGTATATCAAGTGTGTACGTGTTAGTCTTAAACTAACAGTTGGATTTTTAGAACTAAAGTTGTGGTCTTTTTAAGAAAAAAATATATGGGTCCTATTTCTGCTATGATCTTAAACCCTATTGGATGTTTTGAGAAGTGGGTGTTACAACATTAAACCAACTCAACCATTTGTCCTTCTCTATTTTAAGCTCGTGAAATGAAATCTAGTCAAGTTAGAAGCTAAGCATTACTAATGAAGACGTGAAGTTAGTTATGATCTTTGTTTGTTTATTGTGATAAAAATGAAAAAAACTAATCCTATTATCGAGTTCTTTTTAACGGAAAATTTTATTTTGTCCACCTACAGGGTTTGAAACCTCACTATTTAAAAAAGTAAAGCCTTATCCAACACTATTATACCATTAGGTCAAATGCCCTTTGGTAATCCTGTTATCGAGTCTTTTTTTTTAATAAAAGTTTTTATTTTGTTCATTACAGGGTTTGAAACCTCACCATTTGAAAATGCAAAGCCTTATCAAACACGAATATACCACTAGGCCAAAGGCCATTTGCTAATCCTATTATCGAGTTAAAATGACCAAACAAGATGTAGGAAAAAGCCATAATTTTTTTTTTACTTAGTTTCTTCGAATCACAAGGATAAAAAGGACAAAGTTTGTGAAGTAAATAACTAAATAGCTTTAACCTTTAGATTTCATCACCTTTGTCACTTAAATTTCCTTATCCGTACCCTAATCGTTTCCTTTTAATAAAACCCATTCTAAGACCTCTTGATATATGTATGATTCTTTAAAATTAAAATGCATGTGTGATTATTTACCCTTAAAAAAAAGTAATAAAGTGTTGTTTATTGGGCTAGTTATGTGTAATTAAGTGAGGGGCCATTAAAGCCCAATGCAGTAAGCCCAAGAATATGCTACCCCGTGAGGTGCACGTGTCATACCTGCCTACTTTATCAAACCCCTGTTCCTTCCTTCTCCCCCGGCTCCCCAAACCACCACCGATGGCTCTGCTCCACCGATTTGGCTGCTATTCTTCCCCTTCTCCTCCCCCTTCTATCTCAATTACAAAATCAACCTCTCAATCCGTCTTCTTTTCCGCCTCCGCTCTTCCCCGGAGCCGCCGTTATCCTCGGAGATTTCCGTCGTTTAGATTAACCGCAACACTCGCCACCGAAACGCCGGCCGGTTCGGTGTCTGACGGTGGAGGCGGACCGCCGAAGCTTCTTCTGGAAGTTAAGGACCTCACGGCGGTCATCTCTGAATCGGGGAAGAAGATCCTCAACGGCGTTAATCTCTCAATCTACGAAGGCGAGGTCTCTTCTACTTCTTGCTAATTACACAATCGTGCGGTTGTAATTGTAATTGAAGTATTGTTTATTTGTGTAACAGCTTACAGATTTTGAATTTTGTTTCAATTATTACTAATAAGTTTGATAGTTCGTCCACCAGAAAGCAGTCCTAGTTTGACTTTTGAGGTCCCTGGATCTCGTTACGAACTTTAATTCTGTAATTTTCCTATTCTATTAGTTGTTAATACTGTGTAATGTTATTTCTAGATTAACATATTTGTGATCAAACCTGAAATTGAAATAGTATGGATTTAACTTGAAATTGAAAAGTAAATTTATTTCTAGATGAACATCTTTGTAATTGACAGAAGCTGTTAGGGTGGGGGGTATGTCTCGGCATACCCCTCGGCGACCTTAGGCGACCATACCCCCTCCCTTCGGCATCCCCTTCTCGGCATTCTCTCTCCCAAATTTCGGCATATTCTTGCCGATCGGCATACTCCCCATGTGTGTGTGTGATGTGGTCCCACTTCACAAAATTATCCAAAGTTTACCGAGAATTATGGTTAGACAACCATACCCACCACTAAAACATCAATTCTACATAAATTTTCTCTCTCCTGTTGGCACCCCATGATTGGTCAGATTTATGTTTCAAATGGTTGCCTTAGGCAACCATTCCCCCCACCCTTACAGTGCTGGTGTGTGTATTCCAGATATCATTGTACTTTTATCAAGCATTTAGCTATGTTTATTTGCCCTAAAATTATCCTCAATTGCATTTCCCTTTAGGAGAAGCTCTAATGCTGTTTCAATTGTTGATTTGACTAGATACATGCTATTATGGGCAAGAATGGTTCTGGGAAGAGTACCTTTGCCAAGGTCAGTATGCTTAGTTTTTTGGATTCACGATTATGCTCACCTAGTAGTTTTTCCAACTTCTTGAGTACTCAGAGAACTAAGCTTTCAGTTATCTAGTGTTAATATGTGTATAATTGTGTAGGTTCTTGTTGGTCATAAAGATTATGAAGTTACCGGAGGGTCGGTTGTTTTCAAGGGAGAGAATTTGCTTGAGATGGAACCAGAAGACAGATCACTTGCTGGCCTTTTCTTAAGCTTTCAGTCTCCTGTTGAAATTCCAGGAGTCAGCAACAGTGACTTTCTGCAGATGGCGTACAATGCCAGAAGAAGGAAACTTGGTCTGCCCGAGCTTGATCCACTTCAGGTATATAGTTTTCTATCTCAGTAATTGTACTATTGATAACATTAGTAGCTTTAGTGCAGCCTCTAAAATTATTCAAGAGAACTGAAAAATATTATGAATATTTCATAACTTTATAAGATAGGCTTCATAGATAAGGATTCTCCTATGAGGGCAGGAAAAAGATAGCCCTCATATTTACTCAATATATTGTCTTAAGGTCCACATGAACTACGGAATGTGTTCTATTTTTTGTATACTTTTACCTGGTTTTCTTAATATTCTTGTTGCTATGTGTATAATTGTACTATTGATAACATTACGCCAAAGTTGAGTAGATTTTTGTTGTACTAATATAATATGCGTTTGCAGTTTTATGGTTACATTATGCCAAAATTGGAAATGGTGAATATAAAGGTGGACTTTCTAAATAGAAATGTAAATGAAGGATTCAGTGGTGGTGAAAAGAAGAGAAATGAAATTTTACAACTTGCGGTATGCATTCCCAGTTATGCAATTTATGTATCTAGTTGCCTTAAATAAGTTCTCTTTTGTTGAGAAACTCAAGAGAATTAATTCGTTGCTGTTTTATGTTTTATATATTTATTTTTATAAATTTACTTTTTGAAAGGTGCTTGGGGCAGAATTGGCTATATTGGATGAGATTGATTCTGGTTTAGATGTTGATGCACTAAGAGACGTTTCAAAAGCAGTTAATGCCCTATTGACTCCCACAAACTCTGTTTTGATGATTACTCATTACCGACGACTATTGGAATTCATCAAGCCCAACTACATCCACATCATGGTAACTTTTCTGTTCTTTTGTGTCTTGGTTAAAAGATCAATTCTTACATCTCTCTTTGATAATTTAACATATGCACATATGTACGCCTATAATTTTAAGGTTAGTTGTATTTAAGGTATCCAACATTTTCATATTTCTTGTAGGAATACCTATATTAAGTTATCTGACATGTCCATGTATCATATATTTGCAGCTAATAAGTAACAAACAGTATGTGTGTGTGTGTATTCCTTTAATGGGTTAAATTTGAATATAGTTAAAAGGAAAACAAGTTGTTCTGATGCATAAAACCTTCTATATCAGAGTATTGAAAGAAATAAATCATAATTGTAATAAGCTGTTTTTATAGAGATATTAAACACAGTTATTTAGAAAGAAAAGAAAAAAAATGCTTGTGGATCTACCCAACTCAACCCAACCATACTAAGAGAACTACATGCTTTAACCCGCTACCTGACCCTAGCGTTTTATCTGCTTGCTATATATTCATGTACCAGCCTACTTTACATTTTTCCGAGTCTTTTATGTTGGACACTTTTAACCACTTTGACCAGGGCTGGTCTATAGATTAGTAGTAACATAACTTGTTTACCATTTTCAATTCGAGTTCAAGTATAATAGAAAAGAAGGGGAAACTTTCTCATTTGGGTGATGTGAGATTGGTACATAGGAACAAAGGGAGAACAGAAATGAGCGAAAAAGAAAGTGGAACTGCCAAGTATAGAACCTCCTATTTGCATGACTACTTTTATAGATAAATATTATTTTATTATATATATGAAACGAGAAAAAACCCTGGGCGGCCGTCCACTCGGCACACCCTTACTCCCTTAGGGCCAACCCTGACTTCCACTGAATCCACAGGAGACAAGCACAAGTTATATTCTCAGCTTCACAATATACTTATATAAGGTTTAAAACTGTATGATTTAGTTGTGATGTTACTGATCATTTTTTATGGGTGTGCTTGTAGGACGAAGGGAGAATTTCAAAGACTGGAGATATTTCTATAGCTAATATTCTCGAGAAAGAAGGCTATAAAGCAATGTAGACCACATAATTTGCAGGCTATAAGGTATTTTGATCCCGAGCATAATAACTCTTCGGAAAAGGGAGACATTCTGTTTTCTATCAGTTGTCATTGTTTACTTAGAGAGTTTTCGGCCTAAGGTGATCATTCAATACCGAAGAAAGAGTATTCCAAATATCTGTGCAGCAGTTGTTGAGGCATAAATAGGTATGTTATCTGTAACTAGATAATTCACAAACATGCTTGTTACCATTAATGTCTGTTGTAGTTTCATATTCCCAATAAACCTCTCAAAGTTAAATATGACCTTTTTTGCTACAGACTCCTCACCATTCTATGATTGCTAGTTTATTCCTAATAATGAATTTGTTTCGACCGAGTTGTATGGGTAGCAAAATGGACGTGTCACGTGGGTTGGGTAACGGCTCAAAATGGGTCTGCAGATTTGGGGTAACATTTTTTATGTGGTGACCCTATTCAATTGTAGTGATAAAGCCTTGTAGGTGAGAATCGGTATGCCAGGAACTTGTATACGGTGAAACAATATAAGGATCAAGAGACCTAAAGTGCATGTCAAACAATGTTAACCCGTGTCCACGACACGTGAAAGGGAATTTGCAACTTTGTTTTCTATCCTTTGCTTATAACCGGTTTCATAATCATAAGACACGATCTTGGATAGCCAAGTTCGTTGCAAAGGTGTGATAACTATTAGGATCAAGAATGTGGTTGGCTTTTAAGCAGATCGACGGATTAGATCTGAACATGGTTTCTCTTGAACTCTTAAGCGGTTTATCAAAGGTGTGCATTAAAGCTTAACACTGTTGATTCTATACAATCTCATCTGTTGCAAAAGTAATGATGTGAAGTACCAAAACAGATAAGATATCCACATGTTAAAGTCTTACTACCATTTACCAAATCTTTGGTCTTCATAACAACTTTATCTCTGGTATTGGCATCAACTTCCTACTCGAAGCCGTCACTTGATCAGTATCCAAAACCCAGAACAAAACAATTTGCGTACCTTCGAAATTCAAACCCAACTTTATACTTTATACTTATACTTATGACTGTCCTGATAAGTATAAGAAATTGATGTCAAAGTCTTGGCAACAAAAATAAATTATAAGACAATCTTTTGTGTAGCATGCTCAAACATGCGTATCTAATGATAACTTGCTCTAAGATCCAACTTTGGGAAAACTTTGGATCCATGTCTCATCTATTATTTGTTATCACATCATCAAGTTATTCAACCACCATTTTTTTACTAAGAAAAAGGATAGGAAAAAAACCTAGAATTGCCTCTAATAACAAGTGTGTCTTTTGGAGGATCAATTGAATCAAAATATCAGAACAAAAATATTGCAGTTCCAACAACTCTCGGAAGTGCCAAACCAAAACTATGTTTGCTCTCAGATTTGGAATTAAAAACTAGCTATCAATTTATTGTTTGGGGTGTTCAAATTACAACTTAAAGGCTCTATTATATAGAATGTATGGCCGACTCTTCCTAGGACTCTATATGAACAGACCTAAACAAATTCAAATCTAATACTTATTACAACATTAAAAAGCAAACTAATATTTATGTCCAACTTACGTGAACTTTAAACTAATTAATAAACAAAGAATGAACTATAAACTAAAATAGTCATTCAACTTGCTACCTTTTATTAAGATTAACCCATCAATGTTTAGTAGCTCTTTGGTTATTAGACTATTATACTAGGGTTGATAATATATTAGAGTTAAGGGTATTAGAGTGTAATATTATACTCTATATATAGAGACCCTATGTAACCCTATTATTCACCAATATCAATAATACATTATTTCTCTGGATTAACTTTGGTATCACAGCTAGGTTTACAACCACCGAAATATAACTCCGACGGGGCGGCCGGCCACCGCCGCCGCCCTACCCACCACTGCGCTCTTTTTTTTTCTTTTTCTTTATTCATCTTTTACTTTATTCATCTTTTTGTTCCTTTTTTTCTTTTCTTTACACATTCAAATAAAACCATCAGATCCGTGTATGTCAACCACCCCAAAACCCTAATTCGAGATCACGAAACCCACAACCGCCAGACCACCGGAAGCCACTGTTATCTTCATCGACCCACAACTGGTCAACATTACCATCCTCATCAGCCATCACCATCGCCACTACAAACCTAAACCCTAGCCGCCACCATATTCTAACACCACCACCGAAGCTCCCCTCCTATCACCGCATCCAAACCGGTGTTCCACGACGATTCCCGAACCCGCCGCTGCTACACAACAGCGGCTACACTACTCTGCGTTTTTTTTTCTTTTCTTTTTCTTCAGGTGAAAGATCACCGCCGCCGCTTCCAACAGCCGATACAACCGGCAAACCACCATCGCACACCAAAGACGATGCGCTGGTACATCACTTCGCCGCCGCTATAGACTAGCGGCTCCGCCAAACAACGGCGGCGTACCCACGCCGGTATGATTTCAGGCGCAAGATAGGGGAGAAAACAACCCCGATAAAATAAAGGGGAGAAGAAACAACCCCGGTGGAAGAAAGGGGAGAAGAACCAACCCCAGTGCGGCGGCGACGGGAAGAATCGGTCAAGATTGTAGTTGAGAAACAACTACTCGGTGGTGAAGACGGCGGAGAGAAGAAGACAGTCGCATACCGGTCAATTTAGGGTTGCTGTGGCTGACGGTGAAAACTGAGAACATGGTGCGAAAGCTTCTAGCGATCGGAAGTTTTGGGTGGTCGGAATTTTGTTAATGAAGCTTAATGATGATAAAATTCAAAGGAACCAAAATATCAAGTACACTTCTTTAATATCTCACAGTTCACGTGAGGCCAACATTCACGTGAGGACAACAGGGATGTGAACAAGACAAAGTGGTGGATGACAGCTGGATCTGGAGTTTTAAAAAAAAAAAAATTTCGTTTACTTATTTATATTTTAGTCCTTTATGTTTTATGTTTTAGTTAATTACATCTCAAGCTACAATCGCTCCCGCGTTTAGCTTGCGGGGGAGTATTAGACTATTATACTAGGGTTGATATTATATTAGAGTTAAGGGTATTAGAGTGTAATATTATACTCTATATATAGAGACCCTATGTAACCCTATTATTCACCAATATCAATAATACATTATTTCTCTGGATTAAAAGGTAGTCATTCAACTTGCTACCTTTTATTAAGATTAACCCATCAATGTTTAGTAGCTCTTTGGTCATTTTTTTTTCAGTGACGTTTTTTTTGACCTACAAGATAACGATATGCCCATTTGGTGATGGTTGTGTATGTGATCACACGACCTTACATGAGGTAATCCTATTGGTTCTTGAAAGACCTCCCCTTCAAATTCCAGTATTAGTTCCAATTCTGGCCTATTTGTAAGAAAATTTGCACGAGCAACATGCTGAAATGTATCTAGTATCAACCACCTTCGGTGGTTGAGAAAATACGGTATGCTAGTGATTATATGCATAAAGACGTGTGAATCTTGGATGAAACCTGTAATAATATATCTTTTTCTTGTTCAACTGTATCGAAACGATTTATTAATATTAGGTGGTTTATTTAATTACTATTTATTTAGTGACTAGATAAAAACGTAACTAATTATTTAATAGTTAAATAATTAGTTAAGTGAATAATGGTGGTTTAATTAAAATGTTTAATTAGATGGATAAACGAGAGTTTGAATGAAATTGGGTAACTGCTGTTTCTCCGACCGTCACCTCCAGCGGTGCGTCGCCTCCCAGCCATAGCTCATCGACACCGTTCACCTGGCCCGCTCCTCTTTACTCGATCGCGGCCCTGCCACATGATTAACCGTTCATCACTTTTAACGTTATTTTTATAAAATTAGTAAAATAACATTAAAATTAGTGCAATATCACTTTTACCCCAAGGGCCCACACACATATATATACACATTATATGCGCAGACAGTAAGTGGGGACGTCGTATTAATAATAATAATTTGTGACATAAAATGTAGTTTTTTTTTTCCTTTTTAAATATATAAAAACGTATTATGTCTTGATTAAAATCCGGACACCAGTTCCCGTGTTTGGTGTTAGTTTCAGACATCGGTAGTCGTCTCGCCTTCGGACACGGTCATCCTTGGCCGCCTTCACTGCTACTTCTTCTAGATCCGCATCAATTTCATTTCTTTATAATAATTCTTCACCACTTTACACGCCTCTTAATATTCAATTCTCTTCTTCCTCCAATTTAATCATTCTTCCTATTTTCTATTCCCCAATTTCTTCAATTCAATTGAATTATTCAACTTTCTTCCACCTCAAACCCTATTTCTCATCTTCCAATCGCTGCTCGTTAATTCATCACATATTCACATCCCCCTGCTTTGACTTTACCTTTCTCCCTCCTAATCTTCTCAATTTCATCATCCTGCAACTGATTTTAGCTCATTAGACGTACGTGTGGAATCGCGATCTGTGTTTGATTTTTGTTTGAATTGTGCATCGGTTAATGGAAACAAGCGGTTTGAGCCTGGATACGACGGATTCTGATGCATCTGCGACTGGTAATTTAGGTTCGTCAACCGTTCTATCTCCGTCTCCTAGGGTTACGAATAGTAGTTCTATTTCTCTGAGGAGAACGACGTCGTCTGATTCGTTTCCTGTGATTCGGTTTCTACAAGCTCCGGTTACTACTGTATTGGAATACTCCGGTGTTCTTCGACCTAGGTCAAACAACGATTATCACGAATCCGAGAGTTTGATTCATGATCATCGGCATCGTCATGATGTTAGCGATGCGGATACAGCTACGGTTAGTAATGGCGGTGATAACGGAGAGGTTTCGATTAGGATAATCGGCGATTCGGATCCGGAAGGAGAGCATGGCGGGGAAGCGGTGGCCGGAGAGAGAGAGATGGCGGATTCCGGTGACGTGGATGGTGAGAACGGCGGGAGTGGGAGTCATAGTGATTCGTCATCTCAGCAACGGTATGATATGCAGCAGATTTCCAGGTGGATTGAGCAGATTCTTCCGTTTTCGTTATTGTTGTTGATTGTGT
This sequence comes from Deinandra increscens subsp. villosa, assembly GCA_039602395.1. NCBI lineage: Eukaryota > Viridiplantae > Streptophyta > Magnoliopsida > Asterales > Asteraceae > Deinandra > Deinandra increscens. The sequence goes on along the minus strand of JBCNJP010000018.1, from coordinate 14,642,006 downwards.
TCATTCGGCAGCATTTGCAAGGTAATTATTAGGAATTGAGCTTTTTTATCTCCTTGATTATACATGTTTGATAGGTGTTTTAACTTGAAGTTAGAATTATAGAATTCAAATTACACTCCATTAGTGCCATAGTTAGAGAAATCATGCATTTAAATTTCCATCCTTTTGTTATGCAGTTGGTTCAATGAATATTTAGGCTATTTGTCATAGAAATTCATATATGTTGCTTATATTGGTTAGACATTTAAATGATAAACCCAATATTTTATGGATGACATTTTTTAGTTTAACATGAAGCAATTTTGTTAGACGCAGGGTTTACTTTTTGTGTACTAAAAGATGGTTCATAATGTACATTAAAAATCCTAGCCAACAACCAAATGCTTAAATGCTATGCCTCTAACTTTTGTTTGCCACAGTTGTTAGTCTGTCTGCATTGTTGATCTTTGTGTTTAATCGACTTTCCATGTTCTTTATAGTTTATATCACTTGAAATCTACGCGTATATGAAATTTGGATTAATTTCTTTATTTTATTATCAAACTATAGGTTTCTTTGTCACGATTTATGTAACTGCTTTTATGTACAAGTCTAATGATATTCTTCAAAAGCAGACGGCTTTAAAGGTATGGCGACACTTCTGTAGTTTTATTAGATAACTGTGTCATTTATTATGTCTAGAAACATATTCAATCATCTTTTGTTGACAAATTTTGCAGGGGGAAAGAAAACTGTCTGTTCTTGCTGGTTATTTTGTAGTTTTTGTTCTTCATGTGATTGGAGTTTACTGGTGGTACCAAAATGATGATCTTTGTTATCCACTATTCATGGTTCCACCGAGAGCGATACCACCATTCTGGCATGCTATATTCACCATCATTGTGAACGGTATGAATTCGGATCAATTGGTTTTTAAGCCATCTTTATCGGCAAATTTCAAAAAAGAACTACTCATTCCTGCATACGACTTTTGTAAAGGAAATCCAAGTACCAACTTACAAAAAGACCACCCGAAATCAATCTGTTATCACGACTTAATTTTAGTTTTAATTTAACTAATGTTTCTTGGTGTTGAATGCATATTCTGGTTGATTAAAGCCTTTGATGCTTGCTTCTACAATGTTAATACATATAAAATTATTATTTAAAAATTCACATGACCTACATTCAGTATTGCAACTGCCCTGTGCCGTAGGGCATGTCATGTTAATAGGACTGAACCGCCCAAATTGAAACAAATAGGCTGGTTCAGCTAGTTTTTTCATTTATAGCTTTGTTCCATGGTTTACGGTTCGAAATCCGGGTTTAACGGTTTGGCTGACGGTTTGTGTCTTGGAACTGTTTGTGTTTGCGTACTGAACGGTCCATTTGGAATAAATAAATAAAAGGAAAACTGGTTCAAACTGCCAAACCAAACCGTTTTTAGATTGTTTGGCCGGTTCGGCTGACCTAGCTATAACCCAACTGGTTTAGTTTGCTGTTTTCCTAAATCATGGTTAGCGGTTCTGCCAAGAATTTTTATCAAAACTGGCTAAAACGCACTGTGAACACCCCTAATTTGTAAATGTTTGAAATTTTGAATACTACAATATTTTTAATGAGTTCCACTGTGTGCACAGATACAATGGTGCGTCAAGCAGCAATGGCTGCTAAGCTGGTGTTGCTTATGTTCTATAGAAATGGCAAGGGTCATGATTTTCGTAGGCAGGTAATGTGACATAATATAAAGTATGATCAGTTACCAAAATGATAACATTAATTTTGTGTTACGATTGAAGTCGCAGTAATGAGTTTTTCACAAATTGACCTTTTCGACGTTTTGTCTTCTACTTTTCTTATGTGATCATAACTTTCCAAACACAAACACCTGATTATCTTATTATTATTACGTCAAATAACATAAGCACATCAAAGCACTATTTATGCAGCTTGTTATGGATTTACACTAGCTTCGTCATCCCTATCCCTATAATTTAACGAAAGAAAATATTTGTCTAAAAAATAATGAAGATTTCTTAGAAACCTTTCCTGTCTAATTCCTTATTCCTTTCTCTGTTTAATTAAGTAAATTTTTTTTATTCCTGTATAAATTATTTTCCCTCTTTCTACCACTCGCATCCACTTACAACAAATATAAAATAATGGATATATCGGTGAATGGTAATCACCAAAGATAGGGAACCACTTTATCTTTACATTAAATTATAGATATAGGGATATGGATCCTCATGTGGAATGAAAAATAGTAAAATATTTCTCTGTATTTTAGCACTAGGGAACCAAATGTGAATGCTCTTAGTGGTATACTGTATCATCCAATATCATTGTTTGTCAAATCCGCTCGCCTCTTGGTTAAAAACCTAGCGGTGTTTGTGATGTTTGTTTAGTACCTTCTGACAGGAATTTTGATATTTTAGGGTCAAATGCTAACCCTGGTGGAATATACATTGCTGTTATACCGTGCATTCTTACCTGCTCCCGTCTGGTACCGGTTTTTTCTAAACAAAGAATATGGAAGCCTTTTTTCATCTTTGACAACGGGACTATATTTGACTTTCAAGCTTACATCAATCGTTGAGAAGGTATTAATTTCCATTCATTTAAAAGCAATTGAATTTCTTTTATCTTTTAAATCTTATATTACTGGGAGTTGAATAATAGTGTATGTCCTATTGATCACAGGTTGGATCCTTGTGGACTGCATTAAAGGCGTTATCACGAAAGGATGTCCATTATGGGTCATATGCAACACCGGAACAGGTATAGTGATGCAATATGTTGCTTCAAAATGCCAAATATGTTCTTAGATACTTATTTTTCTTATGGGGGTCCAATCTCAATTCTTTATATCCAACTTGCAATCACATTTCCTCTATCACCGTATAAGAAAAATGAGTTGTATTATTGTAAACGGGCTAAACAAAAAGTCTATAGACAAGCTCTATAAAACCAGCAAACATGATTTCCTGATTTTCCTCTTTGTAATATCTTAGCATTAACTGTGACAAGATGTGGGTTGGTCTGGTTAATGAGTCGCTTTTTTTTGCAAGGGTCAGCAGGGGTAGATGTGAAACACTTTTTGTTCATTTTTTTAAAAGATATTTGTAACTAATTACTGTGTTAAAACACAACAAAATCGACCCATTCATACATAAATATGGGTCAAAGTTGCCACCACCTCTACTGTAGGCGAATTCAATGTTTTTTCCCATTTATTTTTCTTTCTTTTTCTCTTATGTAACATCTTCTTGTACAATGCTTATAATTCAATGGTGTTGTTGGTAGCAGGTAATTGAAGCAGGGGACTTGTGTGCTATTTGCCAGGAAAAGATGCAAGCTCCAGTTTTGTTGCGTTGTAAACACATTTTCTGTGAAGATTGTGTTTCAGAATGGTAAGATTTCTTTAAAATTTGATGCTAAAGTTTTTATAACTATAGTACTAATTGACATATAAAATAAAATGGCGAAATATTTGATTAAATTTCAGGTTTGAAAGAGAAAGAACATGCCCTTTATGCAGATCTGTGGTGAAACCAGCAGATATACGGTCTTTTGGCGATGGTTCCACAACCATCTTCTTCCAATTGTTCTAGACTACAAACCTTTGTTTTGATATCATTCTTGATACACCCAACTTATAATCAGGAAGGATTGAATTACACAGTCCTCACCATTCTTTTCCACTAAAAATGTAGTTGAGGTTTATATATATTAATGTTTGATAAACATTGTACACCTGAGATCCCATTTTCATGCATTTTGTTGATATAAAGAACACTCGCACCCACGCACTTGTTGAGATGTCGTTGATCAGATGTAGACGCAGGTGCTTTTCTCAAAATAAGTCTGTTACCACAATTGGCCAGATAGACTCCCCAGACCTGGGCTCAATTATGCAGGCTCCACCCAATCTCCCCAATTTTACAACAGCAGAAATGCGCTTAACGGAGCCAAGAACCCATCATGTCTCACTAAACCTGGCAATCATCATCTGCTACTTGATAGATAGGTTGATTTGGGAAAAATGATATACTCGGTTCATATATGCCTAGACAATGGGTCGCTCTTAAACACTTGATAGCTTAAAAAGGTCCAAATTAATGGATGAACAAAACTCACAAATCACAATCGTTGTTTGTCGTTACTGCATAGAGCTGTAAACAAACCGAACTTTTAGTGAACAGTTTGGTGGAGAGTTTGTTTACGTTCGTTCGTGTAATAAATAAACGAACATGAATAAACGTGTGAACGTACTATGATATTGATTTAAGTTTGTTTATGTTTATTCATTAGATGTTCTTTTTTTTTTAATCTTTATTATATTTTTACATTTTTGATATTTAGTTTTTTTTTTCACTTAACTTGTGCTTTGTTTTGGAATTATTAGGTTTAAGATTATTATGAATGTTTATAATTATTAGTGAATGTTTAACCTATCTTGGAGTCGTGAAGTCTTTGAATGGTGACAGTGGACGGGTTTTATTCAAGGATCAGGACATCAAGGGGAGATAGCAAAACTACTTCAACAGTCTCTTCAACTACAGGGGGATGCATGATGAGGAGTGCGTTCACGCCCCTGTGCAAGAACGACACCAGTATAACTGTTACCACCGTGCTATCACGCTAGAGGATGTGAAGATTGCACTGAGGAAGATGAGACGGGCGAAGGTAGTTGTTCCAGATAACAAACCTATTGGGGTGTGAAAATGTGTGGGGGAGGAAGGAGTTCAGTGGCTGACTACTTTGTTTAACACTATCTTCAAAACCGGTATGATGTCGGATCAGTGTAGGGCTAGTGTTGTAGTCCCGCTCTATAAAATAAAATGTGACGCTTAGTGTTTCGAGAACTATAAGGGCATTAAGTTGTTAAGTCATACTATGAAACTATGGGAAAGAGTTATCGAGACCAGAATCAGGCGAGAAACTCAGGTGACAATGAACTAATTTGGTTTCATGCCAGGGCGGTTCACTACGGATGTGATACACATCCTTAGGAATTTGATGGAGAAGTATCGGGAGAAGACGTGTGATTTGCATATGGTGTTCATTGACCTGGAAAAGGCGTACATAGCTGATTTGGGATAGTCCTGAGAGTAAAGGGGTCCCCGAGAAATACATAGACTTAATTAGGGATATGTATGCTGGTACGGTGACTTGCATTCTTACGCATGTGGGTGACACATATTCCTTTCATGTGGGTTGGGCATCCACCAAGGGTCCCGCGTTGAGCCATTTCTCTTTGCTTTTGTAATGAATGAGATGTCTAAGTAGATCCAAGAGGCAGTTTCGTGGTGCATGTTTTTCGTCGATTATATTGTACTAGTTGTGGAGAGTAAACATCGTATGAACGGAAAGCTTGAATCATAAAAAGCAAGATCCTGCTGTTGAAGATCTAGTCAAACTGTCTAGAAGACATTCTCGTCCAATGAAGAATGTTTGTAGTGATCAGGTAGTAATGTTTTGTACTTAACGATCAAGATGACCTTAGGGAAATCAAGGGCTATCCTTGATTTTCCCTTAGCACTATATATATTGTATTCCCTGATACAGATCTGGATAGTCCATATCCGACGCCCAACCCGCAAGGCTTTTGGGGATACGAAACTCAGTTTCATTGGGTTTCTTATTCCCTACTCTATCCTTAGTTTAGTAGTTTATTTTTATTTAATAGGTTTCCTAGTTTAAGTGTGTTTCCTTTTTATTTATTTGTCTATTTAAAAAACTCTTTGTAATCTTTTTAGTTGGTTGATTATTGATTGAATAAAGAATTTTCGTTTGGAGTTATTTTCCAAACTTTCTAGCGCCGGTATTTGGCCTAGGTTTACTAACGTTGGTAATTGACGTTAGGGTTCATCGTTTTTGACATAGATCAAGTTCGATTATCTATCCATCACGCTATCATTTGGCATCAGAGCCATGGATCGGTGGAACCATAGTGATCATCGACGTAGATTCGCCGCCGGAGACAACAACGACTATCACTATGACCACCGAGATGTAGAAGAAATCAAGAGGTTGCAACAACGAGTTTATGAACTCGAGTTGCATCCGTTCTATAAAGACGAACCCATATTTGATGAAGACGGGATTATACCCGACAAGAATGAATGTTTATTGATACAAAAGCTTCTGGGCTGGATTTCTATTGAAGACGGAGAATTGGTAGAAACGACTGAACAAGTGAAAGAGAAAGACGGTGTCGATCGAAGCTATTTGCACAAGGTTGCAATCTTTGGCTCAAATTTTAGAGTTCAAATCTGAATTCCTAGAAACACAATCGGGTAATTTTTTTAGAATACATGCTACTAAATTTAGAGTCCAATTGGAATTCAAGTGGGATGCAATTAAGGATGTAAATCCATATTGTAAATCCCGTACACATCGGCGTGAAGTATGGGTCGAGTGCAATTTGAAAATTTTGAGTTACAAAAAAAAGTTGAATGGGTTTGAAAATTTTGGGATACCCATCACGTGTGGGTTCCAGTTTGAAAGGTTGGGGTATCAACTAAAGTTGGGATTTATGTTTAGAACTAATGAGGGTGAAAGGTGCGATCTATTTAAAAAAATAATAATAGAATTTGGAAATTACTGAATTTGAATACCAAACGGATGGAGCAATTTCGAAATTGGAATTCATTCCTGAAAGAAAAGTCAACATGCTAATTTCCGTAGATATTGGCGCAAGAGTTGAGAACCAGTTCGAATTTTTCGAGATAGCACCCAACTTTGGTCGATTGAATAACTACTCGAATTTTTTTAATAATTATTTAAGTTGTGGTGTAAAAAATATCAATCGGTTTTATCAAGTATGGTTCATGATTAAACGTAAGTTTAAGAAGAAAGGAGTTGTTCTCTTTAACGTTCTCAAGACTCGAGGACGAGTCTTTTTCGAAGAGGGGGAGAGGGAGAAGGATGCGGGATGGCCTGATAACCCAATAGACACGAGACCCACATGGTCGAATGGTGTTCGTTTGAAGCTGACTGAAGCGACATGTAAAGATAAACTTATAGAGTTCATCGTGATGACCTTGTTCGTAACGACGTTGAGAGGAAGACGCTGAGATATTCCGTTTGATCCTGGTGGTTTTGATCCGATGTTAAAACTCGAGGACGAGTTTTTCAAAGAAGGGGAGGATGATACATATCTGGATAGTCGATATCCGGCGCCCAACCCGTAAGGCTTTTGGGGATATGAAACTCAGTTTCATTGGGTTTCTTATTCCCTACTCTATCCTTAGTTTAGTAGTTTATTTTTATTTAATAGGTTTCCTAGTTTAAGTGTGTTTCCTTTTTATTTCTTTGTCTATTTAAAGAACTCTTTGTAAACTTTTTAGTTGGTTGATTATTGATTGAATAAAGAATTTTCGTTTGGAGGTATTTTCCAAACTTTCTAGCGCCGGTATTTGCCCTAGGTTTACTAACGTTGGTAATTGACGTTAGGGTTCATCGTTTTTTTGACATAGATCAAGTTCGATTATCTATCCATCACGCTATCATTCCCGTTGTTAGCAACTTATGCTTGATACATGCTAGAACATTGTAACAGTTGTTGAGATGATACAATAGTAGTGCCAAGTTTTCTTAATACTTGTGTTATTACTTTTGTGCATTTAACAACTTCAAGCTTAAATATATCCCTAAGTATAAGAGTGAAAGTTAACTTGTTTCCACCTGGTTAAATTTGTAAGTAATCTTGTTTAGGTTATTTAACTAATAACCATGATCCTACAAGCCTTTATCAAAGAAGAAGACGAAGAAGGCTAAAGGGAACGGGAAGAAGAAGGCGCAAGAACCAATCAAAGTTGAGCCACCGAAGGCTACAACTAATCGTACCAAGTGGCCGATAAGTGATGAAGATATTTTAAACAGCGCATGGTACCACGCCTCTGAAGACGTGGTAGTTTCGAACAAGCAAACCCATGCTACGTTATGGAAAAGTGTTCATGAGCACTAAATTGGTTGTTCTCCTCAAGTTAACTGAAGTGAGCACCATCTGAGAAGCCATTGACATATGTTAAGTCAAAGGTGGTTAGATTTAACGAGTTCTACTTGCGAATCAAGTATCCTACAAAAGTGATTGGTCGGATGAGCAATATCTTGAAGAAACTTGATCGTTATTCATTAATGATCCTAGAAACGAGAACTCTAATGCTTTTAGATATGAGCATGTTTGGAAGATTGTTTAGCACAATCTACAATTAGCTAGTTTTGTATGAGTTAATCAAACCCCCAAAAGAACCAAGACAAGCAACATTGGGGAGTATACTAGTTCTGCCTCTGAGGCCAACTTTGACGATACTCCTGAATTTGATATTACATTAGATGATGATGATGATGATGATATACTTGGAGAACAACAACCTCCTTCAACTTCGTCCTCATCCTATGGGAAGGGACGAAGCTAAAGCGGCTGCAAGGGCAAAGGCCAAAAGTGCATCATTATCCATGTATCATGAATATAAGTACCGTTAAATAGTACCCTAACCATCAATCCCACTTAGTAGAGTTCTTGCTCTTTTTTTTTGAACGACTAACACATACACACATACTCTCTCATTTACACTAGTATTCTAAATTACACCAATCTCAAGTTTTGAACTTGGATCTCCACCAAAGAGAACATTGTCTTTTACCACTGGGCTACACCCTAAATGATATGATTTGTTCCTTTAGTTACAGGTCCCGGTTCAAACTAGGGATTGGTGTAATTTAATTTGTGGAGTAGAGTACGAGTATAATACATTTGTCATTAAGAGGTATGTGTAGCCATGGAGCCCCTTCCTAGGACAAATCACGACGCGTGACGGTTCAGTAAGCAAGGGGCTCGATGGGAAAAAGTGGTATAATGGATGAAACCCCAAAAAAACTCTATTTCAAAAAAAAAATAGAATCAAAGAACCAATCACAAACAAGGGGGATGCACTATCCATATGGTGCAGAAGGGGCTTAGGGCACTATAGATATGAGTGTGTAGTGGTTTTGGAGCGCTATGGTGTTTCATGAACCCTCCTAACACTCCATTGCACATAGCCTAGAAAAATAATACCAAAACTAAGTAGAAAACAGCCCCCTCCTCACACACACACACACACACACATATATATATATATAATATTTTTTAATTATTCATTTTGTTAATGTTGGGTATTTGAAATAACGATGCTGTGTTGAAGGTGTCTTTAAAGGATTGAAAATCTGATATGCTAGTGATGTGATGATATGTTGGAAATGAACATGGAGTGTTAAGGCTGGCCGTAGTGATGGGATGTCACCCCCCGCCCTTATAATGCCTTAATAGCGACGAAGAGAGGATATGTAGTGGTGGTAACGCTCATGGCGCCCGATATTTGATTTTTGACATGAGAGGGGCGTGATGATGATAGTGTCAGATGGGGAAGAAGCCATTTATGGTGCCGATGGGGGTGGTGTATCCGACGCTATAGAGGCGTTATAGGAGGAGGTGGCGCCCCGGAGCCAATTACACATAGTCTAATATCATAGATGCTATTAACCATGCTAAATTAGAAAGAAGAAAAAAACAAACAACTTTCATCAACTAGAAATGTACATCGGAAAGTTTATTAAATGTAATTGATAGTTTTTTTGGGAACGGCAAACGTAATCGATATATATTAAATATACATCGGAACTTGATTTTTTTAAGGGGCCTACAATTTTGCTCTAACACTTTTTTTTGAACGGGCAACTAACATTAAAAAAAAACAAAAAACTAGCAAGATGCTAGTAGAATACAAAAGCGTCTCTAGATGTATATTAGATATACATTGGAACTAGAATTTTTTTAGGGGACCCACAATTTTGATTTAACACTTAGTTTTTTAAAAAATGTCAGCCGCTCTCTGGTTTTGAACCCTGGTCACCTAATTGTTTCTAAATGTGCTCACAAGCCACTTGATCTACATGGTTTTTGTTTCTAAGGACAAGTGGTATACATGGTGTTATCATGTCACGTAGGCGATAACTGGATAACACCATCTTTTAACACCAAGTGTGGTATACTCGTGTGATGGTGTGGTGTTGAAGATTAGTTTAAACACAAAAAAAATTTAAAAAGAAAATGTGTGGCATGTTTTGATTGGAGGAGAGCTACCACACAAGTTTCTTCACGCCGTTGAAATCCTCATGCAAACCCATCAATGCAGATGGATAACACCACACGAGGGTGGACACCGTTGACATGGCGTGAAGCCCTCCATGCCAGCTTCAACGCCGGTATACCCGGTGCTCTAAATGTTAAACAAATAATATTTATCAATATTTACATAAGAATATACTTAAAATTTCGGGCCCTCCAAAAAATTTCACATTTCACGTACGGATTTGAGGGGGTGCACGTACACCATCTGGGCCTATACTAGTTTCGTCCCTGCATACCGAAGAAACAAAGGTCGTTTTCTTCTTTATTACCCTATATATGATATATGATGGAAGTGCTCCATACAAGTGATTTTAGATGACGAACCATCACTAATGACAAGTTCTTCGGTACCATCATAGCTAGGTAGCATGAAGTGATAAGGCATTGAGGTTGGTGGTGATATGGTGAGACGCCCCCGCTTTGGAAAAGCCAAGTTGAGTTGAGGTTGGGATTGCTGGTAGAAACATTCATCGTGTGTGCAGCTATAAACTGACCGTGTGTGGACTGCAAAAGTGGTAGTGGATTGGTGCAAAACGGTCATGATTGATTAACTTTTCATGAAGCTCGTGAAAGGAGATTGGTGTGTCACAGGCATGGACGACCTCCGGCCAGGGGCGGTACTGGTGTAGGCCCAGAGGGTGCACGTGCACCCCGTTAATTATATACGTGCACTGGAAAAAAAGTAAATATTATTTTTAAATTTTATATTTGCATGTGCAACCTCTTAAGAATTTTTGAAGCTCTTTAAATATTTTTTTAGTTCCGCATCTGATGATATCTATCATCGGTTTGTAGGAAGCTTGATCTAAACCAATATCCCTGACATCTTCCAAGTCCTTTTTCTCCCCAAGAATAGAGAGTTCATCAACATTAAGGGTCTTGATAGATTGCTTGTAATCGGTGATGGACTGATTCGGTGTCTTAGAAGATGTTAAATCTGTTTAATGTGCCCGTGAGAAGAAGAAGCATATGTAGAGAACCTTCCAAGCTTCAAAGGGCAATATTGTACATGTTACAGACCAAACAGGAGAGCTCAACCCAAAAGACTAGTCTGATGGGTGAGAGAGCCCACTTGGTCTATAAACCCCACATCAGTTGCCCATACAACCAATGTGGGACAAGTCTCATACCTTGCAATGTTACCGATCCATAACAATCGACCCTCCTTAAGGGCCAACGTCCTCGTTGGTCACGGCTGGCTCTCTCCAAGTCACCACTCCGTGAGCCACCACTCCGAGGTCTCGTTGGTCACGACCACGTTGATCACGGCTAGCTTCCTCTAGGTCACCACTCCGCGGGCCACCACTACGAGTCTGGCTCTGATACCATTGTTACAGACCAAACAGGAGAGCTCAACCCAAAAGACTAGTCTAATGGGTGAGAGAGCACACTTGGTCTATAAACCCCACATCAGTTGCCCATACAACCAATGTGGGACAAGTCCATACCTTGCAATGTTACCGATCCATAACATATTGGTGACGAGGGGAACATGGCTTGATTCGATGACCAAATAAAAATTGGATTTTAAAACATTGCATATCTTAAATTTATTTTCATTGAAAACTTTACGTGAATAACTACGACAAGGGAGAACTAAATTAGAGGAATTGACTACAACACATAAGGAAATAATAGCAACTTATTAAATAAAATCTATAATTAATTATACAACTCATATATCAAAATATATTACCAATATGGAGGAATACGACTTCATAAACTTCTGTTTAAGATTTTTCTAGTGTCACAAACATTTTTATTTAGGGAAAAATAGGTTTTAATAATACAAGTTTTACTTAGTTGACGGATAATAATACGAGTTTTAATATTTCCTCACAATAATACCAGTTTTGTAGGGTATTGGATTATAACGATACAACGTTAGTTTTTTACTAACAGTGTGGGTTGCTGACTTAGCATAAAATAAGGGACTATTTTATAGTTACTTAAAATGGAGGGGTTATTTTGTAAGTTATATTAAATCTTGTATTTTCCCCCCATTTTGACCCAACAACCAAACACACCACTTATGTGTGTGTCTCCAGAGAGTAGCAGCCAAAGGGGGCTACCCCAGTTTTCCGGCGACGTAACCAGGCCGACGAGCGGCGGTTCGCGGTGCTGCCACGACGGTGAGCCGATTTTTGAAGACAATCTCTTCCTCTCTCCTTTTTCTTGTCGAATCCATTCTCCCCCTTGTGGTTTTCGGGTTCGGTGTTCAAAAAAACGAAACGACACCGGCGACGGTTGCTAGGGTTCCGCCTAGGAGCAGCGGCGTCACCGCTGTTCTGGTACACTTCGGAGACGAAGGTTTAATCTCGTGTTTTCTTTTGCCCATCTTGATTTCTTTTCAAAAATCGACTCGTCCGCCTGGTTGCGTATCAAAAATCTGGAATGTATTAAATGGGGGAAAGTCCACCACCCCCGTCTCCATCATTCTCGTGTTTAATAATTCAACATCCATCCTTGATTAAATCCAAATCAGTTTTGGGCCAAAACAGGTAGTGATGACGGATTCTTTGGTTCATCAGTGAAGGGGTAGTGGTGGATGCGAGTTTATGGAGGCGAAATGTGTCGACTTGCAGACCGGTGGTTTTGGCCGGAGGTTGCACTCGCCGGCCGGCCTTTCTCCCCTCCGTTCTTCTTCTTTTGTTTTTTTTAATTTTTTTAAACTTTTTCTTATTAATGTATAGAAATTTACATAAATAGTCTATCCATTTTAATTACTTTGTTAAAAGAAACATATAGTATGCCACGTCAGCAAAAACTAATACCGTTAGTAAAAAACTAACGGTTTATTGTTATAATCCAATACCTATAAAACTTGTATTATTGTGAGAAAATTTCAAAACTCGTATTATTATCCGCCAACTAGGTAAAACTTGTATTATTAAAATCCGTTTTTCCTTTATTTAGCTACAAGTTGTTTCATATCATATATTTTTTCTTTTCTCAGTTTATAGCTGCACACGATTTTAACTTACCAATTACGAATTTCATTGACACCGGCCAATTTCATTTTATTAAAATGTGAACACCAAAACTTCACAGCAAACATAAACATTCATACGTACCACTTTCATTGAAAAAAAAAACCCTAAACCTTTTTGTCTTCATCATATTTTCATAAAATAAACATTAAACTTTTTTGTCTTCTTGCACCTCCACGTCCTTCACCTTCCCCTTTTTCTCATGATCAGCTGCAGCAACGTCCTCCTCCTTCATGCTTTCTTCATCTTTCTCATCCTGATCAGCACCAGCTGTCTTATCAAAATTGTTTTTTTTCCAATCGGTTCTTGTATCTTGTGACTTGAACAACAACCTCATTTAGAGTAAGTATGTAGTAAACTTTTATTTCGTTATTCTATTAGCTTTAAATTACTAGCTAGCTAGCTCTTTCATGATTTTCCTAAATTAGGATAAGGGAAAAAGACAAGAATGGCCATGTTGACCATTATTGGGACCAAAATAGCCATTTGACTTTCTTTCTCTTGAAATAGCCACTTAACTACGGTCTTGACGACCGTAGTTACGGTCTTGACGACCGTAGGTCTACTGAGCCAATCACACTTTGCCACGTCACCACGTACGGTCTTGACGACCGTAGTTACGGTCTTGACGACCGTAGTTACGGTCTTGACGACCGTAGTTACGGTCTTGACGACCGTAGTTACGGTCTTGACGACCGTAGTTACGGAGAAGATGAACGGACCTACGGTCGTGAAGACCGTAACTACGGTCGTCAAGACCGTAACTACGGTCGTCAAGACCGTACGTGGTGACGTGGCAAAGTGTGATTGGCTCAGTGGACCTACGGTCGTCAAGACCGTAACTACGGTCGTCAAGACCGTAACTACGGTCGTCAAGACCGTAACTACGGTCGTCAAGACCGTAACTACGGTCGTCAAGACCGTAACTACGGTCGTCAAGACCGTAGTTAAGTGGCTACTTCAAGAAAAAAAAAGTCAAATGGCTATTTTGGTCCCAATAGTAGTCAACATGGCTATTATTGTCTTTTTCCCTTAGGATAAACAGTGTGGATCTCCTAGTTCGCTGTTGGCAAACGGTTTGGTATCAATTTCCGGAGAAGAGTTGTTTTCTCGGATCCTTCCGGCAAGTTTTCTTCCGACGTGTCGCATAACTCCCGATTTGAGAAGAGTGTGGAGCTTTATGTCACCAAACGTTATGACAGAATGTTTTATTACATCTCACACTCTGGCATTCCGCAAAACCATATTAAGATCAGCAGGAAAGGCCAGGCAGCCGTGTAAAGTCACCGGAAAAGTGCCCGATAAGATTTCAGCGATTATCTCCCTAGGGTCGGTGGGATTGTTATCAGGCACTTTTCCGGTGACTTTCATATGTCGTCTTTTTCTGCTAATCTTAACCTGGTTTTGCGGAATGCCAGAGAGTGGGATTTAATAAAACATCTTGTCATAACGTTCGGTGACATAAGCTCCACCCTCTTCTCAAATCGGGAGTTATGCGACAGGTCGGAAGAAAACTCGCCGAAAGGATCCTAAAAAGCAACTCTTCTCCGAAAATTGATACCAAATCGTTTGCCACCAGCGAACAAGAAGATCCACACTGTTTATTGTAATTTGGAAAAAATTAGGAAGGAGCTAGCTAGATAGCTAGTAATTTAAAGTTAATAGAATAACAAAATAAAAGTTTACATACTCTTAAAAGGGTATCTCCCAAACGTTGCTTTTAAAGACGCCATTGCGTCTCCTCCATTGAATTTGAGAAACTTGAGTTCAAAGTTCTTGATTTGGCCAGTGAATGAATCCCAAAGCTCTGTACGTAGAAATATTGAAAAAAAATCAATTAAACTAGCTTATAAAAGATGCTGAGAAAGAAACAGTAGCTTTAAGACCGGATAGCTGTGGGAACTGCACGTGACGTCGGAGCCGCCGGAGCTTTCCTGGTGATTTCCGAGACCCTAGTAAGGGCCGGGCGTGTCGTACCTCATCATCGTCATCTTCTTGCAGGACTGAAATTGAAATGAAAGAGCGCACCAGCTATTGTACGGAATATGTGGTCCCATCTCACTCTGTTATTTAAAAATTGTCCCCACCAAAACGGTTTTTTTTTAAAGGCAATTTATTCACCACAAAGCTAAAATAACGACATGCAAACAAGACAATTACATGCATACACCAAGACGAAACACAGACGAATTAATACAACACCAAAAGAACACTCCATCACCTAAAGGTTTTACCATTCGCCCTATTTCTCACCAAAAAAAAAACTCATTCTTTAATGTTAATCACAATATGTTGACCCGAGTGTCTCCGACATTTGAAAACACGATCATTACGAGCCCACCATAATGACCGCAACGGCCTCCCCTCTCGTTTGGCTTGCCATTTCTCGAAATAATATTTAACGGTACAAAACGTGGATTTTCCTCTAGTAAGTTTTAAGCACCCATAAACATTTATTAATTTGTTCATAACAATTAACGTGTTATTACTTATTTTTTTTTAACGGCTGCAATTTTATTAATCTAGCAAGTTGCTAGATGATGAAACAAAAAGTCTCGCTCAAGTGATAATAAAGTGATTATGAACAAAGTTTAGAATGAATCAGATATTTAAATGAGAGATAGACGAAAGAGGGATTTTATGAGGAAATGTCACATGCGATTACACATAGTTAAAGTGTAGAAATGGCAACATCCTTATCTCAGCTAATTAATCCCCTATTTATAGGAGTTGAGTGTCTTCGAATCCACTTGTGCCCATCCAGCCCTTGCTCCGCAAGTGCTATTCACATGCCCATATAACATCCTTACTGCTTGTGTCATAATTAATACCTGCAACATTTAACTAGGATGTGACTTAATTATGTCGGCGTCGGATGGGAAACACATCTGACACCTATACAGTATCATAATCGACCATCTTCCAAGTCTTTTTGATATGTCGCAGTGAAGTAGCATGTGCTCAACCGTTTCCGAGTTTGTACAGCACCACGACCATAAATCATTGGGCAGTTTTACACCCCTTTTGATCAGCTCGTGATTGACCGGAACCCGACCCAAGGCTGCCTTCTATGTAAACAAATTGACTTTCTTGGGGACACATTTTAACCATGTATGGTTATAATCGAATGGGCCAGCATGGTCCTCGATTTTCCTCCTGATGTTTGCTGTGGAGAATATCGAATCAGTGGACCCTAACCATAACCATTTGTCTTGAGGAGAGTAGAAATTGTGTCTTTGGATTATGCTTTCTAATTGCTGGATTGATGAGTGATCTGTTGGTGGGTTGCTCCAATTCCACGAGGGGGGCTGGTTAAGGGGAAGATTTGGGCATCTTTGGGCCACTGTGCATGATTTATTTTTTTCAAGGTTGTATAGATCATGGAACTGATCACGTAAACAACCATAGGTTAACCAAGAATCATGCCAAAAGGAGATTGAGGAGCCATCTCCGACCACTGCCTTAACCTCATTACGAAAGTCTATATTGTAAATTGCGAGCTCCAAGATTGATGAGCAGATGGGTTTCCAATAGCCGGCAATCGATTTTTTTTAAAGGAAAAAAACCATGGATCCATGGAGAGTGATGGATTGCTGCAATGACCTTTGCCCATAATGAGTTTTTATTCGATTTGAAACGCCAACCCCATTTGAAAATTAACGCAAGATTGGCAGCTTTTAGATTGCCCATACCAAGACCTCCATTTGATTTGGGAGCCATTAGCCTTTCCCATGAGACCATGCTATTTTTGAGGTTCTTGAGTTGTTGCTGCAAAAGAAATCTTTCCTTATTTTTTCGAGGGACCTGATAATGGATGAAGGAGCACGAAATAAGGAGAGATAATAGATCAGAAGACTTCCTAATACCGATTTGATGAGTGTGAACTTGCCCCCTTGCGATATGTTGACGGCTTTCCAGTTGCTAAGCCTCGATTTAAATTTTTCGATCACCGGCAACCAATTTTTTGTCAGTTTCATGTTTGCCCCGATCGGCACCCCTAAATACGTGAAAGGGAAGCAGTCCATCGAACAATTGAGGATGTTTGCAACTTGGGACGTACTCTCTGCTTAAATATTAATGCCATAAATTTTGCACTTTTCGAAGTTGACCTTAAGTCCGGAGGCGAGATAAAAACAGTTTAAGAATCTATTTAGGAAGTGAGCATTTAAAGTAGATCCTTCGCCAATGAAAATGACGTCGTCCGCGTAGAGGAGATGTGAGATTGTGGGGCCATTGTTTGGTAAAACAATGCCTTTAAATTTACCGATTTTCACAGCAGTTGAGGAGGCAATGTGCAACGCCTCCATAGCTATAATGAACAAGAGAGGGGATAGTGGGTCGCCTTGTCGAACCCCTCTATGAAGTTGGAATTCATTTGTAGGCGAGTCGTTGACAAGAATGGAGGCATGAGCGGATTCAAGACAACCACGTATCCAAGTTCTCCAACGGGTTGGGAAGTGCATTTGGAGCATTGTTGAGTCTAAGAAGTTCCAATTTAGACTGTCGAAGGCTTTCTGAAAATCCACTTTGAAAAGCATAGCCTCGTGTTTGGCATGCTTGATCCATGAGACCGACTCATTTAGGAGTAAGGGACTGTCTAGTATCGATCGACCTTGAATATATGGCACTTTGGGTGTCACTGATGACATCTCCTAGCTATGACCACCTTGAGTCTGATTGCAGAGAGTTTTTGATATTATCTTGTATATGGATCCAATTAGGCTGATGGGCCTGAATTGAGATATCAACAGGGGGTCTTTTTTCTTTGGAATTAAGGCAATGAAGGACGCGTTGCATCCTTGACTGATGACACCTTCTCATAGAATCGCTCAAAAATGTCAAGCAATGAAGGGCTTAAGATCTCCCAATGGGTTTTTATGAACTTGAAGTTGAAGCCGTCGGGGCCGGGTGCTTTGTAAGTTCCACATTCCGAGGTGGCAGCCTTGATTTCAGCAAGTGTGAAGGGGTTTACGATGACTTCAGCTTGGCTTGAGGATATTTTTTTGAAGTCGTTAGATTGAAACAGTGGTATGTTGGTTATTGGCTCTTGGAACTTTTCTTTGAAGAAATTGAGGGCTATCTCTTTGATTGAATTTGGATTTGTGTGCCAAGAACCATTTAGTAGCAGCCCGTTGATTCGGTTTTTGGAGAGACAGTTGTTGAGAAAACCGTGAAACAGTTTCAAGTTTTCATCCCTTCTACCAACCATTTGATTCTAGACTTCTGAATGATATCATTTGATTTGTTGTCATGAATTTCCTTTAGCTTTTCCATGGAATTCAGCCTCGTGAGACATTCGTGATCAGTTAATCCCAACGTTTTAGCCTTTAGTTCTAAGCCAGAGATTGTGTCTTGCAGAATTTTTGTTTCGTGATTGTTCCTCAGTCGGTTTTCTTTGTTCCAACCTTTTAAGGCCGATTTAATGCATTTCAATTTGAATGCCAATTTTCGATCAGCTCGAAATTCCGGGGGGGGGGGGGGGGGGGACAGAACTGTTAAAAGCTTGAGATACTGTCTCATTATAACCTGGTAGACTTTGTTGGATTCAGGCCCCACTTAACTCACGATCAACACACACAAAACTAACGTATGAATGTATGTAAGTCAAGATTAAATCTGTAGAAGATAAAAGAATGGAGAAAGATGGCAACTTTTTATTCAATAGTATAAGATGCTATAAATAGCCACAGAGTAAACAAACGTGGACTAAACTACTACCTAAAAACATGGACAAACAATGACCACTTCTTCACCAACGTGCTGATCCATCTAGCTCGGTCAACCATTACCAAGTCCAACTATTATCCTAAGCTTCAAATATTCACGTTAACAATTGTAAACTTAATTTATTCCATGCAAACTAACTAATAACCATAAGTAATTAAGGCTGTGTTTGGCGCACTAGCTGAAAAGCTAGCTGCTAGCTGATAAGCTAGCTGTTAGCTGATAAGCTAGCTGACAAGCTAGCTGCTAGCTGATAAGCTAGCTGCTAGCTGATAAATTATAAGCTAGCTGATAAGCTAGCTTATAAAAAATAACGTTTGGTAAAAACTAGCTGATAAACTAGCTTAAAAAAATAAAATGACATAAAAGTACATGTCATAAATGTAAATAAAGATATTTATTTATAAGTTAGGGAAGGGTAAAATTGGAAATATTATAAAAGCTAGTTGAAAAGCTAGTTGAAAAGCTACTCCAACTAGCTTTTCAAAAGCTAGCTTATAAGCTAGCTTATAAGCTAGCTTTTTGACGTTACCAAACGGGGCTTTTAAAAAAAGCTAGCTTATTAAAAAAGCTCCGTTTGGTAACGTCAAAAAGCTAGCTTATAAGCTAGCTGATAAGCTAGCTTATAAGCTAGCTTATGGCGCGCCAAACACGTCCATAAGCTAGCTTTTGAAAAGCTAGTTGGAGTAGCTTTTCAACTAGCTTTTCAACTAGCTTTTATAATATTTCCAATTTTACCCTTCCCTAACTTATAAATAAATATCTTTATTTACATTTATGACATGTACTTTTATGTCATTTTATTTTTTTAAGCTAGTTTATCAGCTAGTTTTTACCAAACGTTATTTTTTATAAGCTAGCTTATCAGCTAGCTTATAATTTATCAGCTAGCAGCTAGCTTATCAGCTAGCAGCTAGCTTGTCAGCTAGCTTATCAGCTAACAGCTAGCTTATCAGCTAGCAGCTAGCTTTTCAGCTAGTGCGCCAAACACAGCCTATAAGCTAGCTTATAAGCTAGCTTTTTGACGTTACCAAACGGGGCTTTTAAAAAAAGCTAGCTTATTAAAAAAGCTCCGTTTGGTAACGTCAAAAAGCTAGCTTATAAGCTAGCTGATAAGCTAGCTTATAAGCTAGCTTATGGCGCGCCAAACACGTCCTAAATACCAAATAACGACCCTTACTAATGACCCGCTAACCCGTGACCCCTAAATAAACGATTAACCCAACAGACTTAACCACGAGTTGAAAAATCTAAAAGGAGGAGCACCAAAATCAAGAATGTTAGTGATTAAGATGAGCGGGCAATGGTCAAACAATTCTCGAGGCAAAGCCACAAGCGTTGCATCCGAGATGGGATACGAGGATTCTGTCAATCTTACTAAATTTGCTCTCATTTTTGGACATATAAGTAAATTTGCGCCCACCCATTTTAAATTCTTTTAGACTCTAATTGTGAATGAAGTTGTTAAAATTTGTGGCACTGGATAAACAAAATTCAGAGTTAAGACGATCACCGGGGAATCTAACCCCATTGAAGTCATCGAGTAAGATTGAAGGAGTGTTTGGAAAGTCAGCGAGCCTTGAGCCTAGAGCCAACCTGAGGGAGTTTTTGGAGAGGGGGTCTTGTGGAGCGTGTATGTTTATTATGAGCATATTTTCTTGTGTACCAACCATGGTACCAAAGATGAGAAGATAATTTCTATCTTTGATCAGGGGTCTCATATGCAGAGTAATCCGCCCGTTCTTCCAGTGGAATTGACTATTTCTGAGTCGAAGATTTGTCTACCCCAGATGGAATGAAGGTTGATATCACTCGGATCGGATCTTTGCAATTCTTGTATGGCAATGAAATCTATATTATTGGAACTTTTCATTCTTTTGATCCAGTTCCATTTGTCGTAACCGTAACCGATGCCGCGAGAATTAATGGATAAATAATTCATTGGAAAAGGGTGGTTCAGGAGTATTTTGGGCCAGAGTTGTGCCCGAGGATTCACTGGAAATCTCATTGTTAAAGTCGGTGTTTTTGTAACCAGACCAGACCATACACCGGTTCGGTTCAGGCCTGTTGGACCATAGCGGCTAGAACCAGCCGGTTCGTGCGGCTCACTGGTCAAACGGCTAAAACCAGCTAGCAGGTTGGACCAGATTTTTGTACATTTTGTGAAGATGTGCGTGAATTCCATTTTATAAGTGGTTTGCGCTTAAAGAAATCTTTAATGGGTCGATGTGGGATTGGAATGGTGTAGCATTTAAATTTATAAGAGGCTTGAACTGTAAGGAAACAAGGCAGCGGTGATGTGGGATCGAGAGAAATTAGAAGAGAGACCTGTGTATTTGAAGTTGGTCGAAATACCACTTGATAAACAAAATGGTTGTTTTGTTTAGTAATTATCCTACTGCCATTTTAAAATGTTGTTGTAAGTTCATCGCTCTTCGATTGATCCACCGGTTTGTATATTATCCAACATAAACATAGTTATACATACATATTTGTATGTATAAACTTTTAGGAGATATTATATTTTTGATAAAAGTATACAAATGGATATATTTTACTTTTAAATTATTTATTAAGTCACCCGGTTCTAAAATCCGGTTGAACCGGTCTGACCGGTCCGAACAGGTAAGGTGACCGGTTTGATGTCCGGTCCGGTTCTCAAAGGAGTCTTTGACAAAAAGAGGGGATTCAAGACAGTTGACTTTAGAAAAGGGTGGTTGGGCCATGATGGGGGAAATGGGGGGGGGGGGGGGGGGTTGTGTGAAACGAGGGGGGCTTTGGCAGTGCTTTTCTGGAAGAGCTGGTTTTTTTTTTTTGAACGGCGAATGGCATTAGAAAAACGGGCACTCTAGCAAGACACTAGAGGCCGGACACAACAAGAACATTACAAAGAAAAAGAGAACCAATCCTTCCAACAAACGAAAAAAGGATCGGTCATTACAACGATTAGAATACCACAGAAAACTCCAACTTTTAATCTCCAAAACAACCCGAGCTATCGAGGGGGGGCGTTGATTGAAAATCGTCTTGTTGCGCTCGTTCCATAAAACCCAACAACCAGTGAGGAAAATGAACTCCACCGCCTTCATCTTATGAATCGGAACATATGCATCCTTGAACAAGTTGAAGATGTCCACCACAGAGAAGGCAAAAATCGGAGGGATACGACACCATTGTGCCACCACTTGCCACACCATATTCGTGAAGCTGCAACCCGTGAACACATGATTCACTGACTCCGCCTAGTCGCGCACAACACACAATCAACGTTATCCACGGGAATGTTTCTAATACTCAAAGCATCTTTGGTCGGTGGTCGTTCCAGAATCGCACGCCACGCCAAAATATTAACTTTGGCAGGGACGTATTTGCACCAATTCAAAGGGAAGGAAGCCTGATTCCCAATTGAATACACCATCAAATTGCGAACAGATTTAACCGAGAATGCCCCAGAATCATCGCCATTCCATCGCCAAACACCATTCGTCTCCGTGCACTGCTCCGCAAAACACACACTTGAACTGTTTAAAAATGACAGCGAGCCGACAATGGCCTTCCACGTACCAGTGGTCGTCGCTCGGAGAGGGAGAAAAGACAAGCTTCCCACCCGAGCATGTATGCTCTTTATCACCTTTCACCATAACCGGCCCTATTCAGTTTGATATCTCCATGCCCATTTAGATAACATACCCACATTCGATACTTGGAACGGAACAATCCCCAGACACCCAGCCTCCTTGGGTTTCAACACCGCCTTACGAGCAACCCAATGGATCTTTCGCCGAGACAAGTCTCCACTCCACAGAAAATTGCTACGGATACTTTCCAGAGCGTTGAGAACAACTTTTGGGGCTCGGAAAACCGAGAAGTAATAGGTTGGGAGGCTGTCCAACACTGCTTTGATGAGTGTAAGTCTCCCCCCTATTGAAAGGCATTTAGCCTTCCAACCCGACAATCGTTTTTTAAAGGTATCCACAACCTTGTTCCAATGTCTAATCTTGTTCATATTCGCGCCAACAATCATAGCCAAGTACTCGAAAGGGAAATTGCTAACCTTGCATCCCATCTTACCAGCCTTATTGGCAATCTCATGAGGAGAAACGTTGACGCCTACCACTCCACATTAAGCAAGGTTAACCCGGAGGCCCGACACTAAGAAAAATCCCCAAAGCAGCCTACGGAGGTTTATGAAATTTTGTTCGGTCTAAGCTCCCATGATCATCACGTCATCCGCAAAGAGGAGGTGAGATAGCTCGGGCCCGTCGTTAGGAAGCTTTAAACCATGGAACACCCCACAAGACACCGCCTTAGAAAACATGAGATGGAACGCCTCCATAGCTATGATGAAAAGATAAGGTGAGAGGGGATCGCCTTGCCTCACACCTTTGAGCCCAATGAACTCCTTTGAGGGGGACCCGTTGATAAGAATCGAGGATCTAGATAAAAGGAGAACCCCGCGAACCCACTTTCTCCATAACTCGGGGAAATTCATTTGAGTAAGAACTGAGTCCAAAAAGTCCCAATCAAGAGAATCGTAAGCCTTATTGAAATCAATTTTGAAAAACATAGCTTCACGTTTAATTCTTTTAACCCACGATAACACTTCGTTGATGATAAGGGGCCCGTCGACGATATTCCTCCCCGACACAAAAGCCATTTGGCTATCCGAAATAACAGTCTTCATCACCGTCTTGATCCTGTTGGCTAAACCCTTGGAAACCACCTTGTTAATACACCCAAGAAGGGTGATAGGCCTGAAATCGTCAAAGGTATGCAGGTCTTTGGCCTTGGGAATGAGGCATATGAAAGAGGAAGCGCAGCACCTGTTAAGAGATCCTTTAAGGAAGAAATGATCAAGGACCCTTTTAACATCCATTCCCAGAACGTCCCAAAAATGCTTAATAAGTTTAAAATTGAAGCCGTCCGGGCCCGGGGCCTTCTCGTCACCACAATCCAAACCGCTAGCTTAATCTCATCCAAACTTAAAGGAGCAGTAAGGAACTGGGCCTCATCATCAGAAATACGATTAATTCCCATGCACAACATATACGGTTTTTTGCCCTCCACCGACTTGAACTTCTCCTGAAAGAACCTCCTGGCCTGCTCCTTGATCTCATTCGGATCCTCATGCCAAACGTTACCGACACGAACTCCGTTGATACGCTTAGAAGCAAAGTTGTTCTTCATGAGCCCGTGAAAAAAACCGTATTTTCATCGCCAAGAGTAGCCCATCTAGCACGAGATTTTTCGGCAATATCGGCCCTATGCAACCCCTCCAAGTACGCTAACTCACTCTTTGCACAACCCCACATCAAGCATTCATCCTCCGACAGCACACGAGCTTCAGACGTCGCGTTCCAAAAATCACACTCCTCCTCTAAAACTCTAACTTTACTGCTTTTCTTCGCTTTCACCTGGGAATTCCATGCCTTAATGGCCTCTTTTATTCTTTTCAGTTTGCAATGAAGGATCATATCTGCCTCCCCCAAATCAGGAACCGAAGCCGACGCCCTTTCCACCACCTCTCTGAGATCCGGATGATCAAGCCATGAAGAGAAAAAACGGAAAGGGGTTGGGCCAAAATCCACCGAAGACACCTTGAGCACAATAGGGATGTGATCCGACCACTTACGAGGAAGAGCCGTCAACATCGCATTGGGCCACTTATTATAAAACCCGTCACAAACCAAAAACCTGTCGATCTTACTGGATTTAATGCCTTGGCCATACGAGAAGGTAAATCTTGACCCACACATGGAATATTCAAAAAGACCAGCTTGATCAATAAAGTCGTTAAATACCTCCGCACCCTTGGCGTTAAAGGAGGAAAGTAGGCGGTCTTCGGGCACCCTGACTTCATTAAAATCACCGGCGAGAAGCCAAAACCCAGGGTGCTGATATCTCAGATTGAGAATCAAATTCCATAGCTCACGTTTTTCCCGAGCCGATTGAGGCGCATAAACGTTGCACACATTAATCACCTCATCAGAACCCCTAACCTTACCCGATGTGAGAAGGAAGTACCTATGCTTCACCGTACCGGATAATTGAAAAACCTTGGGATCCCATACAGAGATCAAACCACCTGAGTTACCAGACGCCAAGACAACCTCCCACTCGTAATGAAGATTCCCCCAAAGAGCCCTAGTGGGAATCCGATTAGCATCAGAGCATTTGCTCTCTTGAATACAAAGGAACGAAACCCTGTGACTCCTTCTCAACCTAGAGATCCAATCAATTTTGGATCCCCCCAGTCCTTTGTTGTATAAAGACAGAAAATCCATTAGAGTAGAACTTGACCCCCTATGTTTTTGATGACCCCCACAATCTGCTTCTCACACACGGAAAAATCCAGTCCAACGCACAGCCCAACCTTAATTGTACTGGACACTTCTTCTTCCAACTCCTTTCTCGACAACCCATCCTTCATCCTATCGTCCGACCCCCACACCGATGATCTTTTAGAATCCCTGGATGAAACAGTCTTAGTGCGCACCCCGTCGCCTTTTCTTTTAGAAACTGAATTCCAGAAGATACGTTTCCCACCTCCTCCATGGAATTGCCCCCGATTTACTCCATTAGTACCTCTTTTGTGGTAGGAGTTGAACTTGGTCGAAGGGGGAAGAGAAATGCCAACCTCCATCTCTGACGATTGATTTGAGGCCAAAGACCCATTAAGATCCGGAATATTAGTAATTGGGGCCGATAAACAGTTATCGACAAACATAGTGGGCTCAATATCATCAGGCCCGACACCCGACCCATCTTGAATCACCCCATGGGAATTACCATTGGATGTGGGCTTCTCAACCACCCGACAACTCTCCCCAGCTGATGTAGGGTTTTCCAAGAAAATCACATCATTGTTTTTCTCTTTACTACATGCCTCAGGACTCTTGGGAATGTTCACAGCCGCCTTACCGTTTTCCATGCAATCACCACCATTATGCCCGAAACCCAATGGAGGCTCTTCGTCTGCCCAATCCTCCCACTGGTCGTCCTCCTCCCAATCCTCGCCGTCGTCCTCCTTACCGATTTCTGGCGACAGAGTCGGCGGCGGTACCGTCTCCTCCTCCATAAAATTAGGAGTCCATGGACTCGAATCCTCCTTCACCATGACAGTATGTATCGACTCCTTCCAGTGAATGATCACTGTTTCATCAATCGATTTCCACGAGTTAGTTAGGACATGAACCGAGCCACCGGAGACATCTTCTAACATCCAAGATGATTGTGACGGCCAGATAATGCGCCCAAAACCTTTAGAAATTGTGTCGTAGGTCACATCATCCCTTAGGTGTGACGGAACCACCATAATCTTTAAACCATCGATCATCAATCTTGGGAAGGTTTGACCATTCCATATCTCTAATGAACCAAAATACTTCTTCCACCCTGTCACTTTGGATAACAGAAAATCCTCTGCTTCCTTCTTCTGGTTGAAGACCAGAAGGACGTGAAGGCCCCCTACATAAACCACGTCAAACTCTGCCCCACCGTCTTCGTTATGTAGAAGTTTAACACTACATAGGTTCGTAGCATCGATAGCCTCACCCAGAAGTGTTCGGCCAAAGAAAGAGGCAGGGTATTCTCCTGCTACGTCCGGAATAACAAACTCCTTCCATTTCGAGGACCCAACAGCCGGGGCCGCCCCATGACCCTCCAGTGGGAGTTTTCCCACCACCGCGTCCAAGAAAGATCTCCCTGACGAAGGCCGATCACCAACTTTCTGGCCGACCACAACCGATTTCAGCGGGAACCCCGCAGTCTCGACTTGAGCTGGTGATGAGAGGTTTTTTCATTGGAAAAGGATTTTTATTGTATTTGCCAAAATCGAGGTTATGTCAGGTGCTGACAACGACTTTGGGGTAGGTAAACCTTCGTCGGGGATGGTTTTTTCCGGTGAAAGATGGGTGGCGCTGCACTCCGGTGTTGAGGCAAGGAAGCCGGATGTTGTGTCTGCGATTGAAGCTTCTTTTTCGGCCTCGGGAGTAGAGGCACCGTTGCCGTAGATGGTGGTGGCAGGGGAGCAAGATTGGGGATACTTAAATTCACCATCTTCTATATCATCATCAAATAAGTATGCAAAGGAGTCGCGTTCGAAGGACATGGAATCCGATGAGTCCGATGATGGTGGGGGAGGGTTGATGGGAGGGGACCAATTTGCCTTATTTTCACAGACCCATAGTTCAAGTCGGATATTATTCCAGATGAGTATGACTTTTTCCTCAATCCTCTCAACCTTGTCAGTGAGAACGAAGCATGTGCCGGTTGTGCCATCGAAGTCAAGTCGAGCCAGGAGTAATCGGTTGACTCAATGAGCTCACCAAACTTCTTGGCAATGGCATCGAAGGTATCTACGTCTCGTAGGTTGAAGGGAACACCCCTTACCACATTTTTAGCCTTTTGAAGATTTTTGACCATGTGGTCTCATGGTTTTGCAGAAAATCTGAAGCTTCGACGGAGTATTTGAATATGATAATTAGTTGCAAGCCACTGATGTAGTGGGTGTTCAGATTTGTGTATCCTTCATTTGAAAGGATAAGGTTAGCATTACACAAGAGGTGGATGTCAATTGTTTCTCCTATTAGTATGCAAGTTTTTTGAATCTGCCAGGGATGAGAACTTCCATGGGAGGAGATTGTTGGAATTTTCGAGGGAAGTTTTGATGTGAGGGAGGGGGCGGAGGAGGGTAGTGCGAGGGGGTGGGGGGCCGCGAAGCACATTGCAGAAAGATGTGGAGGGTTGAAATGGGTTAGTGGGGGTGGTGTATGGTGGAATACGGTGGTCCTAAACACAACTTATAAGTTAGAGATAGATTGAGGAGGGCGGAGGTTTCCGGTTGCTCTTGACTTTCTGGTTACGACTTTTCATTCTCTCACTCTCTCTCGTGAAAAGATCACAATATATAACGTGTTATTTACTAGATCAACAAATAAATGTGACTCTAGGTTATTTTTCAAGCTATTTTAAAACCCATAAACATTTATTAATTTGTTCATAACAATTAATGCTTCACTTCTAATTTTTTTAACTCTCTTCTTTCGTTCTGTCAAATCAAGTAATCAACGGCACATTATAATAAACCTCACATTTTAATCTTTCAATTTTCCTCTACGTACATAACATTCACTCTCACCACCTCCTTTGATTTTTTACAATAGTATATTTTAAAACAATATAAGTTAGAGATAGATTGAGGAAGGAGGGGAATATAGAGAGAGTGTGAATATTTATTTATTTGGGAGGGGAAATTTACATGTTTGCCATTGCCCTTTTGTTCTACCACTTTTTCAGATCTGTCCATCATTCCACGTCCTAATTAACACTCATGCTCCATGCACAAGTGCACAACGTTGGTTCCTTTTATATTTTCCGCATTGTTTTTGAGCTTACAACATTCCGATATCATTCTCTATCTTAATCTTTTAACATTATCATTTTTTTTAAATGTAATTATTAATTTTGTATAACATTTCACATCACATTCTTCGTCTTTATGTTTATAATGTTTTTTTATTAATATTTTTCTTTCTTAATTAAATATTTGAGGTATAAATCAAAGTGCTTGAAATACAACCATTAATGTTTAAGATACAACCTAAAAATTTTAAAGATGTGAATTTGAGTTTCTATACGTACAAATTCATTATAACAAAACATTTGTATTTTAGAGATAAAGATTTAGATAATGGTGAAGATTAGGGTGGAAAAGAAAATAGAAGAGATCTTTAAAACATAGAAATGGATAAGTAAATTAGAGTAATTGGGTTAATAAGTTTAATTATCTTGAGTGGTCAATAGTCAGTGATGTTTTTTTGAACGACAATTTTATTAACGAGTCTAACAAGATACTAGCCTCAAAACGTTAAAGCATTTACATCCCATTTCCGTTATACATCTCATCCTCAAATTTTGCACTAAAATATTACTCCATCTCGATCATTCCCCTTCCCGTACCCTATCCTCATATAATTGGGGGAAACCAAACTTACCCTCCACCCATGCTCACCCCTACTTCTAGAGTTCTAGACGTAAAAAGGTATACGTATGATTTATTTGTTTTTTAACGGCAAAAAGGTATATGATGTTTTGACATAATTTATAGTTTACTCTTTTATATACCAAGTAAGTTATGTATTATCGTGTATTTTAGATTAAAAAGATGGAGGGTTGTGAAGTTAAAAGATATAGATATACATGGAGAGAAGTGTGATTTTAAGAAAAACAAAACGAAAGATATGAAACTTTAAAGGTGGCGGGTCATGATTTTGCATTGCAACCACCTATCATCCAAGTGTCAAAACAACGAAAGCAAGAAATTTGTGGAGAAGCGATAAATCCCTCATTTTTTTTTTATTTTTTGTTACCTCATTCAACCATTTTCTTTTCTAATATTGGAGATGGCTTCCTCTCTCACTTTGAGAAAGTTTCTTATTGCTCCCAATCTCCTCACCAGATCCATCCTTCAATCCCATCCAGCTTCTTCCCGTTTTGTAAACACCAAGGGTTCCAATGATCAAGGCTGTAAACTTCTTGATTGCCAATATCCATCGTAAAGCTTGTTCTTTTCTATATGGTACGTATATATACGACAATCCTACCAAATCTCCCACTTAATCTTTATCATTATAAGTTTTTATTTATTTATTTATTTGCATATAGTGTTGGAAAAATGTTATTAAGTTGAGAAAATGATTTTTTTTTTTTTGTCAAATTTGAAGGCAAATAACTACATACAAATGTGGTTAATATAGATTTAATTTATTGATGTCGTCTTTTTTATGTGATAGCTTCGCAACTAACCAAATCGTGTATAAAATGAATTTAAAATGAATAAGATATCAATACTTAACCAAATCGTGTATAAAATGAATTTAAAATGAATAAGATATCAATACTTAGTGTTTGAAGTTAAAGTTATGAAAATAGGAATAGAAAGTAAAAAATTATATCCCATATGTATTGTGGGAGAGAAATTGAAGGTATAGAAGATTTTAATATAGAAAGTGTATGAATAAATCAATAATATCTTGTCATCACGTGTAATATTCTTAAACCAAAGATAAGTGGTACTAGTCATGCATTGTTTTTTATTATTGTAACTGTTTTTCTTTAATTTTAGTCGACAGACATCGTACCGACTACCGAGTGTTATTATTGTTTAATTAGTACAGGTTAACAATATTTGAGTTTAATGGTCGTATGTTATAGCAAAATTTAATTACTTTAAGTGTACTAAAAAGTTTAATACAAGTTAAGACCTTAGTTTAATGGTGATATGTTACAACCTAATTTCAACTATAAAACTAACGGTTTCCTTTGTCTTCAAAGAAAACTGAAAGACTCACTTGAATTCCAACATTTGATATTCTTAAAGGTGTAAATTTTGGCTAGTTTATCTACTCGGTAGTATAATATGCTTTTAATTACTATTGTATCCTGAGGAATAAATAAATTATCTAGCAGACTTGAAACTTGTTTTAAGTGAGCCATGCAAAAGACATGCATTAGTTGCT
Organism: Deinandra increscens subsp. villosa; assembly: GCA_039602395.1. Lineage (NCBI taxonomy): Eukaryota > Viridiplantae > Streptophyta > Magnoliopsida > Asterales > Asteraceae > Deinandra > Deinandra increscens. Next base: position 14,611,614 of record JBCNJP010000018.1, on the reverse strand, counting down.
TGTTCTTCTACCTTTTCTTTCTCAAGTTTAGAGGGGGATATATACAAATTACCCGTTGTAATAATACTCCTCTCGTACAATGAGACTTGATAAACCGCAGGAACAAAATTACCACTATCAGTGGCGAAGCTTGAAACTTTTTATCGTGGGGGCGATAAGTCACGGGGAATTTTTTTTCCTATCGCTATGTATATCCTATATGTTCGGGTACGCGAATCCAGTTCGGATCGGGTTCAATAATAAAATATAAATTTTAATATTTGAAAAAGAAAATTGGCCTATGTCGGCCTCGAACCCGCGCAATAGTATCAGTTTTACGATGAAGTAACGAACGAGTGATCAAGAAATAAACCTATGAAAGTCAACCTTCACCAAGAAAAGAAAAGTAAAACTCAACCTTCACCAAGAAATTAAAAAAAAAAAGAAAAAAAGAAAAAAAAAACCCTCAACCAAGTTAAACTAATAGTAGTTTTGGTTATTTGAATGAACCAATAATTAAAAAATACACCTGCAAAGCAAGGAATAAAAAGAAAAAAAAAACCAAATGCAAGTCTAGAACTTGCGACCTTCTAGTAGTAAAACAGCGCCTCAACCAGGTGATCTAATGGACCTTTTGTTACAGAAATCGAGGGGGCTATTATTAATACACATAAACATTTTAACAAAAAATCACATAAATAGGTACTTCTTGACGAAAAAACCGCAGGGGCGGTCGCCCCTCCCCGCCCCTAAGAAGTTGCGCCCCTGACCACCATGGTGGAGGCCGCCCTTCTAGCCCTCGCATGACTCCCCACTCCCGCGCAATCCCACATTCCTCTTTTTTCTCTTTCTTATACTTTTTTATTTTAATATTATTAAAAAGGGTTGTACGTATAGGGTGGATATTACAGAGTAAAATATGAAAGTAAAAGACGGTGAGTGATGTGAAGCCGAGATTTAAAAAAAAAGTATAGGTTGAAAAAGTATGATGGGGCATAACACTTGGCATAACCATTTTACTATTTCTTTCAAATTTTATATATAATGAAACCCGCTTTATAATATTTCAGATGTTCAACCTTGGTCACCGCCTAAAAAACTAGGTCGGCGAATGAACTGGTACGAATCCGAACTTTCAAACCATCAAGGTAAGTGGAAGGTGAGGCAAAATGAGGAAGCCCTTTGGCTACATCATGATATGTCTGGTTATATATTTGAAGACGGTAAAGAAAAACTGACATTTGTGACAGTATCCACATCAAAGAATTTTAACACTGGTAATAATTCTTTTATTTATTTGAATAATTATAATAAAATTAGGCATTATTTAATTTTGTTTTACATGATACTACAGACTCGGAGAGTGTAAAGCCGCAGCCTCTTATTCTTCTCATTGAGCGCCAAATAGTGGAGAAATCAGAATCAGGAGAAATATCATGGGACAGTTATTCTTTGAGGTTGAAGTTAAAATGTCACCAATACAATGCCAATGCAGTCAAAATAGAGAAAGACAATCAGGTGTTGAAGATTATTGTTCCAAAGGTGAAACCCTTCTGGATGAATAAAGTGGGTATGGATGAATGATGATGCTTAGAAATATAATCTCGAATTATCCGCAAATATTATAATTACTAGGTTAGTAACCCGTGTAATACACGGGTTGAATATTAGGTTCATAAGATGAGATATAAAAGATAAAAAAATATGAGAGGTTTGAAAATCATGGAATGACCTAATTCGTTATCAATTTTGACCATGTTAAACCAGGGTTGAGTTCGTTTAAATTTAAGAGCTATGACAATATGATTTTTCTATCAAGTACTTGATCCAATAATTACACTAATCATATTTGATTTCATATAATGTTTATTTGCGATGTTAAAAGTCGACATTTTACCAACCAATGTTGCTATGTTTCAAATCTGGCCTTATAAAGCAATAGGACCACCGACACAGTCAATTATATTGTTATAGAATATAAAATAGTTATCTTGTAGTTGTTAATTAAAATGAAGTATTTATTAATCATTAGATTAACTATTTGTATGGTGAATTGTAGAGAAATTTTTTATATAGAATAAAGTAACATACAAAATTATAAACTTTAACAATAACAACTTTCTTACATAATTAAAATATTAATTATAATGCATCTCATACGGAAAAATAAATCGGTTATATAAATGTAAAAAGCAAAAGGAACATTGTAAAGACATGAAAAAAAACCCAGTCAAAAAATAAAACTAAGCAACATAACAATAACCAAAAAGTACATTGTTACAAAGATTATTGTTCATAAATGTTCAAATATTTATGTGTACACAACATTTATATAACTAATGTTATTGGTCATAATGTTAGGCCATTTAACACATACTGTCATGAACATATATAAATAATATATAAATAAGTAAATAAGAAAGGAAAATTGGATTTAAATAATCCCAACTATCCACTGTTGGACGAGAATAATCTCAACTGGAGAAATTCTTCCTGGCAGTCCCAACTATTTAACATATTTTTTACAATAAACTTTCCGTTAAATTTTTTAACCCCCGTTAAATGTTGCTTACGTGGACTGCCTACTTGGCGCGTTTTTAAATGACGTGGCATTACTTTTTCCTTTTTCCTTTTATCCCAGATTTGTTTATATATGCCACGTCATTTATAAACGCGCCAAGTAGGCAGTCCACGTAAGCAACATTTAACGGGGGTTAAAAAACTTAACGGAAAGTTTATTGTAAAAAATATGTTAAATAGTTGGGACTGCCAAGAAGAATTTCTCCAGTTGGGATTATTCTCGTCCAACAGTGGATAGTTGGGATTATTTAAATCCAATTTTCCAATAAGAAATAACGATACATGATTGGAGGTTGGGAATAGTTTGAGAATGCTTTGATTGAGAAAATATGTAGCTTTATTTGTGTGAAATGTATATGAATTTAAAGATTAGAAAATGTGTTTCTTATTAAATATTAATTAAGGAAAGATTTGATAATAATATTAGATTTAAATACAAATTTGAATTTTATAAACAATTTATATATGTGAAAAGTTGAACTGTGATTATAAATTTAATAAAATTTGCATTTGATTTTATTAAATGTTATGTTGAATTACATATGTGGAAAGTTGAAATAATAAAGTTTATAAATTTAACAAGCTTAATTGGAAAGATGCATGAATGTAATATTGAATAAGGAATTGACAAGTGGATTGTTGAGGTGGAGGATGATGTGGACACCCTAGTAAAGTGACATGTGGACACCATTTTATTGCTTTATTAGGATGAAAGATTATGTAAATTAGGTATATAACTTAAGTTTTGGTGGTTATGATGTGTAACAAACCGAAAGTATGCCTTAACCGTCGAGCAACTTTTAACGACCTATAAACAGATTGTAATCCCCTTATTCGAAATCTAATGAAATTTTATGTTCTATGAAATTTTGTGGCGAATATATATATATATATATATATATATATATATATATATATATATATATATATCTCACTCTATCTATCGCTCAACCAAAACTGATCAAAATCATAATCGTTTCTTTGAATCATTACATCATTTCAAAGAACCAGAATCCAAAAGTCTGTTACGAACCTTCCTCGAAACATCCGGAACCGATGTTCAAATGGGTCGTGCATTGTAATTTGTCGTCTCTTAAGACTCAAAATTTTGTTTTCAATAGGATTGGTTTTGTTATTCAAAAAAAAGATTGTAGCGCAACTTTTTACCTGTTTATTATTAATAATTTTGTTTTATTAAATTAATAAAAAAGATTGTAGCATAGTTTTTTATCTGTTTACTCGCCAATTTATTAATAACTTTGATTTTATTTATTAATAATTTTTTTAGATGTTTCTTTAGAAATTAAAGATGTTTAAATAAAACAGAGAGGAAAAAACAAAATACTCCGTCTAAATAAAATACCCGAAGAACCCACAAAAACTGAGAATTACGAAAAAAGACGAGGCAAGATGAAAGACGTCGTTTTAATCACCCTTCAACTGTGAAAGATATCGTCTTAATCACCCTTCAATTCCTCTTGTTAACTGATGAGAGGTTAAAATGTACACTTTATTTTATATTAATCACTTCCTATACACACCAAATTGAGTCTAAAGTATATTCGTTTAAATAGTTTTGATGATTAATGTGTTGAGGTAATATTGAGCTCAAATAGTATGATTTAGTGAGTCCGGATCTAAAAGCGTTGACAACTTACATTATTATTATTATTTTTGTTTCTAATATATTAGTTCATATTTATCACTCAATTCATAGTTAAATATTAGAAAAATTAAATACATATGTTTGCTGATATTGTGTCGTGGCTTTCAGGTTTAAAACAAAACAAAATTACATATGGAATTCATGGGCACGTGACTTCAAAATTAAATCAAGAGTGGATGAGCAAATAAAAGAATACGTGGGTGTAGGTGGTCCATGTAAATTAAAATGAAGATTGAAGTTAATTTGTTATATGGGAATGGACTCACGTGGGATCAAAGAAATTATATTCTCATAGTGTGAATGCATCAAATGGCGAGCAGCAGAAGGAATTAGCAATTCGGAATTTCAAGAATTCGGGCGGTACGCCCAACCCAAAGAATTTTTGGGCGGTACGTCTACGGTCGAAGTCGGCAGAATTTTATTATTTTTATTTTCTAAACCTATTTAAAGGGTGTTTTAAGTTTAGTTCGAACCCTAATCACCCCCAGCCGTTTCTGGGGTGAAGAATACGAATTTTCAGACTTCTTGAGAGATTCTTTGAAGACTTTAATCATTCGGTACTTGTTTTCAATGCGATTCTTATTTGATATTATGTTTGTTTTGTTCGACATGTCCGACTAATCTCATCTAACTGCTTTTGGTGAATGGTTGTGTAAAATCGTTCTCTTCTTAACCGACTAATTACTAGTTGTTCCGGAATCCTTGCAACCGTTGAGCACCCGCATGCTGAATTTGTTTAACCTAACTAGTAAACTAGGGTTTTAGTGGTCCCCTGACATGATCTAGCACTTTCTTGCGGCAGGAACTAATCAGCCCATTAGGAACCTAGGTTATCAGGTCAATTAGGCAATTGGGGGGGGCATGTCTATGTGTCACTAGTAGTTGATTAGGTTTTGCCTAGATCGGTAGCCAACCAGGATCCAAAAGTAGTTAGTTTTCTCACATTTTGATAGTTTAATCAATTTCCTTAGTTGTTAAGTTAGTTAAATTTTAGTTAATTTCCAATCTCAGCAAAAACAGCCAAGAGGCAATTCTAGTTAATTAATTAGATTAAGTTAGTTTAGTTTAATTCAATCTAGGTCAGTGACAGTAATCTAGGTTTAGGTAGTTAATTTAGTTAGGTAGTTAAATTCTAAATCACTAGTGACCACCAACTCCCCTGGATTGATACCCTACTTACCCTATCTATAGGTTTAAGTTTAGGATTATTTGTAGCGGTCACGACAACCGTTATCAAATTGGCGCCGTTGCCGGGGAGTAAGTGCGCTTATTGGTGATTTTAGTTTTTTTTTTATTTAATTCGTGTTTTGTTTGTTTTACAAAAAAAAAAAAAAACTCATAAAAAACCAAAAATATTATCTTTTTACTTTCTGCAATTTTAATTTTGTTGGTCTAGTTTAATTTAAAAAAAAAACCAAAAAGATTTTTCACTTTCTGCATTTTAGTATTTTTTTTTAGTTGTTTTAGTGTTTCGAACAGTGCTACTTGAAATGTTTTGTTGTTTTTGAGCGTTGTAGGTAAATTTAAAGTTAATCATGGTGAAGGAGGAGAAATGTTATAATTGCGGGAGTTTATACCACAGAATCAAGTTTTGCCCAACATTGCCAAATGGAATTCGAATCGTGGAGGATTCAGATGACGAAGAGGAATACGAGGACCCGCACTCATGTTATCCATATGATGAACCACATTCATCATACAATCAGGGTTATTCTCAATCAAGGAAGTATGATTATTCAGCATATGATGTGTATTCTAATAAATATAAATCTAATGTCACATCTTTTGTAGGGCATGAGGAAGGTTTTAGGAAACGCTACTCCCAATCGGCATACGAGGATCCCCAATATCAGTCACAGCAGAAGTACAATCAACCTCCTTGGGGTGTACCACAATTCCCTAAGAACCGAGGAGGGAATCAGATACGGTTTGAACGCGGGGTACCAAGAATTGTGACACCAGCCGAAGTTCAAAGGGAGGAAGAGTATGCACGCAGAAGAGAAGTTGCTCAAAGGCAGCATCGAATGGGATATGAACATCCAAATTCAGTCTACTCGCGTTGTAGGGCACGTCCAGTGAAATCTCAAGGATATTATCAGTCAGGCTATCGAGACGAGTGTAATAACTCTTATCAGGAATATGAGGATCATCAGGCGTTAAATCAAACGAATTATTCTGAATATTCAACACAACAACCATGGTCGGGTCCAAATTTTTATCAAAATGAAGGTGTTTTAAAATACCTAAGAAGATCGCATTTGTCCCAAATTGAGCAAGAGTTGGCTAAACCTCATCAATCAAGGCAAGACCGCATAAAGTTGTTGGATTACAAGTATGATATTTTGGTAAAGGAACAACAAATTATTCCGCAAGGATTATTGGGTTTTGAGAGGTCTCAAGAAAAGCAAGAGTGGATATCATCACAAATTAGGGATCAAGATGTTGTGGTACATAATGACACACCGGTTTTATCAAATGTTGAAGAATCGTGTTTCACACCGGTTGAGGTTAATGGGGAGTTAGAAGAAGTGGTTGAGAAAGAAATGCTGCTTTCAGAAGTTGTTGAGGAGATTGAATTAGAGGTTGAGAGTGATGTGGAGCAAGTTGATCGTGAGAGTGTAGCTGGAGAACTGACTGAAGATGAGCAGGAAGTAGAGGTTCCGAATCCTCCAGTACAAGTAGAGGAATGTTCAGAGCCGACGAAAGATGTGCATATTGACGAATCCATGACTGAGAATCCACTAGGTAACACTAATCTCTCAATTTTAAATAATAATCAATTTGTTGAATGTGAGTAGGTACAATTGAGTTCGAGGAAAAGGAAGGTGGTTGAGGAAGATGTTGGGCAGGTAGTAATGAAAACACTCCGCAGTGATGATCTGGATGTGCCACGTGTGCAATTGCAAGCTTGATTCGATATATCAATTATAAAGCACACGTGGGAAACTCTAAAGGTAAGTGTTCGATCCATGATAAATTTGTTTTTAATTTTCAATTTGATTTGTTTCACATGTTGAATTTGAAAAGAAATATAAAGAGACGTGCGAACTACCGAGCCTTCATCGGTAATGTGATTGGCAAGTACGGATTGAAGAAAGTGAGGTGGAGTGTCAAATACCGAGCGTTCATAGGGAACTCGGTTGGGAAGTGTGGATTGAAGCCACCGTGAACAGAGAAGGAAGGATGGTCTGGCTGAAGACCATAAACTTAGCGCTTTCTGGGAGGCAACCCAGTGGTAGGTTTTTTATTTTAATTTGTTTTATTTTTTATTTTGTATGTGTTTTGTGTTTTGTGTTTTTCAGGAGTTGGATCAGTTTTTGGAGATACGAATTGAGCAAAATGAAGTGTTCCAGGTATGTTTAGGGTTATATATTAATTGGAACATGTTGTGGTAAGAAATCTGGAAGTTTTGACAGAGAAGAGAAAATTTTTTAAGTGTCTAAAAATTTACAAACTTTCTGTCGAAAAGAGGGCAGGGCGGTACGCCCCAGTTCTTCACGTTCTGGGCGGTACGCCCCGGAATGGCTGTTAGGAATTTTTGTTTTTTTCTTATCTCCGATCACCGGTACGTTTCCTATTTCTATTTATTTTATTTGTTTATTTTTTATTCTTCTTTATTTTTGTTGTTTCTTTGTTCACATTGAGGGCAATGTGTATCTCAAGTGTGGGGAGGGGGATAACACTTTAGTTTTTTTATTATTGTGTGTGTTTAAAAAAAATAAACAAAAAAAAAAGTTAACAAATTAAAATTTTGAAAAAAAATGTCTTTGGATTAATTGCAAAATCATGGAAAATGATAGTACAATTGGGAATCGATTTTCAGAATAAAAATAAAGAAAGAATGGGATAGTGGTAGAAAAGGAGAGAATGAAAAATATATCTAATTTGTGATGTGTCGATAGGTCCAGCTGATTTAGTAAAACTTAATTATCCCTTGGTGTTTATTATTGTATAAATATGTAATTAAATTAGTTTGTCAGTGGGTTCCCATTTTAGGAGTTAGAGTGAGATTAAAACTGATGATTAGGAGGAGAGAGACCTTTTTGAATTAGAGACTTATATATCATCAGAATAAACTGGCACGTTATGATCTTTTTGCGAAAGCAGATCCGAGAAATAACGGCGCCCCATCTTTCCATCTTTTGAGCATAGTAGGTAATAAATTGGTTAATGAATTAGAGTGAAGGGACAAAATACTCACGTACGAACTAAGGATAGTATCACGTGGTAAGTGCCTCTGATGATGTTCCGGATCTCGCGGGCAAAATACTCACGTATGATTTCGGGGGTAAGACCTTATGAAAAAGTACATCTGATGATGTCCGTTGGTAAGTATAGCTAAAATTAACCAATTATGAAAAAAAAGAAAAAAAAAATAGAAAAAGAAAAGAAAATGAAAAAATAGAAGCATCAGTAGTCAAATAAATGCTCAACAACTTCACTATCCATTCAAATCCACCATTCTTGGGATATATAAGTATCTGATTTAACGAGGGTGGGGAAAATTTAAATATTTTTCTTTATTACCCTTTGCTTTGACCGAATTTGAGTCGGGAGTAGATTGAGCTAGAACTTCCTGAACGTGGGACACATAGGTAGGCTGATACAACTAATTGGTAATTTATATAAACACCTTGGGGGCTCAAAGATCAGTGGTTGGGTTTAATCGGATAGAAATATCGGCAGTTGCAATTAGTATATATAATTACATTTTGGAATGCGGAATTGAGTTGGTGGATGAATTAAAAATGTTGAAAGATTTTGAGTTGATTTTCCCAATTATGATTCCATGGCAGTTTTTCCGAGACGGAAAAAGATAAGTGTGGAGATGTGATGAGAGGTTAAAATATACACTTTATTTTATATTAATCACTCCCTATACACACCAAATTGAGTCTAAAGTATATTTGTTTAAATAGTTTTGATGATTAGTGTGTTCAGGTAATAATGAGCTCAAATAGTATGATTTAGTGAGTCCGGATCTAAAAGCGTTGACAAATTAAATTATTATTATTTTTGTTTCTAATACATTAGTTCATGTTTATCACTCAATTCATAGTTAAATATTAGAAAAATTAAATACATATGTTTGCTGATATTGTGTCGTGGCTTTCAGGTTTAAAACAAAACAAAATTACATATGGAATTCATGGGCACGTGACTTCAAAATTAAATCAAGAGTGGATGAGCAAATGAAAGAATACGTGGGTGTAGGTGGTCCATGTAAATTAAAATGAAGATTGAAGTTAATTTGTTATATGGGAATGGACTCACGTGGGATCAAAGAAATTATATTCTCATAGTGTGAATGCATCAAATGGCGAGCAGCAGAAGGAATTAGCAATTCGGAATTTCAAGAATTCGGGCGGTACGCCCAACCCGAAGAATTTTTGGGCGGTACGCCTACGGTCGAAGTCAGCAGAATTTTATTATTTTTATTTTCTAAACCTATTTAAAGGGTGTTTTAAGTTTAGTTCGAACCCTAATCACCCTCAGCCGTTTCTGGGGTGAAGAATACGAATTTTCAAACTTCTTGAGAGATTCTTTGAAGACTTTAATCATTCGGTACTTGCTTTCAATGCGATTCTTATTTGATATTATGTTTGTTTTGTTCGCCATGTCCGGCTAATCTCATCTAACTGCTTTTGGTGAATGGTTGTGTAAAATCGTTCTCTTCTTAACCGATTAATTACTAGTTGTTCCGGAATCCATGCAACCGTTGAGCACCCGCATGCTGAATTTGTTTAACCTAACTAGTAAACTAGGGTTTTAGTGGTCCCCTGACATGATCTAGCACTTTCTTGCGGCAGGAACTAATCAGCCCATTAGGAACCTAGGTTATTAGGTCAATTAGGCAATTGGGGGGCATGTCTATGTGTCACTAGTAGTTGATTAGGTTTTGCCTAGATCGGTAGCCAACCAGGATCCAAAAGTAGTTAGTTTTCTCACATTTTGATAGTTTAATCAATTTCCTTAGTTGTTAAGTTAGTTAAATTTTAGTTAATTTCCAATCTCAGCAAAAACAGCCAAGAGGCAATTCTAGTTAATTAATTAGATTAAGTTAGTTTAGTTTAATTCAATTTAGGTTAGTGACAATAATCTAGGTTTAGGTAGTTAATTTAGTTAGGTAGTTAAATTCTAAATCGCTAGTGACCACCAACTCCCCTGGATTGATACCCTACTTACCCTATCTATAGGTTTAAGTTTAGGATTATTTGTAGCGGTCACGACAACCGTTATCAAATTGGCGCCGTTGCCGGGGAGTAAGTGCGCTTATTGGTGATTTTAGTTTTTTTTATTTAATTCGTGTTTTGTTTGTTTTACAAAAAAAAAAAACTCATAAAAAACCAAAAATATTATCTTTTTACTTTCTGCAATTTTAATTTTGTTGGTCTAGTTTAATTTAAAAAAAAAAACCAAAAAGATTTTTCACTTTCTGCATTTTAGTATTTTTTTTAGTTGTTTTAGTGTTTCGAACAGTGCTACTTGAAAGGTTTTGTTGTTTTTGAGCGTTGTAGGTAAATTTAAAGTTAATCATGGTGAAGGAGGAGAAATGTTATAATTGCGGGAGTTTATACCACAGAATCAAGTTTTGCCCAACATTGCCAAATGGAATTCGAATCGTGGAGGATTCAGATGACGAAGAGGAATACGAGGACCCGCACTCATGTTATCCATATGATGAACCACGTTCATCATACAATCAGGGTTATTCTCAATCAAGGAAGTATGATTATTCAGCATATGATGTGTATTCTAATAAATATAAATCTAATGTCACATCTTTTGTAGGGCATGAGGAAGGTTTTAGGAAACGCTACTCCCAATCGGCATACGAGGATCCCCAATATCAGTCACAGCAGAAGTACAATCAACCTCCTTGGGGTGTACCACAATTCCCTAAGAACCGAGGAGGGAATCAGATACGGTTTGAACGTGGGGTACCAAGAATTGTGACACCAGCCGAAGTTCAAAGGGAGGAAGAGTATGCACGCAGAAGAGAAGTTGCTCAAAGGCAGCATCGAATGGGATATGAACATCCAAATTCAGTCTACTCGCGTTGTAGGGCACGTCTAGTGAAATCTCAAGGATATTATCAGTCAGGCTATCGAGACGAATGTAATAACTCTTATCAGGAATATGAGGATCATCAGGCGTTAAATCAAGCGAATTATTCTGAATATTCAACACAACAACCATGGTCGGGTCCAAATTTTTATCAAAATGAAGGTGTTTTAAAATACCTAAGAAGATCGCATTTGTCCCAAATTGAGCAAGAGTTGGCTAAACCTCATCAATCAAGGCAAGACCGCATAAAGTTGTTGGATTACAAGTATGATATTTTGGTAAAGGAACAACAAATTATTCCGCAAGGATTATTGGGTTTTGAGAGGTCTCAAGAAAAGCAAGAGTGGATATCATCACAAATTAGGGATCAAGATGTTGTGGTACATAATGACACACCGGTTTTATCAAATGTTGAAGAATCGTGTTTCACACCGGTTGAGGTTAATGGGGAGTTAGAAGAAGTGGTTGAGAAAGAAATGCTGCTTTCAGAAGTTGTTGAGGAGATTGAATTAGAGGTTGAGAGTGATGTGGAGCAAGTTGATCGTGAGAGTGTAGCTGGAGAACTGACTGAAGATGAGCAGGAGGTAGAGGTTCCGAATCCTCCAGTACAAGTAGAGGAATGTTCAGAGCCGACGAAAGATGTGCATATTGACGAATCCATGACTGAGAATCCACTAGGTAACACTAATCTCTCAATTTTAAATAATAATCAATTTGTTGAATGTGAGTAGGTACAATTGAGTTCGAGGAAAAGGAAGGTGGTTGAGGAAGATGTTGGGCAGGTAGTAATGAAAACACTCCGCAGTGATGATCTGGATGTGCCACGTGTGCAATTGCAAGCTTGGATTCGATATATCAATTATAAAGCACACGTGGGAAACTCTAAAGGTAAGTGTTCGATCCATGATAAATTTGTTTTTAATTTTCAATTTGATTTGTTTCACATGTTGAATTTGAAAAGAAATATAAAGAGACGTGCGAACTACCGAGCCTTCATCGGTAATGTGATTGGCAAGTACGCATTGAAGAAAGTGAGGTGGAGTGTCAAATACCGAGCGTTCATAGGGAACTCGGTTGGGAAGTGTGGATTGAAGCCACCGTGAACAGAGAAGGAAGGATGGTCTGGCTGAAGACCATAAACTTAGCGCTTTCTGGGAGGCAACCCAGTGGTAGGTTTTTTATTTTACTTTGTTTTATTTTTTATTTTGTATGTGTTTTGTGTTTTGTGTTTTTCAGGAGTTGGATCAGTTTTTGGAGATACGAATTGAGCAAAATGAAGTGTTCCAGGTATGTTTAGGGTTATATATTAATTGGAACATGTTGTGGTAAGAAATCTGGAAGTTTTGACAGAGAAGAGAAAATTTTCTAAGTGTCTAAAAATTTACAAACTTTCTGTCGAAAAGAGGGCAGGGCGGTACGCCCCAGTTCTTCACGTTCTGGGCGGTACGCCCCGGAATGGCTGTTAGGAATTTTTGTTTTTTTCTTATCTCCGATCACCGGTACGTTTCCTATTTCTATTTATTTTATTTGTTTATTTTTTATTCTTCTTTATTTTTGTTGTTTCTTTGTTCACATTGAGGGCAATGTGTATCTCAAGTGTGGGGAGGGGGATAACACTTTAGTTTTTTATTATTGTGTGTGTTTAAAAAAAATAAACAAAAAAAAAAGTTAAAAAATTAAAATTTTGAAAAAAAATGTCTTTGGATTAATTGCAAAATCATGGAAAATGATAGTACAATTGGGAATCGATTTTCAGAATAAAAATAAAGAAAGAATGGGATAGTGGTAGAAAAGGAGAGAATGAAAAATATATCTAATTTGTGATGTGTCGATAGGTCCAGCTGATTTAGTAAAACTTAATTATCCCTTGGTGTTTATTATTGTATAAATATGTAATTAAATTAGTTTGTCAGTGGGTTCCCATTTTAGGAGTTAGAGTGAGATTAAAACTGATGATTAGGAGGAAAGAGACCTTTTTGAATTAGAGACTTATATATCATCAGAATAAACTGGCACGTTATGATCTTTTTGCGAAAGCAAATCCGAGAAATAACGGCGCCCCATCTTTCCATCTTTTGAGCATAGTAGGTAATAAATTGGTTAATGAATTAGAGTGAAGGGACAAAATACTCACGTACGAACTAAGGATAGTATCACGTGGTAAGTGCCTCTGATGATGTTCCGGATCTCGCGGGCAAAATACTCACGTATGATTTCGGGGGTAAGACCTTGTGAAAAAGTACATCTGATGATGTCCGTTGGTAAGTATAGCTAAAATTAACCAATTATGAAAAAAAAAGAATACGTATATTTGTTTAAATAGTTTTGATGATTAGTGTGTTCAGGTAATAATGAGCTCAAATAGTATGATTTAGTGAGTCCGGATCTAAAAGCGTTGACAAATTAAATTATTATTATTTTTGTTTCTAATATATTAGTTCATATTTATCACTCAATTCATAGTTAAATATTAGAAAAATTAAATACATATGTTTGCTGATATTGTGTCGTGGCTTTCAGGTTTAAAACAAAACAAAATTACATATGGAATTCATGGGCACGTGACTTCAAAATTAAATCAAGAGTGGATGAGCAAATAAAAGAATACGTGGGTGTAGGTGGTCCATGTAAATTAAAATGAAGATTGAAGTTAATTTGTTATATGGGAATGGACTCACGTGGGATCAAAGAAATTATATTCTCATAGTGTGAATGCATCAAATGGCGAGCAGCAGAAGGAATTAGCAATCCGGAATTTCAAGAATTCGGGCGGTACGCCTAACCCGAAGAATTTTTGGGCGGTACGCCTACGGTCGAAGTCGGCAGAATTTTATTATTTTTATTTTCTAAACCTATTTAATGGGTGTTTTAAGTTTAGTTCGAACCCTAATCACCCCCAGCCGTTTCTGGGGTGAAGAATACGAATTTTCAGACTTCTTGAGAGATTCTTTGAAGACTTTAATCATTCGGTACTTGTTTTCAATGCGATTCTTATTTGATATTATGTTTGTTTTGTTCGCCATGTCCGGCTAATCTCATCTAACTACTTTTGGTGAATGGTTGTGTAAAATGGTTCTCTTCTTAACCGATTAATTACTAGTTGTTCCGGAATCCTTGCAACCGTTGAGCACCCGCATGCTGAATTTGTTTAACCTAACTAGTAAACTAGGGTTTTAGTGGTCCCCTGACATGATCTAGCACTTTCTTGCGGCAGGAACTAATCAGCCCATTAGGAACCTAGGTTATTAGGTCAATTAGGCAATTGGGTGGCATGTCTATGTGTGACTAGTAGTTGATTAGGTTTTGCCTAAATCGGTAGCCAACCAGGATCCAAAAGTAGTTAGTTTTCTCACATTTGATAGTTTAATCAATTTCCTTAGTTGTTAAGTTAGTTAAATTTTAGTTAATTTCCAATCTCAGCAAAAACAGTCAAGAGGCAATTCTAGTTAATTAATTAGATTAAGTTAGTTTAGTTTAATTCAATCTAGGTTAGTGACAGTAATCTAGGTTTAGGTAGTTAATTTAGTTAGGTAGTTAAATTCTAAATCACTAGTGACCACCAACTCCCCTGGATTGATACCCTACTTACCCTATCTATAGGTTTAAGTTTAGGATTATTTGTAGCGGTCCCGACAACCGTTATCATTAACATCCACAAATTACATAGTATTGGTCGTGCGTGTTGATGAAGTAAATGGTGTTTTAGATGTGTTTTACACATCTGACCATTTATCATCCAAGTCTTTTCGGAATTGTCTTGGTGCATGTGACGTTTTATAGGTCACAGGCAGATGCGGATGGGCAAGTGCAAGGTGACAAAAAATTCATCAGAGCCTGTAAATACGCAGTTCAGCTGATAGAATAAGGACTTTTAGATTCATTCTGTAACTTTGTCATACACTTGCGTCTGTAAATCTGATATTCAATCAATAAAGTCTTATCTCTCTCAATTACTCTTTTCTACTCTTCTCGCTTTCGTTCTTTGATTCCCAGCAAATATAAAGTGTGACTATTTGCTTTTTTAGTGGCGCCATCCGATTAGTGACTCGATTATTGTCAAGAATCGTAGAATTATGAGTGATTTAGATACAGAGGGAGTGATTTTGTTATCTAAGGGGAAAAATGTGGCAGTCCTGACGTTAAAGCGTGATTCGATGCCACATTTATCATTTTCTCCGAAGACAAAGCTTTCTATTATGTTTTCTTCAGTAGGAGATCTGATTGCGCCAAATTCAAAAGCGGTAGGTAAGCAAATTAGTTTCGGTATGGATGACAGGGATCTGGAGTGGAGTTTCCTGGTTTTTCGAAAGGATTGGTCGAGTATGGTCAAAGTCATCGCGAAAAGGAATACGTGATGATGTATATGATGAACTCGTGGAATTTAACGTTGATTTTCTGATAAGAAATAGAGAATTGTTGCAACAGCTGAAGCAGCGACAAGATGTGGAGGATTTGAAAGGTGGTGATGTTAAGTCCATAATGAAAAGTGGTGACAGAAAGGTAACTGCGACTGTGCAGAATGATGAGATGAATAATGGTCATAATTTTGCTGAGGAGTTAAAGAAAACAATTTCTGGAGACGATTTGGTTTTTCGTTCTTCCGGTAAAAATGTGTATGGCAAACCTCCTCCGGTGGAAGGTATGAGTTTTGAAAAACGTTAAGCAGGTGTGTATGATGTGTTATTTGCTAATATATGAAGAATGATACGTGCACATGATTTAATAAGAAGCAATTTAGGATTTAGTTAGTTATGTTCATGCATAGAAATATTACACACTATTAAGGTGTGGCTGTTATCTTTTATAATGTGTTTTATGCCTTTTTGTGAAAATTAGTAGTTGTTATTCTATAAATGTCTGAGTCTATGATTTCTCAATCCAAGTTCGCTCTTCGAATTACGAAAGCGGTTTTTCCTAAAAAGCTAAAGATGCCTTCCACTGTGGGTAAGTATGTTGGTCTAGCAGATCCGGACGATCATGTGTTTGAGTTTTATTTAGTAGCTCGGCTTGAGCATTGGTCGGAAGAGACCTGGTGCCACATGTTTGTGCAAACATTTATGGGTATCGCAAGTGTCTGGTTCGATTCACTTCCGTTTGGTGGAATTGAAAGTTCTGAAGACTTGTAGGCTAAGTTTTTGCGTCAATTTAATCAGTAGAAGCAATGTACTCAAGATCCAACGGAAGTGTATAATATTCGTAGGAAGGATTCTAAGTCGATTGAGGACTTTATTTCAAGATTCAATAGGGAGAGTATGCGAATAGAGGGGGAAGGAGATCAGTTGCGAATTTGAGGGTTTTGTCATGGGGTTAAATGTGCTCAGTTGGTGGAGAAGCTGCATAAAGATTTGCCAAAATCGATGGAGATACTGATGGATAAAGCCCGAACTTTATCGGGCGACCCGGTTTGGTTATTTTTACGAGTATGTGCATATTGGTTTCCACTATTGATATTTCACTTCTCGGTTGGGCCCTATGATCTCGTCAGGTGTTTGTTGTCCGCTCGGTATGTTCCCGGGAGCGTTGTTGAACTTCCCTTTTTTGTGGATTGTTACTACCAATTTCTTGAGCATTTATATTTATCGATAGGTTCTGATGTAAATATGCATATATCATTATAATGGACTTGTGACTATGATACACTTGGACGATTGGATTCTTGTGCCCTGTGACGCTTGTTTGATCCACCACTTGTTAATCTGTGAGTTGATAGCTTTTTCCCTACTTTAACTTTTTAACGTTTTGGGGTATACATGAACCATGTCAAACTATTGCTTGTTTGTCTGTTAATGTGGTTAGGTATTTTTACCGTGTTATAAATTTAAACTCGCATGTTACGAGACGTTCATGTTAATTAGTATGGTTAATTTGGGCTTAAGTGTTTAGCCACAAAGATATATATTGCACCAATACAACTATAGAGGTAGATCAATGTGTCTCATACCCGTTTGTTGGACCCATTAGGGGTCGGGTGATGGTGTATATGCCTAGTCCACAAAAGGAGGCGTGCGGCCATAGGATCGTACCCCGGGAGTGTTGGTTTAACCATAGGAATTTATAATAGGCACATTGTTGTTACTTGATTTGTGGAAACTTGTATTTGAGTCAAACGCGCTACGACTCACCAACAACTTTTGTTGTTGACGTATTTTGGTTCATGTGCAGGTATGTAAAGCTTGGATGGATGTCACATTTGGATGTTAGGGACGAGTTGGGTTTTGTACCCATTGGGGATGATTTGTTGATTTTGGGATTTGTTCCTTGTCATGACTATCTTTAGTTGTTTGTTTGTTCCCTGACCGTGCTGGTAGCCTTAGGTTCTACCTAGGCGTAGACTTATGTTCCCTGACAGTCCATTATGGATTGTATTTGATTTTTGTATCGGACGGGTCATCTGTTTGTGTGTGTTGGCCTTGTGATCTTGCATCTATCTGTTTGCTTTCGCGTGTTCTGATACAGGCGGCCGGTCCCACGTCCTTTCCCCCGTGCCTGGCAGGGTGCGGCGGGGCGGGGTGTGACACATAGGCGCTAAAGTTAAATTGTATTAACTTAACTAGAGTTAGCTTTCTTTACTTTAGTTAGGTTAGAAGTTTGTTAGAAGTTAGTTGTTATAACCTCTTGTACAATCTCATTTGCAAGGTAATCAATAAAACGATTCGGATTTGAATGTGTTTTTCTCTCCCGTTCATTCAAAACAACACAGGTGGATCTAGTTAAGGTCTAGGGGTGGCATGTGCCACCCTTTAAACCTCGTACGCAAAGAGAAAAATTTTTGACCTTTTTTGTTTTTATATACGTGTACCTCTAAAAAAATGTATGCATGTGATACATCTTAAAAAAAAATTTAGTTCCGCTCCTGGTTACATAAATGCTTGTCCAGTGTGTTTTTATTTACATACATGCTTATCCAGTGTGTTGTTATGATCGGAGGTTCCAAACCTATAAATTCGAATTTCATTCTTCCAAAATTCAACTTTGGTTCTTCAAGACTTTATGATGCAAAACGAATCTGTTTAGCATGATGAACAAGGGAGTTGATTTTTCTTTCTATAATCAATTTTGGTTTTTATTTCTACAATCGGTTTGGGGTTTCTTCGTAGGTTTGGCTTTTGACATTTTATTCATCCTAACAAAAGAATATTGATTTTGTTAAGAGTTAATTACGGATTGCGTCCCTGTGGTTTGCAAACCTTTTTGAATTGAGTCCAAAGGTTCAAAATTTTTCATCTGGAAATCTGAGGTTTGTATTTTTTTCCTATTTGAGTCCCTGGGCCTAACCGAATTAAAATTTTCTATTAAATCAAAGGGTATTATAGTAATTTTACACATCAGGGACATGTTATGTAAATTAATAAGGTTATAAAAATGCATAGGTTATTTTAATAAGTTACAAATGTAAAAGGACTATCTCTGTAATTGTCATTCACAAATACATACATATGTACGGGATAAGAAAAAAATAAAGAAAGGAGAAAAGGGAAAGAAGAAGGAAGGGGAACCGGTGAACCCCATCTCCGGCGAACCCCCAACCCCTTCATTTCGTTCTTCGACCATGACTTCGAATTCGCGGGACCTCCTTCTTTCGCTTCTGGTTCAAAATCAAGAACCGCCATCGCAGTCTCACCTCTGAAAATGGCACCGATTTTGATTGATTTCACGACATCCAACCACCATCATGTTACCAGTGACGACATCGCATCATCACCCCCAAACAGTTCAGTCGCCTGAAACTATAAGGACGGTGGTCCCAGCTCAAACCCATAGCAGATTCGCCTCTTCGCAACGTCAAAGCCGCCGCCTATAGGCACATAGTGGAACCCTAGCCGCTACCTATGTCTGCCGCCGCTAGATCTTGTTGTTGGCGACTGTGTGACACCCCAAGATTCGTGTATCTGTCCACGAGAGAAAGAGGATAAGAAAGGTCTTGTTGTGTTTGTGATCGGCGACGGGTGGATCTGGTGGTATAGTGGTCGGAGGTAGGGGTAACCAGATGTAGTGAATGAGTATAAGGTAGGGTTTTGCAAACCTTTTTGAATTTAAAAACTTATAAATTTACATATATAGTCCTTGATATGTAAAATGACTTAAATGCCCCTTTAATTTAACAGAAAATGTTAACTCTGTTAGGCCTAAGGACTCAAATATCAAAGATATACAAACCTCAGACTTCCAGATGAAAATTTCTGAACCTTTGGACTCAATTCAAAAAGGTTTACAAACCACATAGACCCAAACCGTAATTAACTCTTTTTGTTAATGTTGAATTTCTTAGTCCTTCGATTTTGGTTTGTTAAAAAAAGAATATTGATTGTGGTGAGCTTATGTGAATATGGGGGCATTTTGGTAATGTAGAAACATTCCAATAGAACGTTTCAAATTCATCAAACATAGGAAGGAATTATGAATTCCATCAAGTAAAGAAATATGATGGAATATATTCCTTTCAATTTTGAACCAAACATAATTTTAAATGGAATTAATTTTAATTCCGATAAATTTTGTGAACCAAACGGCTCATAGTGAACAACTGGTAAAAATAAAGTTGTTAAATAAATTACTTGATGGCACATAAATTAGGTTTCAAGTAATATAGAACTCTTTGTTAGCTTTCTTTTTCTCCATTTCCTTTTCCTCCTCAGTGACACGTGGAAACGTTACCTTGTACATTCCATCATGCATCTCTCTCTTGATCATATCATTTTCTCTGTGAAAACCACATGGTATACGCATGCCCGTAATATAGTGCTCATTCTCTCTTCGTCCTTCAATGAAGAAAGTGTCGTATTTAAAAAACAACTTCACATCCTCTATCTCGAGTCCAGGCATATTCAAGGATATGCATAATAGGCCTTCACTAGTTAACTCCACCTTCTCTACTCCGGGTGCACTCGCTTTTAAGTATAGCCTTTCACTAGTCTCATTCTTATACATTGTGAACGATCTACACCCCGCCTTCCGGCTTGCGGGGCAATATCTTTGGCCTAGATATAATGGATCAAACAATATACTAGAGTAAATAACACAAGCTTGATGACCAAAGTATTCATAAATGCCAGTGCCACTGGAATAAGCCACGGATTTAGCCATCAATACTTCTTGGTTCTCCACATTTGGAAGGGTTAACTTCAACATTCCATCTTTCATTTCCCCTTTCAAGTAGTTGTTTTTGTTAAAGTAGTAGGGTAATTTCATGCCGGCCAGGTACATTTCTTCATGTGTTTTTCCTTGGATGAGCAAATATGTGTTGTCAATGCGTGCACTCACATCCTTCTTTTCGACTCCAGGCATGTTTAAGGATACGCATAGCCCATCGTTGCTTTCTGTCTTCTCTAGTCCAGGCACATTTACGACGATGTGTTTGCCTTCTTCGAGTCTAGTGAATAATACTGAATGAACTCCGGGTAGAATTCTCATTTGACACCTTAACCATTCTTGATCAAAAGTCACTAGAACAACGAAAAAAGAGTATATATATATAATCATCAAACTATCAAAGGTCCTTCTATTTCTATAGATTACCACCCAAAAGTCAAAACGACATGTTAACTATTTTTAACCGACCATTTAGCATTTTCAACCTTTCATCATCACTCCCCATCACACATAGTCTTATAAGACAAACGAATCTATTATAAAATTCCAAACTAATTTAACCGATAAGGTTTACATATATATTACATATACGGTAAGAAGAAAAGTACCATCTATTGGCATGGTTGTAAAATTTCGGCCGCTAGCAATGTCAAAGCCATCGAATAGTTTCCCTCTTCGTAGATCCAATGCCGGTAATGCAAATCGAGAAAAAAATGGTCCTTTTTGATGACCCGTGTCCTTGGAATAGTGCGAGGATGGTGAAGAAAATGATCGTTTTGGACCGACATTCTCATAATAGTGCGAGGGAGGGTAAGAAAAAGATCTTCTTCGACGTGTTTTCTCCGGGTATAACCGAAGTCTAGTCTGGTTGCCAAGCAAACGATATACATAGACACCTGTTGCCATGGTGAACGGAACGGATGGATGGAGCTTGTGAGGAGGTTGGAAGTTGGAACTTTGGAAGCCAAGCATCTACGAAAATGATGAGAAATAGTTATATGCTACAAATTAGGATGGTGTATGGAGGTTAGATAAGAAAGCATAAAAAATAGAAATAAGGAAACAATTTCCACACCTTTGACTAGTCTAAATGACCGGAATTAATTAATATAGTTTCCCGTCCAAAGGGGTGTATTAAGAAAGCAAATCACACAAGTTAATTTTAGTAAAAAACAAATTAAGCAGGGCCGGCCCATTTGTACAAAATAAAAGGGTTTTGTCTTGCGCCTTCAAACTTTTAGGGCCTATAAATCTATAATATCTATATAACACTTTAGACAACTTGTAGCCAGCTAGCATCATTAAATTCTGATTATATTAGAAGTCTTATTTGTTAGGATTTTAAACAAATCTAAGCATCGACTTAACGGATAAGGCATTCAACTCTTTCACTCGTTTTGAAGAAAATATAAAGGAAATAGATTCATAAGGTGAGGTTATTGTAAGAAGTTTAATTTTGAAAAAAATGATAAGAAAGAATCATAGTCATTAGATCTTTAATTATATGAAGATCTATGGCCAAAAATTTTCCTGTGTAGAATTAGAGGGAAAAACTAAAGAAAACAAAAGATAGGAGACATTTTTGATTTTTTTTTTATCAAATTCCCCCATTTTTTAAACCTTCATAACTTTTAGATACGACATTATTTTTTTTTTTTAAATTACACCATAAAAACGAAGGAGCGTTTTTTATCTTTAAAACGCGTACAATGTTGTTATATATGAAATTAAAAAAAAATAATTTCACTTTTTTAAATGTTCAGATCATTGTGTCATTATGTCAAAATGTTCAGATCATTGTGTCATATTGTGTTAAAAATGTTCAGGTCATTGTGTCATATTGTATCGTAAATACAAAGCATCAATGTTACAAAAATCTTGCAATACTGATAAATCAGAAGAGAAATCTTAAATCATTGAAGGTATAAGAGGCAAAAGCTTAGTAAATTACCAGAATAATCTATATGTGTGATGCGATGGTAGTTGTGTGAAGCGTCTGTATTGGGAGACAAAGGGGAGAAACCCTAGCTCCGATTACCTTTCGTGTGAATGAGATTCATGTGATGATTTTAGAACGTTAAATACCTCGGGTAAAAGGAAAATGGGTTGTAAAGCGGATCATTAGGATCCGTGAACTTTCTTATTTTTTTTCTTTTTTAATTTAAAATTCTTTGAAATTGACAAATAAGCAAAATCCTAGGTATCACACTTTAGAATATGTCATATGTACTTTAAAAACTCTTATTTAATATATATTATAGAATTATAGATAGAAATAAGCATGAGAAGAGAAACCTGATCAATCTATTTCTTAATTATGTAAATAATTGGGAATAAAAGTAAACATATCACATACAACTAAAAGATGCAAAATAATTAGACCGATCGATGATGTTGATACGGATCCGTATGATTCGTATTCAGACTCAATTTGCAGCCCCTGGGAATTCGATCCCAACGTGGTTTCTTGGTTCCTAATCTGTCTTTTATTTAACCTATATATTATTATTTAAACTTTATTTTATTAGTATTTGGTTTCCTAGTTTGATTAGGTTTCCTTTTTTATTATTTTGTCTATCTAAAGAACTGAGAGTTGAATTAGATTGATAAAAAGATCCTGGAGGTTTATCAGAACCGTAGTCGCCTAGTTTTAGGTTGAAACCGTTCGGAATCATTTGGCATCAGAGCCATGGCCGAATATCGGAGGCATCTTAGTGATCATCAGCGTAGATTCGCCGTAGGAGGCAACAAAGATCAGCATCTAGTGATCTAGATCCCCGAGACGTAGACGACTGTGATCAACCTCGTAGAGGCAATGAGAAAAATCACTCTTATCCACGATACGATGAAGACGAAATTGAACCAGACACAAAAGAATGTTTGTTGATCCAAAAGCTTCTGGGTTGGATTACTTTTCCGCCATCAGCTTCCCCCTGACGAAACATGCGCCATCTGCACCAGACCCATAGCCGGCACCATACACGCAAGTCACACCACATGGGTCACTCGCGCCAAACATTCCGTAACCTCAAAACCCGCACCCGCACCCGTCGACCTTCCCGCAACTTTCATCGGTTCCGTCACGATCAATGGCTTGGAGGCTTGATCAACCCGATTGGTTTTATCACCCTAGCGACATGTGAAAATAAACTTAAAGAGTTGGTCATGTTGGTCCTTGTCATGAAGGTGTTGAGAGGAAGGCGCCGAGATGTTCCATTTGATCCTGGTGGTTTTGATCTGATGCTAAAACTCGAGGACGAGTTTTTCAAAGAAGGAGAAAATGATACGGATTCGTATGATCCGTATTCGGACTCAATTTGCGGCCCCAGGGAATTCAAATCCCATGAGGTTCCTAGGTTCTTAATCTATCTTTTATTTTGAACTTTAACTTATTATTTATGCTTTATTTTATTAGTATTTGGTTTCCTAGTTTGATGAGGTCTCTTTTTATTATTTTGTCTATTTAAAGAACTCTTTGTAATTGTTTTAGAGAGCTGAATTAGATTGATAAAAAGATCCTGGAGGTTTATCGGAACCCTAGTCGTCTGCTTTTTAGACTGGCGCTTTTGGTATGAGATGTCTTATCTTTTTATATTGACAATGTGATATTTTTTAGGTTGTCTTCAAATAGTACAAATCTTGGTAGTTTTAAGACGCTTTCATTTGGCATGGGAATTTAAGATTAATTTTCGGAAGTATAAGTTATTCGGTGTTGCTATCAACTTGGCATGTATGGTTATCAAGTATGGCACAAATAATTCTATAAATATACAATAGATAACTTATGGAGTTATTTACAAAAATGCCATTAAATAATATACTTATTGTTCTTAAAAATTTTCACTCTTGATTTTCATCCTAGCTGGCTAGGTCTTTGGTAATACACCCGGTTTACCTGAGTTCAAATTCATGAACTAACAAGAATCTGACTACTCGCGCGTTGTGGCGGGGGGTCACTCATTTTTATCAAGTAATTGTAGAATTCATTATCCGGGTTAACCAGACTGGGTTTGATAATACATTATACAAACATAGAAACTTCATTCATTTTATGTAACTTTAATAGATCCTTCATTCGAACAACTTAAATTCAATTAAAAATCATTAAAGTAACTTTAAATAAATCATATTGCACAACAAATTGAGTACATATTTCCAACCCTACAAACTAATAAGGAAAAAAAACAATCATAAATTTCTAAGTCCAAGCATCCATCCAATCCAAATTGTTCTATACGAAATAGAAAAAAAAATGAGTAAAACAAACATTTACTATAAAAGATACAAAAAAAGCATCAATTTGACACTTGGATTGCTTGGATGAAGTGTAAAATGAAGTGTAAAAATGTAGGCTCAGATTAGTCACGTAAGCTACTCAAGTCATTATGACAGAGGGCAATTCCATGACTGTAAAAAGTTATTACGTTGTCAAAGAGAGTCGGCCGAACTCACTATATATCTCCACTGGAAATCATCATTACCTAGAATCATAAAAATACAGCCTAGGTATAGGAAACCAAAGCTGAGAGAGATAGCATGTAAATTGGCATCTAAATAATAGGTGAACCGCCAAATATGATTTTTCCAAAATAAATATAGTTGTGAACATATAAGAAAAGCGCATGTAAAGCTAGTGTACACGCGTGAAATTTTAAAAAATCTTCATTACACATGAAGAACACATGTGGACACCACCCCAAAAACGGGATAACACCAAAACACACGTGGCTACCAAATAAGAAAGAGCATGGACACATGTAAGGGTACTACTGGTCCAATGATGTACATTAGTCTATGTGTGAGAGCCTCCAATTACTTCTGTATAATTATATAACAATACAGACAATAAAGGCTTATAAAAGCTAAGGTGAACACATATACCATCAATCAAGATCTAAAAGAGAAATGCATTCATGGTTGCAAAAAAAAAAAAAAAAAAAATCGCCACGCCAATTGCATCATAAATTTCCAATAAAACCACAATTTGCGGATACAAATCATAGCCCAAAGCAATAGCCACATGGAACAGAAACACATCAAGATAAGAAACTACAAATGCCCCAAAGCAACGTACAAAAACAACTCCAATAGGCAACAAATCAAACCAAAAAAACTATCAAGATTTCAGATTTAATGAAGAAAGCCACATGCATAAGGCATCATGAAGACATCTAAGATAATAAGCCCCAAAATAAACCAACAACTCATAGGTATTTCAGATCTGTTAACGGAAGGTACATGAATGACCAAAAATAAAACAAATGAGAAACCTCATTATCGCGACCCGAAGGCTCAAAATCAAATGAAGGAAGTCCGGCCTTAAGCAACAGAACCAATCGCCGCATCAACGCTACAAAAGGCGACGTTCGCCGTTGTAACGGAGCAACGACGATGACCACCGACGCCAAACAGAACATGACGACGTCGATGATGGCTGCCGAAGATAAAACAATGGTGTGTACTCTCTAGAGAGAGAAAAAGCAATGAAAAGTGAGAGAAGACGGTCGGAGCAACAACGGTCCACCACCACAATGGCTAAACAGAACACGACAGCGTTGATGATGGCCGCCGACATTGAACGACACCGTTTTGTGTTCTCTAGAGAGAGAAAAGACAAAGTTAAGTGAGAGAGTGCATAGATAAAAGAAGAGGGTTGAAGAAAGAGGAGAGATAGGACATATCAACCGGTGGAGGAGTACAACTCATGTATACGCATGAAGAACATTTGTGGTCACCACAAAAAAACTGGATAACATCAAAACACACGTGACCACCAAATAAGAAAGAGCATAAAGACACGTAAACGTAGTATTGGTCCAATGATGTACAGTAATTTGTGTGTGAGAGCTCCCAATTAGTTTCCTTAGACCACCCACATCAACAACTACCCAGATACCACATTTTTGGTCCAGTCAGCATGCCACATCATGTACTTTCCACATACCACAAAACCCATTTTTTCCCACATCAAGTACTTCCCACATACCACCTTTTACTTTCCACATCACCATTTTATTTAATCTTTATTTATTTATAATGGCTATATTTCTATTAAAAATAATTTAATATTAAATTATTATTAAATCTTAACGGCTATTTTATTTAAAATTTAAAAATTTTTATATTTAATAAAAAAAAATCAACAGGGAATCCTACATTACTTTTATTGAAAACATTAAATTATAGACTTTTTTAAAAAACTAGCCGTTATAATAAGACAGAAAAAACTAGCCGTTTTTTTAAAAATTATTAAATTTAATGTTTTATTTAATTATGAATTTTAGAAATTTTTTCAGATTTTTTTTTAAATTTATTTATATTTTATTTGAATTATTAAATGTTAAAATAAAACAAAAAAATTTTGAATATTTAAAAATCTAGCCGTTAAAGGAAAAAAGAAAAAAGAAAACGAATTTTGCGGGTCCCACAAAAAGCCGGTACGTGGGTGTATGTATGTACGCACGTACGAGCCAACGTACGTATGCCACATCAGCTTACGTACGTACGTGGTCGTACGTACATGGCTTGCGTACGATCGATGCGGGGGGTCTTATATATTATAAATAAATAAGGAGCTTTCAATATAATTATCTAAGAATTCAACTCCTTTCATATACCATTTAGCTATTACTTAGTTGGTATAAAAAACTTATATTTCCTACAAGTGTCATAATAACCTAGAGTTGTTATACAGAAGATACATAAAATGCAAATAAATTCGAATTAATTCTATCGTAAATATTCAAATATGTATTTAGTTATTTACTAATATTTGCTTCAAATCTTTTCGACCGATTTTCAACTTATTATACTTCCCTGACTTGAGATAGGGGTTTTCTCGAAAATAACGGAATTTTCTTTAGATTAGAGATGGGTATATGAAAAGACAATAACGTTGAGCCCAAACATTCCGTTTAAAAAAAAATTCTTATGGGAAATGCATAATTAAAGAATATGTAAGGTGGCATAGAATATGATCTTGAACGCAAAAGAAAAAGAAGGTTACGAGATAGGTCATAGGTAGCATAAGGGTAGAGAATGTGGCCTAGCTTAGGCTATTTTTAACTCATTACTTCTCCACTCAGTGTTACATTAGTAGTCATGTTAGATCCGTCTTATCTTGTGGCTCAAGTCATCATTTATCTTATATGATCATTAGGCTAAATAACCCTATGTTTCCTAATTGGCATTTACTCGATGGACTTAATTGCTCTCACTAACTTAATAGAGTTTCCCATTGGGTGTATATATAGAGAGATTAATAGGCAGGGAACTAACACCTCTAATCACCTACATAAAAATCGCGACCTCTCTCCCGCCTCTCTAAATTCGTGGACTACTTCCACCTTCACCATCCTCACCGTACACCCTAAACATGAACTCCATCAGATGACTTCTACAAACATGACCGTAGTCACTCGACTACCAGGTAATCTTTATATATGTATCATATTGATTATACTATTTAGAGGAATCGTCAACAAGTCATCCGTATCACCATCAACTTCACTTCACTCCACCATAATTATGGACTAATTTACTACCTAAGATTTTTTTAATAAAAAAATAATAGCTTTTAAAAAACACCACTTAAAAATTATATTGTTTGAGTATTATTCATTATTGTCTCCAAAATGTATACAAAACTACTTAGAAGACCAAAAATTGTTTTTTTCAAACACAACTCTGTTTTGGATGACTTAAGTCGATATATTTACAAAAATTATAAAATACCTAATATTTATTTAGATTTTTATTGAATCCCCTAATCCAAGTTATTGAAAATGAAAGAGTTAAGGTGCTTAATTAATTAAAATGGGAAAGCTTAAAAAAATCTCACATTAGGCGGTCCACGAAAGGTGTTTTACGCATAAAGGAGTGGGATGGCGTGGTGATCTACGTAGTTCATGTCACGTGAAGGCATACCGGCCATATAAAATGGATATGGATGTATAAACGGAGACAAATAACCTTTAGATCGATTCATTCGAGTGCTTATAAATGAAGCCAAATTACCATTAGAGTAAATTTATGTAGAAAGAGCACCAAGGAAGAAAGGTATTATTAAGGTATGGAACAACCTTATAAACATAAAGGTGGATTTGGCATCTTTGAGTAGAAAAAGTTCAAATAAGAAGTTTGGTTTGGGTAAGAAGGATAAAAAGGAATTTCAGTTATTGGATCTTGATCTAATAAAAAAAGAAGGAGGAGTATTTTAATTGTAGCCATCTTTGTTGACTTTTTATCTACTTCCCCTTTTTTTTAAAAACATTCATAACTTTTACATACGATATTGTTTTTTTTAAAATATTACACCATAAAAAACGAGCATTATGTTTATCTTTAAAACGCGTATAGTGTTGCCATATAAAAATTTTAAAAAAAGTTACTCTTTCGATTTTTGACACAATGTTCAGATCATTGTGTCATTGTGTCAAAATGTTCAGATCAATGTGTCATTGTGTCAAAAATATATACAATGTTGCTATATATAAAATTTAAAAAAAAAATACTCTTTCGTTTTTGACACCATATGATACAATGATCTGAACATTTTGACACAATATGACAGTATGACACAATGATCTGAACATTTTTGACACAATATGATACAATGATCTAAACAGTTTTGACACAATGATCTGAACATTTTGATACAATCGAAAAAGTAATTTTTTTATTTCATATATAACAACACTGTACGCGTTTTAAAGATAAAAAACGTTCGTTTTTATGGTGTAATTTTTTTTAAATAATGTCGTATCTAAAAGTTATGAAGGTTTAAAAATGGAGGAGATTTGATAAAAAGACAAAAATGTTCTTTCATCTTTTGTTTTTTTTTAGTTTTTCTCTCAAATTCTACACATGAAAGTTTTGGGCTACATATCTTCATATAATTGAAGACAGATCTTCATATAATTGAAGATCTAATGGCTATGATTCTTTTTTATCTTTCTTATCCAAACTAAACTTCTCACAATAACATCACCCTCTTTGATTATATATCTAGAGAAAATATAGGCTGAAAAACCCTCCTAACCTTGAATACCCTGAAACACCTCTGTTTACATATGTAAAAAGGAAAAAAATTGTTTTATTTTTTTAGATGGATTCTACATTCAATTTGATTACATTTGGTGGAAAAAAAAAACAAAAAAGCGCCTAGTGGATTTTTTTATAATTTTTTTTTCTTGTTTACATATGTATTTTCCCTATATATTTTTTTACATATGTATTTTTCTGAGAACGAAAAAAATATTTATTTTATCGGAATTTTTTTAAAAAAACTAACCGTTCTTTCTTAACCATCTTTTAGGTCCTAACTAGAAAATACATTTAGAACAATCTAGTATTTTTTTTTCAATGGGACGTTAGGATTCTTAGGGTTTTCAGGGTTTTCAGTTAAAGTGGGTTTTTAACGGATCCATCCCCTTTATTTATACATAAAAGACAAAGTTAAGATTATTTACTATTTTGCCATTGAAAAAAGTTAGAATTATTTATCAATTTGCCATTGGAAAGTTTTTACCATTTTCTTACTTTTTTGTAGTGTGATATTTAAATAGGCTTTAATTATAACGTCTTTGTGCTTTGGTAATACAATTGTTCCTTTTCACCCACTTTATCTTAAACGATGCGTGGGCAGTAAAATCTAATCTGTAAACAAATGAGGAGCAATATTGGCAATGATATATTTTTACGTTGACGAAGGTGTATATCCTATCTATATCTATCTATCTATCTATCTATATATATATATATATATATAATAAAAGAAAAGTTTTTGGCACCACAATTTGCCATGTGACACCACCATATTCATCCTCAACAATTTTTTCCGTCAATAGACATTCACACTCCTAATTATGGAAGTGATTCGTATTTCTATTAAAAAAAATTATGGATATATATATCCAACTTTTTATGTATTGTCTTATAAATTATTTAATAACCAATTATTTAATTACTAAAGATATAAAAATACATAATTGTCATAGATTATGATTGTATTTATAGTTTTTTTTAAAAGTCACCCGTGTAACACACGGGGATAAAAAACTAGTAATTAATATATTAAAGTTTAAATCTTATAATTTAGTGTGTGACATATTTATGTTAGAAAATTCAAAAAATTAGTTAAAAAATGGAAATTCATTTATCTAAGAAAAGCATCAAACTTACTGGTTCAGCACTTAATGTCACAGATTCTACCAAACAACCTTTAAAAGTAAATAAATGTGGGACTAGCATATTTCATACGATCTTACTACTATTAAACATAAGATTTTAAAGTACAAATGTCATGTTTTAAAATGTGTCACATAGTATAATTCCTATGTGTCAATTTGTGAGATTTTTGAATTAAATAATTCAATAGAAAATTAAATTCTTTTTTACACAAAAATTATCTATATATATTTTTTAAAATACCACAACTTTGATTAATATATTCCCTTTATTTCTCAACGAAAGTTCGATCCGTAAATTGCTTTGGATTCATGACAGAAAACCTAACAAAACTAGATCCATATTGCTTAGGTTTTGATCAATGAATGATTGTAAACGAATCAAAAAAAAAAATTGCGACTTTTTTAGTCCACCATTGATGAACTTGAATTCCAATTCGATCATTCGTTGAAGAATACTCAAAATTTATTGTACCAATTGATTCATATGCTCAATTCGAATCTATAGCAACAAGAATTATCAAAACCATTAAGATTTGAGAAATCCACCATTAAAGAAAATATGTGAAGAACAACCACTAAACTTGTAAATTTAATATTATAAAATATTTGTCGGCTCTTTAGCTTTATGTATTATTCAGTTCAATTTTCTTTTCAATTTAGGTTTATCTTTTGGTTCGTATAGTTCTTTTTATATCACAGCCTCAGGTATTTACCCGGGTCGTTGACTAGTAAGATACGATAAGAGACGCTCTTTAAAGTAGACTAGGAGAATGAGATTTAATTTTGAGAGGAATAGTTTATGGTGTAATTTAGAGATTTATACAAATTTGCTGTTAAAAAGAAAAATAATGATGAATGAATTATTTTTCAAACACGTTTATTTCATAAATCAATTGTCTTCTAGTCAAAAGACTCAAAATCCAAACGGTGATCATATTTCTGTCGACATGAGGAGTATCAATATTCAATAATATATAACCGCCCCGTTAAATCTTTCCGTCTCTCTCCGTCTTCTTCTCCTTCTTCCTCCCCCACTCCTAACTTCTATCACTATCACGTGATTATCCTCTTTGATTTCTATTTCTTCCTACCTTCTCATCAATAATTCCGGAATTTCACGGATAACATTCAGTAATAGTTCACATCGCGTGGGTAGACGATGGCGAATGACCGTGTTTGCTCATCGGAGGCGGTTGCCGGCGGCGAAAATGTATTCAGTCGTGATGAATCCGATGTGTCATCCGCCGATCATCTCGTCGTCATGGTCAATGGGATCCTTGGAAGGTTAGACGCATCAATTAATTATTGCACGGCATAATTCAAATAATATATATAGGTTGTTGTTATCAATTGGAAATTCTTAGATCGGTGAAATTGGTTATTATGCTGTATATTTGGAGAGTGTTTGCCGTGAATGCGTATTTCTTAATTTTCTCCTTAATTCGAGATCAAAAATTAGGGTTTTACCAGGTTGTTTATCGGTTAATCCAGTTTGCAAAGATATTTGGGTTTTTTTTATGAAGATTGGACCCTGTTAACCGCCGACATGAAATAATTTTATAATATATTTGGATGGATAAAATTTTCGCCCACAGATTCCTTTTTTTTTTTATTGAATAGCAATAGCAATTTCTAGTTTTGATAAATACACTCCCACTTGAAAGTTTTAAACCCTTTTCATTGTGGCCGGAGAGTTATCATAAGATTCTCTATTCCTTTTATATCGACACAACTAAATCTAATGTAATTAAAGGGTCCAACTCATAATTTCCTAAAAATAGCTCTACCTTTTATGTATAAAAATTGACAAATTTTGGTGATCGGAAGCTATTGATGTTCCCTTGGTTCCACCCTGTATGCAAACAGTTATGACCTTAACTAGTTATTATGATTGTATAAACATGCTTTGAAGCTAAGTTCATAGTTATGAATTTATGATCTTTATACTTGAAAGAATCAGTAATCAACCAAGCCATAAGTTGTTTTCCATTTTCGAACATGGGTTTCTTTGGGAATGCATGTAAATTTATTATCATAATTCATAACATCAAATCAATGCAGTAGTCTTCAGTTACAAGCTTTGACTCCATATGATTTTAATTGAAATACATGTATGAGTCCTATCCATATATGATCGATTTTTGGATGATTTCAACACTAAGTTATTTGTTCGGCATATATAGAGTACAAATGCAGGGTAAGCTGTTAAAAAGCTTTTGAAAACATCCCGTGTATTGAGTTTGTATAAAAGTATATTAGTACATAAGCTGAAAGACCTGGAAAAACGACAGCCAATACATGCTTGGCTATGTAATTTTGTAGTAGAATGTACTCCCTCCATCCCAAAATCATTGTCCATGAACAATAAAGAGGTCAGATTAAGATATGTGCAAGAAATGTAGTTTTCAGTTACTAGATTGGCAATTTCACCTTAGAATTAAAGACATTATTCACATAAAAAACTTGCATGTATAATAAAGATCGCGTAAAATGGGAAGAAGGTAACATATAACTATTCTTTTTAAAGGATGGACAATGTTTTGGGGTCAACTAAAACTTTAGCATGGACAATAGCTTTCGGACGGACGGGGTAGTTTCTATAAAAATATGATAGATAGTAGGATCAATAAGATGATAATTTCCATTTTTACAGTGAAACCAATATTTTTTTGAAGTTATATATGCTTCCTATCAGCATTACTATACAAATACAATATTCTTAAATGTTAAAGTTAAACACTTTATTGTATTACAGTTCTGCAGATTGGAAATTTGCTGCAGAGCAGTTTGTAAAGTCACTGCCAGACAGAGTATTTGTTCACCGTAAGGATCATGTTTATCGTCTTTTTTTCTTATCACTTGATACACAAGCTTTTGTGTTTTTGTACAATCTCATTTGCATAGTTATAAGATATACTTTAGGTTTGCATTGATTAAGTTGTAATTAAACTAGATTGTCACCTGTTATTGTTATTTGTGCAACATAGGCAGTGAGAGGAATGCAGCATCTCAGACACTGGATGGTGTAGATGTAATGGGCGAACGATTATCCCAAGAGGTTAGTTTCTCATTTTTCATATGTTAATTTTCTTCCCCTTTTCAGTTGATATTAACCAAACACTTTAGCTTGATTTCATGCTAATTTCAGGTGCTTGAAGTGATCAAACAAAAGCCAAATCTTTGTAAGATTTCTTTTGTTGCACATTCTGTGGGAGGCCTAGTGGCAAGATATGCTATTGGGAGATTGTATAGACCCCCAAGAGAAACTACAGATGATTTGTCAGGTGAAAACTGTGAGGAAGCAAAGGCGACAATTGGTGGTTTGATTCCGGTGAACTTTATTACTGTTGCAACACCTCATCTTGGGTCAAGGGGTAATAAGCAGGTAGTCTTTTTAGTTCTCTTGCTCCAAGTTTTCATAGGATGTTATCTTGAATGAAGTTGTAGAATTGGACTTTAGGTTCATGTATACTAGAGGTGACAGCATGGACGGGTTGGGTCTCGGGTCAAAATTAGTCGGGTCGGTTTGACCTGAAATACCTTTTCCAGAATTTTTAAATGTCCTATAAACAATTTTGCACCAAACATGATTACATTATTTAGGAACAATCTAAGTTTTTTAATAAAATGTTTTATGCATGAAAATACTCTTTGTTTGACTTTTAACCCATGTAACATGTTTCATGTTTATCTATTCTGGTTTTACATGTGTGGCCCTATAGAGATTATTACCTGAATAAACCAATTCGTAAGTAATGAGTTAAAATTGCCACCTTTAGAGTCATGCTTTTATGAAAAGAAGCACTTCCAGGGTAGAGATAATGTCATTCCTTCTGCCTTCTAGGCTGGCGGTTAGTGATCTTGTGACACCATATACTTCTCTTTTTATTTCCCCATCATATATTATCTAAGACTTTCTGCATTTATTCTGAGTATGAAATTAGTCAATCATCCAATTCAGTATCTTTAATCAACCAGACTTTACTTTAAGACTTATAAAAATAATTCTAGGGTAGTATCCTTACCATTTACATCATATTTTGAATTGGATGATTATCTTCTTGCTATTGGTAAAGTTATTAGGACGCTCTAATCAAACATTGAAACATGTCCAATGTTAATTTTCCCACTCTTATAAGTTTATGGGCTTGATAAAACTTACATATATGGCCCCACTATTTCTTCCGTAAGTCTTGATAGTTATTGGAATGTATTTTAAGGTTTTCACATATATATACTCCATTGGTTTAGATATTTATGTTTTTTTTTGTATGATTTATAAGGTGCCTTTTCTTTTCGGGCTATCTGCCTTGGAGAAAGCTGCTGTTCTTGTTATACATTGGATATTTAGAAGAACGGGTCGACACCTTTTCCTTACAGATAACGATGAAGGAAAGCCTCCACTACTTAAACGCATGTTGGAAGATTATGGTGATTGTTATTTCATGTATGTTTGAAATACCTGTTTTCCATTTGCATTCAAAATACTAGATTCTTATATACAATGTTTCTGACTGGCCCGGTCCAATTCAAGTATCTGACCCGTAACGGACTGGTTCAAACGGGAAGGGCCTAAAGAGACATAGCTGGCCTAGTTCTGAAAACAATAACTATATATTTGGTTCCCAATAACTGCTATATGTGACGTTACCCTTTTCATACTGCCAGGTCAGCATTACGCTCATTCCATCGCAGGGTAACATATGCAAATGTTGGCTATGACCGTATCCTTTCACCCTACTTTCAGTACAGTTAGTTAATTATGATTGCAAAAACAGTCTTCATGCAATAATTTAAAATTCTGAATAAAATGATTTAGGGGGTTGGATAAATTAAAGAAATAGACTTGGGTTATTTCAAGTTTCAACTCCAAATCGTGTTTAGCAAAATTTTTATTTGTGACACGTTTGAGATAAAACTCAATCTAAATTGTTCAATTTATAGGATTCAGAATTGTCACCTCTTCTGAAAATAGAATATTATGATATTAATTTCCTCGGATTTTCTTAACCAACAACATTAGATATTGTCGGTTGGAGAACTTCATCAATTAGGCGTAACATAGAACTGCCCAAGGTACATTTACTTTTAGACTATTATCTTTTGTGTCAAAAATATATGTGACAAATTTGTGTTTGTAGTGGGAGGACTCGATAAATGACAAGTATCCTCATGTTGTATATGAAGAACGCTGCAAGGCATGTAATTTTGAGCAGGATTCCACAAATGGTGATAATACGGATGATGTGGAAGGTTTGTTACCTTAAATCAAGATTTGTTTTGAATGTTAATCAAATAGATTTTTAATTTTTATACCATCTTGGTTTTTTGGTACCAAATATGGGAAACACGAGTGACTTGATTCTTCAAAAATAAAATACCAATTGTTATGGAAGTAATAGGAGAAGAACCAAATTAGTAATAGAAAACAAATGAACCTGAAATAGAACAAACATTTAAAAAGATGGAATAATCGACTTACAAGGGATCTATTGGCTATCTAGTGGCTCACTTTTGAGAGGTAAGTCAGTCTCCCAATGATCCGAAATCGCTTTCAATTTTCATTATATTAAACATGATGAATTGAAAGTACCACCCTAATGACCCTTTAAATACTAAAGATATTGAAATCCTATTTTAATTTGGTTAAAAAGTAATATTTAGAAACTGCTAATATTATTGCTTATTTATTACATTAAAGACTATTATTAATCATTACCTCCTGTCCATAACAATAATAATTACATTATTTGCAAGTCCTGAATAAGCATCTTCTAACTAGTAACTACATTATTTGCAAGTTCATAACAATAATTATTACATTATTTGCAAGTCCTGAATAAGCATCTTCTAATTGAATTTCTAGCTTAGCACTTCAATATAAATAGTTTTTCCTGATTTTTCATATAGATTGTTATTCTAATTTGTGCGTGCAGAGGAATTGGTGACCGGTCTTTCTCGTGTATCATGGGAAAAAGTTGATGTCAGCTTTCATAATAGTAGATCCAGGTTTGCTGCTCATAGTGTTATTCAGGTACTCATTTACAATCAGCTAGTCATTTTTACACAATAATGTATTTTCTGTGTAGAAAAGTTCACTTGTTTAGCCTCTTTAGATTATCACATATTAAAGTGTGAGTGGTAATCCTATAAAAATTACATAACTTTGCCATTGCCCTTGTTCTATAACATTATCCCACTGGTCTGACTGATTTACCCTTGGTAAATTGATGTTATGGCAACTATTATTTTTATTAAGATATGGATCGGTGGGTGTTTGTTAACCTTTCAAGATAATTGTTTACTATTAAGCATGGAAATAGTAAATTTAAAAAATGAGACAAAAAAGGTAATTGTTTACTTTTGCGATGCAGGTGAAAAATCACAACCTGCATACAGACGGGGCGGATGTTATTCAACATATGATTGATCATTTTTGTCTTTAAAGCTTGTTCCAGCTTGTATTATATTCAAATGTCCAGGCTTAGAGTATGCCGTCACTACTTAAAGGTAAAGGGACTAGGGAGTAAAATATTAAAGTTCTGCAAGATCTATCTGCCATACTTTGTCACTATTAAATGGGCTGGTCACATGGGTTGGGTCAGGCGTCAAAACAGGTTTGGGTCGAGACAATTAATTTTCTGGTTCAGGGAAATGGGTTGGGTGAGGTTAAGATGAAACACTGTTTTGTCCATATTTTTTATAAGCAGTTATGTTGTCAAATATTACAAAGGTTTTATATTACTTGAATAATAGTCCTGTTACTTTTTGATAAAAAGATTTTGGAAGTATACTTTGGGTAATTTTAGCATGAGTTGGGGGTCTTTCTGGGTGTGGCATCTCTACTATGGGATAGGGATAAAGTTTGTCTTCATCTCACCCTTCTCTGTGTGTGAAATTTTACTAATATGTTTGTTACGTTGGGTGATTTTCTAGCTATTTCCTTTTAAAGAGATTTATTAATGTTATTGATTTTTTACCCAAAAAAATTAATGTTATTGATTCAGACTCATTAGAGATAAGTAAATGGGTCAAAATTATGTCATCTTGTATGTTCCCCTTGATAAAAATAAAAGGTCCAAGTAATTATCATTGTTTCTTTTAAAATTTATTAATTGAGCACTGTGTTGATAAAATGTTTGTATGTTGCATTTGCAGGAACAAAAGATGTCCCATTGAACAACATACAAGTTTCACATACTAAGAACTTGCAGAATATAGTTCATAATATAAACTGACAAGTACTGTGGAAACAAATGGGAGTATGGAACTAAATATTTCAACATAAATAAGTATATATACTATTGTACTTTAAGAAGGCTAGTTGGTCGTTTAATATGTATGTTTCTTTCGTTTTCAAGTAATGAGCGTTTGAGTTCTGTAATGTGCAATTTTGATAAATTCAGTTGTTAGGAGGCGGGTGTGTATGCGGCTTGGTCTTGAGGAGCTATGATGGTGTGGGGTCCTTGTGCGGGATTGGTGCGGGGAGTTGGTAACGGCTAGTTTTGATTTAAAATAAAAACCCCTTATATAAATCACACCCTATTCTTTAAATTTTCCTTTTCACAAAAAAAAAAAAAAAACATTAATTGGAACCTTTCAACCCCAAATGGACGATGGCATACAAGTGTGGATTTCAGCATCCATGTAAGTCGTTCGCAATCATCAATAGGGTTTTAAAATTGTGTTCGTTTACAATTTTATAGCGTGATGAAACATGAACAATATCGTGTAATCTATATGATAGCATGAATATTTGAATGTCACAACAACATAAAGTGACCATCATCCATGAACAATATCGTGTTATCTATAAGATAACATTGAATATCTAAATGTCGCAACATGAAGTGAACACTACAAACCACCACTTTTTTTAGCCCGATATGTAATCTAAAGATGTGATAAAATCTTGATTTTCTCAAGGATTCCGAAAAAGCCTTCTGATTATGTACTATATCATTCCTGGCTCTCCAGATACACCAACAATAGACTGAGATTGCCGCTTGAATAAGCCTTTGCCGCTCCTTCGAACCATGAACTGATTTATGAAAGTTGAGGGTGTCGTTGAAGGAGAAAGCTAACATAGGAAGCATTTTCAACCAAGATGTGATTAGATGCCAAATACAATTGGATAGTGAACAACCAGTGAGCAGATACTCACGAGATAACGGACATAAATTAGAAATTTAGAACCCATATTAACACCTCTCATTTCGAGTTCCAATCACGTAAGGCAATTTTACGAGTGATGCTCTCCACATGAATATGTTAACTTTATGAGGAATCAAATTATTCAAATAATATTTTAATAATAGATCAAGAGCATGTAAACAATACAAGTTCCATTTTTAATCTTCTTAGAATCAAAGTTGACACCCGTTACCATTAAAACATGTTTTCTAGAAAAACACCCAACCCTATACTATAATACCCACCCTATCCTACCACAAACTTACTTATAAAACTTCCCGCAATTTTGGTTCATATTTTGAAATTATTGTTATTACTTTATTTAAAAATATGGAAGCTTTAATATGCAGAAAACTGGGTGATCCAACACTCGCACCAGATTCGTCCGAAAATGCCCCTTTCACCTTCTCCACATCTCACCCCATCCCCAATCTCAACTCCCCCACTTCACTCAGAGTTCGAATCAAATCCACCTGCTTGAATTTTGCCACTGGCCTCCAAGTGCAAGGTAAATATCACGAAAAACACGCTCTGCCGTTCATTCCTGGCTCCGATTACTCCGGCGTGGTTGAATCCGTCGGTCCGGAAGTTACGAAGTTCAAAATCGGAGACCGTGTTTGTTCAATTGCGTATGTAGGTTCCTTCGCGCAGTTTATTGTTGCGGAAGAGAGTGAATTGTGAGTTAATGTTTCAGTTTTCTGGATTTCGATTTTAATTAACTTTTTTTAAAAAAAAAAAATTGGCCTAATTTTAAATTTTGGGACGAACTGAAGGTATGGAGTTCCTGATGGGTGTGATCTGGTGGCTGCGGCTGCAGTTCTAGTTGCGTATGGAACATCGCATCTCGCGTTGATTCAGAGAGCTAAACTAGAAATTGGTCAGGTATCACTTTGATTTCTTCCTACTTAGATTATGAACAGTTTGTGCATGGGATTTTGTAAAGGAAAAATTCTAAAATAACCATTTTAACCTAAGTTTCAAGAAATAGCCCTTTTAACTTTTGATTTCTACTAAATAGCCATTTAAATAGAGGCATAGGCGTATATTACACCAATCAATAATAGAAGTCGCCATAAAAGAAAAAAAAATAAACTTTTAGTTGAAAATTGGTCACGACATCAAGACGTTATACGGTTGTCACGACTCTAAAATTAATTTCACTTATATCTTGTTTTATTTTGTAACTTTAAAAATATAATGTTAAATAAAATTTCAAATATACCATTATGACGTGCTCATTTTTATCTACGAATAGACATATTTTTTTCTTCTTTTATAAAACCAAGCCAGGTTAAATTTATATCTTTGGAAAAATTAATGTAAGCACGTAGATAAAAATGAGCACTTCGTAACTATATATTCGGAACTTTATCAAAGATTGTATTTTAACAGCTATAAGAGAAAATCAGGATATAAGTAAGAATTAATTGTAGAGTCTTGACAACCGTTTTGACCAACTTTTAATTAAAAATTCATTTTGTTCTTTTGACGTGACTTCTTTTTACTGGTGTAATATATGTTCGCCTTTGACTATCTACGCCCAAAACCATAATATCGAACAAGTTTTTGTTTTAAACTTTGGGATCATATAAACCTACAGGTGTTGTTAGTTCTTGGTGCTGCTGGAGGTGTTGGTCTTGCAGCTATTCAAATTGGAAAGATTTGTGGTGCCACTATCATTGCAGTAGCTAGGTGTGTGTTTTCAGTATGTGATTTTTTTTTAAATCCCAAAGCTTTAAAACTAGTTGTGCCCTGAATATGTGTTTGTGATCTTAGAGGACCTGAGAAGGTGGAGTTTTTGAAGTCTGAGGGTGTGGATCATATCGTAGATGTGAGCAAAGAAGGTGTTATTGAAAGCGTGAAGGCGTTTTTGAAAACAAGAAAGCTCAAAGGGGTTGATGTTTTATATGATCCGGTTGGAGGCAAGCTTGCAAAAGAAAGTCTGAAGTTGTTGAATTGGGGAGCGCAGATTTTGGTTATCGGGTTCGCCAGTGGTGAGGTCCCAGTTATTCCTGCTAATATCGCTCTTGTTAAGGTGAAGAATAACTATGAGTAAACTTACATTTTGTAGAAAAAACTTCTGATTTGTATGATTGCTATTCATTTAAGTCTTTGTTATTTCTTGTTTTGGCAATCTTCACATTCATTTTCTTTTGCAGGATTGGAGGATACATGGAATCTATTGGCGAAGATATGATGCAAATAAACCAGGTGCATTTGGAGACCCTTCAAAGGAACTGCTATCTTGGTTTGCAAAAGGCTTAATCAAGATCCATATTTCTCGTTCATACAAACTCCAAGAGGTAAAAAAAAAATGTAACGTTTCAGACGCCATGTTTGGCCATTAGCTGGATGTCCAAAATATCATTTGATCATTCAAGATTTGAGAATTGTTCTGGATCTGAATGAAAATCATCTAATCTTGAAATGAACAAATAAAAGTAGAGAACTTTGTGGGTCTAAATTATATAAGAATATCATTATTTTCATCTTCACTATTGTGACACTCATATTGTAAAGGATATTTGCAGGCTAACCTTGCATTTAGGGATATCAGGGACAGAAAAGTAATTGGGAAGGTGGTGATTACTTTTGATGATCCAAAAACCATAACTTCTTCTAAGCTGTAGACCAGGAGAGTAATATGTACCACTAACTAGAGTGTGAAGAATGAAGATGGTGTCCTAAGTGCTAATTTTAAATTAGAAATGAATTATGTTTATTGGTATTACTGAGAATAGCTTTGACAAAGCTATGATATCCACAGTTTAGTATCAATAATGTTTCCTTTTCAGAGGTCTTTTGTTTATAATAACTATGATTTTCATAATATTCTGTTTTGGCTATTCGTCAGAATTTAACAATGCAACTATTGCCAACAAGCTGGGATGTATCAACAAAGCTATGATAATTGATACCCAAAGCCATAAAGGGATTACACACTAGTGATTCAAAATAGAGTTTTTTTTATTTTAATTTTTTAAATTCATTATTATTATTATTTTTTTTATTTTGACAAAAGACACAACTGAAAGACATAATTAGATCAGAAAAATGCTTTATCATGCCTAAGGATTGGTGATTCTGGTATTAGGAGTTCAGCATGATAAAGCTAGCACTGCATCAATGATATAACTTGCAGCGGTCAGATGGAAAATGATGCTTGGAAGAGAACGATGGGTGATGTGTTTATGAAAGCGGAACGCTAAGGGGTTAAGGATGTGTAATAAGTGTCAGTTCCAAGCAATGTCGTAAAAAGGTGAAATTGGGTTGTAGATATAAGTTTCGCATGTTCATCTGATGTGGTTGATTAATAGACTAGGAGGACTTGATGATTTAAGGTATGTAGCCGATGCAGTTCGCATCGGTTCTATTTTACTTATACATTCTCATAAATGGTTCAACTAATAGAGTTGGAGGACTTGAAGATATAATATATGTAATCGATAAGGTTTGCATCGGTTTCATAATATCAAATGCGTCGGCTATGATTAAGTGACTTGTTTGAATGTGGTTTAGTAGTACGTGGCCAGAATGTGCAAGTAAAGGATCACAAGTGATGAGAGTTGGGCAGTGATGATGGTGGATGGGCTCAGATAAAGAACTACATGTCACCTTGGAAAAAAAAAAAAACGAGGACAAACTCTATAAATAGAGGAAAGTTGGGCACAAAAAATGATATTAACATTTCACACCTTTAAGTATGTGTATCTTAGTTCTCTAAGTTTCTCTTGTATTCACCTTACTAATGAATGAATAAAGGCTTTTTCTTGTCATCTATATTGATCTCTTTTATTCTAAAGATTGGATTGAATTGTTCTTGATTGGTTGGTTGTTAACTAGAGTTGATAATCATTATTCGGAAGAAAATTTGATTCTTCAATATCATAATATCACAATGTAACACTTATATAGTCTTC
Source organism: Deinandra increscens subsp. villosa (assembly GCA_039602395.1). Classification (NCBI taxonomy): domain Eukaryota; kingdom Viridiplantae; phylum Streptophyta; class Magnoliopsida; order Asterales; family Asteraceae; genus Deinandra; species Deinandra increscens. The sequence goes on along the minus strand of JBCNJP010000018.1, from coordinate 14,568,928 downwards.
TTTAAACACCAAGTCATTGCGGTTGCGCCAAATACACCAAGTTACAACCATAATCACACATTTATATTTTATACATACACTTTCTTTATGGCAGAACAAACTAATTACTTGAATGCATATATAGCGTCAAACTACAAGCTATCATTTTTCAAAAGTTATTACAAAACAACAGACCTGTGAAAAGGAAACTTTATTCATATTAAACTGTGGATACTATAGTTTTGTCAAAGTTATATATTGCGAGAATCGCAATAACAACTAAATATCATTCATTTATTATTTTAAAGTAGCACCTAGAGACACCATCTTCACCATGTAACTGATACATTTTACTCTACTAGTCTAGAGCTTAGAAGAAGTTATGGTTTTTGGATCATCGAAAGTAATCATCACCTTCCCAATTACTTTCCGGTCTGTGATATCCGCAAATGCAAGATTAGCCTGCAAATATCCTTTACAATATGAGTGACTCATAATAGTGAAGATGAAAACAGTTGATATTCTTAATTTAGACCCAGAAAGTTCTCTAATTTAATTTTATTATTCCACAGCTGAGAAAATTTCCATTCTAGTGATCCCTCTTTTTGTAACACTTGATGTTAAAATGGCATGTTTGTTCATTTCAAGATTAGACGATGTTCATTTAGATCTGAAACAATTCTCTAATCTTAAATGATCAAATGACAGTTTGAATTTGAACAGCCAGCCAATGGCCAAACACAAGGTGTGAAAAGTTACAGTTTTTTACCTCTTGGAGTTTGTACGAACGAGAAATATGAATCTTGATCAAGCCTTTTGCAAACCAAGATAGCAGTTCCTTTGAAGAGTCTCCAAGTACGCCCGGTTTATTTGCATCATATCTCCCCCAATAGATTCCATGAATCGTCCAATCCTGCAAACACAAAACGAGTGTGAAAATGGTCTCCCATTTTACTTGATATCAAACCAAAGCCAATAAAATGGACAAAATCTTGTTTAAACAACTAAAACATGCATATCGTGACATGTAAATTTACTCCTAGCTATATCTTTACCTTAACAAGCGCGATATTAGCAGGAATAATTGGAACCTCGCCACTCGCGAACCCAATAACCAAAATCTGCGCTCCCCAATTCAACAACTTCAGACTTTCTTTTGCAAGCTTGCCTCCAACCGGATCATATAAAACATCAACCCCTTTGAGCTTTCTTGTTTTAAAAAACGCCTTCACACTTTCAATAACACCTTCTTTGCTCACATCTACGATATGATCCACACCCTCAGACTTTAAAAACTCCACCTTCTCAGGTCCTCTAAGATCACAAACACATAGTCAGGGCACAACTGGTTTTAAAGCTTTGGGATTTAAAAAAAAAATCACATACAGAAAACACACACCTAGCTACTGCAATGATAGTGGCACCACAAATCTTTCCAATCTTAATAGCTGCAAGTCCAACACCTCCAGCCGCACCAAGAACTAGCAACACCTGTAGTTTTATATAAGGGAAAATTCCCAAAATAACCATTTTGATCATACTTTTCCATGTTATAGTCATTTGACTTTTGATTTCGACGAAATGTCCATTCATACAGAGGCATAGATATGAAAGGTGACCGGTGAAAATAAACCATGTCAAAAGAAAAGAAAAAATGAATTTTTAATTGAAAATCTCTACAATTAATTCTTACTTATATCTTGATTTTCTCTTATAACTTTAAAAATACAATCTTTCATAAAATTTCAGCTGCACCAAGAACTAATAACACCTGTAGTTTTTTTTTTGTTTTTTTTATTTATTTTTTAAATATGATTACTTATATCTTGATTTTCTGTTATAACTTTAAAAATACAATCTTTCATAAAATTTCAGCTGCACCAAGAACTAATAACACCTGTAGTTTTTTTTTTTTTTTTTTTTTAAATATGATCCTAAAGTTAAAAAAAAAAAAAAAACTCTTCAATCAAATTGGAAGATATTAAAGTGATACCTGATGAGGTTTTAGTTTGGCTCTATGAATCAATGCGAGATGAGATGTTCCATAGGCAGCTGGAATTGCAGCAGCAGCCACCAGATCACACCCATCAGGAACTCCATACCTTCAATTTTTCCCAATTTCAAAATTAGGGCACGTAATCAAAATCGAAACGCAGAAAACTAAACTGACAAATTAACTCACAGTTCACGCTCTTCGGCGACGATAAACTGGGCGAAAGAGCCTTCAAATGCAAAAGAACAAACACGATCGCCGATTTTGAACTTGGTGACGTGGGGTCCGACGGATTCAACCACGCCGGAGTAATCGGAGCCGAGGATGAAGTGTTTTTCTTGATATTTGCCTTGTACTTGGAGGCCAGTGGCAAAATTCAAGCAGGTGGATTTGATTTGAACTCTGAGTGAAGTGGGGGAGTTGAGATTGGGGATGGGGTGAGATGTGGAGAAGGTGAAAGGGGCATTTTGGGATGAATCTGGTGCGAGTGTTGGATCACCCAGCTTTCTGCATACCAAAGCTTCCATTTTTCTCCATGTTCAAATGAAACGCAAAAAGTTCAAGAAAACCCTCCCTACCTAACGGTTACCGTTTCCATCCGCCACGTCCCTATAATTTAGGGGTCCGGCTATATCCACCCGGCCTTTTACTAAAAACACCCAAAACGAACGATCGTTTTGGGTGAAACGACCCAGAAACGATCGTTTTACCTGAAACGACCCAAAGGAATATTAAAACCGTTATATGGCAATGATTAGGTGATCATTAGGGGAATGTTTGTCGGGTCGTTTTGTATAAAACGACCGTTTTAGAATTTTGATTATTTTTGAGGCCGAGAAGTTGTTGATGTTTATTTTTATTTTTTTTAAATAATTTTATTTATAACTTATTTTTGCAATATAAGTTTTTAAATTTGTATTTTATGTTTTTTATTTATATTTCTTAGTGTTTCAAAAATCCACATAAGTTTTTTAAAAAAAAAACATATTTATTGATAACATGAAGACAACGCAGATTCGTTACAAACGCAAGAGAATAATAGGAAAAACATTATGACTCAAACACTACAGAATACTTGAAATCTCATAACAGCTAATAAGACCAGTCTGAAGCTGAGTCGGAGTCACTGTCTGATGCCCAGCGGTTTCCAGATTCGACATCCACCTCCTTGGACCTACTATGTTCTTCCGCCCAGTACTCTCGAAGGACCTCCATGTCCTCTTTGTTTGCTTCATTCCAGGCATCTTCATCCTCATCTTCAACTCCGACGAGGGGACGGGGGGGTCGAACAACAGTGGGTGGTGGATATGGACGACGATTAACAGGGGGGGCAGGAGGTCGAGGCTGCATAACAGGTGGTGGTGGTGGCTGTTCGACCGGTGGCACAAAACCAGGCGCCGGAAGCATTGCCGGAGGTGGAGTCCATGGTTCAAGGACATCTCTAGGAGGTGTGGACGACATAGCAAGATTGTGAAACTGGTGAAAAACTGAAAGAAAATTTGGATCTTCAGACATGTACAGGGTGGTTCAAGATCAAACAAATGACCCCTATTTATAGGGGAGAAAGTTATAAAATACAACCGTTGGGTATATAGCCGTTATAAAATACAGCCGTTGGGTATATAGCCGTTGTGTGTATATAAAAATTATTTTAAAATTATTTATTAAAAAAACTTAAAATACATATTTTTGTTGTAAATATTGAAGAACGTGTCACTGAGCACAACATGAGATGGTTCGACCGGTGGCACAAATCCGCTTGATCTTGCTGGTTGTGAAACTCCGACCGATATCATTTTTCTGACCATCGACGATTTCGTTAACACACGTTACAAACCGGTCCAGCGTGCAGTTGGTCGCGTCGTCGAGATCCATTTTCAACCTTGCGTGCTGGCTTTCTACCCGGTTTGTAGTGTAGTTACCGAAGTTACGTTTCGTATCGGTCCAGGCGGACACAAACTTCTCCCGGTGCGGTTCAAGCCATTGCTGGTTTAGGTACGACAGAACTTCTGAGTAAATAATGTAATGGTGTTATTAATGCATATGTAACGATATTAGTATTTTAATGTACGTACCTTTCAGCAAGAACGGACAGTCACATTTCTTACTGCCCGTCTTTCTCTGCTGAGTACCCTTTGGTACGTATTTGCCACTACGATCACACCATATCGAGATTTTTGTATACTCTCCCGTAAGTGCGTGCGTTGAGCTACGTTTAGTTGATAGAACATAACCCTTTGGACAAGCTCGTTCAAAGGCCCAGTCAAACAGCTCTTTTTTTTATACGAAGATCTAAAATTATTAAATAAGTATCATAATTGGAAGTGGTGATAATATACACATGGATTCCGATAATATGTATAAATCATAAAAATTAAATGACGAAAAACATGAATAGGTGGTACCTGGTCGGTTTCATAATACTCACGGTTGTTTTCGTCGTCGCCGTTGTTGTTGTTGTTGTCGTCTCCGCCGTTGTTATTGTCGTCGTCGTCGTTATTGTTGTTGTTGTTACTGTTGTTGTCGTCGTCGTCGTTGTTGTTGTAATTACCAGAATAATTTCCTGCATAATTACCGACATAACTACCGGCGTCTCCTTCGTAAATTCCTCCGTAATTACCTCCATAATTATCACTTCCATCATAACCGCCGGGGTTGTTGCTATCACCTCCGCTGCCTCCGTTAAATAATTCATCGAACCACGACATCTCTTACGAATCTTATAGATTGAGAAAATGATTGTAGTATAAAACAGTGGACGATCGATCGATAATATGAAAATATACGATCGATCGATCGATATATATACGATTTAAATAGAATAATACATCACATCTAATGAATTCAAAAGAAATCCAGAAACGATCGTTTGTTACAAAACGGCCCAAAGTTGAGGTCGTTTCATGCAAAACGATCGAAGGAATAAACATGATTTGATAGGGTTGCAGCTTTTGATGTCGACGTACAATTCCAAGGGGCCGTTTCATGTGAAACGATCGTTTCCAGATCGTTTTGGATGAAACGATCGTATGCTTTGGGTGTTTTTAGTAAAAACCCTGGGTGTCTTTATAAGGACTCTAATTTAGTTAAGGATAAACTTCTCTTTTCGTTTCGTCCAACCAAAACCAAGTTCATTATAAAGTTTTGACCGGTTAATTATTTCGATTCAAATTTCTAAAACGAAAAAATTTCATATATACCCTTTAAACTTAGAAAAATATCATATATTTTTTTTTTAACGACGAATTCATTAAAACACAGAAACACCGGCTAGCAAGAGACTAGAACCGGCCCCAAAAACAACAACCACAAGGTTACATTACACAAACAAAAACGAACGCCATTCATCCCACGACACACTCTAACCTTTCGCCCTACAACTAACCCAAAAATAACTAATGCTCTTGATCTCCGTCACCAAACCCTCAACGGAGCATTTCTTCCTATTGAACACAAGGTCGTTTCTAGCTCTCCAAACACACCACACCACAGCCCTGAACACCACCTCTAACATGAACGCCTTAGTCTCGTCGGAGGTCCCTTCGGAGCATCAGTCACCACATCCGTGAGATCAAACACAAACATGTTTTGCAGCTTACACCACTGAGCGATCAGGCACCATAGTATCGACGCAATGCCACATCCCGAGAACAAACGAAGCTCGTTTTCCTCACATTCGTTGCAAAACGGACACGTCACTTCCTGCAGCCGAACCCTCCTTTTCGCCAAACCCGTCCTCGTCGGCAGCTTCCCCGCCACTGCACGCCAAAAAAGGATATTTGCCTTTGCTGGAACAAGCCTACTCCAACCTGCCGGCCTCACCCCATCCACTACACGCCCACTCCTAAGCAGACTTCTCATGTTCCTAAGCGTAAACGAGCCAGAGCTATCCCCTTTCCACACCCATTGCCCATTCTCATACACAATCAACCTGTTAAGACTAACCTCCTCCTTTAAGGCCCATAATTCAGATTTTACAATGGAGGCCCAAACACCCGATCCCCCCTTTTTAACAGGAGCCAAAGCCGCCGAAGAAGCAGACCCATGGAACCCATCCACAACCCTTCTCCACAGACAACTATCTTCTTTCTTGTACCGCCACAGCCACTTAGTCAAGAGGGTCAGATTCGTCATCCATAGCGGAACTAATCCAAGACCACCGTCCTTCACCGGTCTCATCACCTCCTCTTTTTTAATCCAGTGGATCCTTCGCTTCCCATCACCGCCATCCCACAAGAAATTCATCCGAATGCTTTCGAGACGTTGAATTACCCTTGCCGGCGCTTTATACAAAGAAAAGAAGTAAGTTGGGATACTATCCAGGGCAGACTTGATCAGAACTAATCTGCCCCCAATCGACAACCGACTGGCCTTCCATCTTGACAACCGATCCTCGAACGCGTCAATTACCGGTTTCCAACTCGCAATCTTGTTCATCCTGTTACCCACCGATAATCCCAGATGAGAAAAAGGGACCTCAGCCCCTTTACACCCCAACAGAAGAGCCATATCATCCACCTCTTGTCTCTCACGGTTCAGCCCATATAGCGAGCACTTATTGATGTTCACTTTCAAGCCTGTCACAATGAAAAACACACACAACAGCCTCATCAAATTCGCAATATTAGACTCCGTCCACCTCCCTATAACCAAAGCATCACCCGCAAATAATAAATTCGATAGGACGAGCCCACCATTAGGGACCTTAACCCCGTTGAATATCCCGGCACTCCCCGCCTTTTCAAACATCCATGTGAATGCCTCCATGACAAGTAAGAATAAGAATGAGGACAAGGGGTCTCCTTGCCTAAGACCCCTCGAACATTGGAACTCCATAGTAGGGTTCCCATTCACCAAAACGGACGCCCTAGAGGAACGAAGGCACCCACTAACCCAAGAAATCCACACCTCCGGGAAAGCCATTTGCCTCATAATGGAAATAAAAAACTCCCACTCTATAGAGTCGTAAGCCTTCTCGAAATCGATCTTAAAAAGCATCACCTTGGTTTTCGACCTCTTGCTCCAAGAAACCAATTCATTAACTATCAAGGGACCATCAATGATATTCCTCCTAGCCACGAAAGCCATTTGATTCTCCGACACTAACTTGCCAATAACCAATTTCATCATGTTAGCTAAGACTTTCGAAATCACTTTGGTAACACACCCCACCAGGCTAATCGGACGATAATCATTCAACGTTTGTGGATCTCTACACTTAGGGATAATGTGGATGAATGACGACCCGCACCCTCTATTTATCACCTCGCCATCATAAAACCCGGCTAAAATATTCCCAAAATCTTCTTCAAACAAATCCCAGAAATGTTTAAAAAAACCGGAATTGAACCCATCCGGACCTGGGGATTTCTCGCTACCACAACACCACACAGCATCCGTAATCTCTTCCTTCGAAAAAGGCGCTGAAATCAACAACCTATCCTCCTCATTCAACATTTTAATACCATCACATATCATCATTGGCCTGTCCCCCTTTTGACTACAAAACCGGTCCCTAAAAAAACGCCAAACCTCTTTCTTGATACGATCCGGCTCCACCACCCATTTACCCCTGATGTCCAACCCATTTAGTCTGCCTCTAGCCAGATTCTGATTCACCAGACCGTGGAAGAACGAAGAGTTCTCGTCCCCCTCAAGACACCACTTGATCCTAGATTTCGTTTTAAGGTCTTCCAAGTGAGCATTTTCTAGATCCCTTAGAAGCACTTTTTTCCCAGCCCACTCCTCCATTTCAGTGTCCGACAGCGGCCTCAATTCCCCCACCGAATCAAACCAGTTACATTCCTCGATCAGCTCCTCCCTCCTACCCTCCGTCACAGCCTTCATCTCCTTCACCCACACCTTAATAGCAGCCTTAATTGCCTTAAGTTTGGCCATAAGAAACACGTCTGGAGGTCCCACTCTCACCAGCCCCATGGCAGCCCCCCTAACAACCTCCTCCAACCCTCCCAACTTCAGCCAAGACGAAAAAAATCTGAAAGGCCGGGGCCCGAAATCCACCGACAGCGATTTGAGGACCAGAGGGGCGTGATCCGACCAAAGACGTGGTAGCGCAACGAGGGACGCCCCTGGCCAGAGCCCTTTAAACGCCGCACACACAATAATCCGGTCAAGATTACTAAAGGATTTCCCGTTACCATACGATAACGTGAAACGGAGACCCCCCATATTATACTCAGAGAGCCCAGCCCGATCAATAAACTCATTGAACGCCATAGCCCCAGCAGGCGAAAATTCAGAGAACAACCTCTCATCCTCCCCTCTGACCTCATTAAAATCACCTGCAAACACCCAACACCCCTCTCTGCCCCACCGAACCTCTAACAATTTCTCCCATAGCCTCCTTTTCGCTCCCAAATCATGAGGAGAATACACGTTAACAATATTCACCAGCGTAGCAACCCCAACCATCCTTCCAGAAACCATCAAGAAATTGTCATCCTTTATGACATCCCCCACTTCAAACCTTGACGGATCCCAAGTAGACACCAAGCCACCAGACCTACCTCTAGCATCCACCCACTCCACACCAGCCCCTCTACTCCCCCAAAGCCTATCAATCGGAATTCTCGACCCATCCAGGAACTGAGACTCCTGAAAGCACATAAACATGATCCGATTCTTTGCCCTGATCTTTGAAGCCCAAGCCTATTTCCTTTTGTCCCCAAAACCACGGATATTCCACGATAACAACTCTATTAATTGAACCTGTGTGACCCCTCACCCAAGATTTGCTTCCTGACAACACCTCTGAAACTCCGGAGGTTCACATTCACACAACTGGCAATCTTCACTGTGTCCTCAATCTCCTGCCCCACATCCACCCCTTTCCCCGTCTCAGACCTAGGAGCCCCCCCCCCCCCCAATATCCTCCAACTCAGCCCTCGCTCTAGCCTGTAAGTCAAGAAGGACCTCATCAGCCAATCGAATGTCTTCCTCCTCCATATCAGATCCGCCTCCATCCTGTCTCCGGCCGTAGTAAGATCTCCCCTCAGGCAGGCCAACAGAATCCTCAGCCTCGGACCCGGCTGACCCACGAAGTCCGACGGGATTGAATGGATGAAATCCGGCACCCACTCCTCCAAGTATTCTGAGACCCGACACACAAAACTCCTACCCCTCCAGCACAACGTAACACGCTCCTCAATTCTATCCATGTTATTCACCAGAATGCCAACACTACTCCTATTCAAGATTCTGTCGGTCCCATCAGCATCCGAACAATGCACCACCGTCCCAAAAAGACCTACGATCTGATCAAAAACCTTTTCATCCCACACCTGAGGGGGGACCCCAAACACTCTAACCCACGCAATGCGGTCCGACTCAAACGGTTGACCTCTCCACATGGTCAACATAGAGAACCAAGAACGCCACAGCGTTTCGTCCTCTAGAAAATTCTCAGCCTCAGCCTGGTTATGGAATGTTAACAACGTGGAAAATCCCCCAAGATATCTGATCTTGAAGCAGCCGTACCCCTCGTTCCCAGGATTCTTATCCAGATTGCACAAACCATGTTTCTGAGGTATTCATCATAGACACGGTGCTTGTCTTGCCAATACCTCCTTTTCTCGTATGCTTCCTCGTCAAGGTCAGACAAATCATAGTCCAAGTCAGGTGAAACCTCAAGGTCAGAATAATCATAGTCAAAGTCAGCTCCCTGATCTCCTTGCATCATCACCTATATAATCAAGTTTATTAAAATGATTCATATTGCACATTTGCTGAACAATCAAATCGCTTCATGTATATTGATGCTTCAATTTGCAGGCAAAAAATAAATGAAAATGATGGTGATCTTCACATGAACTTATTTGGATTAATCTTTAAAAAAAAGACAAGGTCAGACAAATCACAGTCCAAGTCAGGTGAAACCTCCTTTCCATCCCACACCTGAGGGGGGACCCCAAACACTCTAACCCACGCAATGCGGTCCGACTCAAATGGTTGACCTCTCCACATGGTCAACATAGAGAACCAAGAACGCCACAACGTTTCGTCCTCTAGAAAATTCTCAGCCTCAGCCTGGTTATGGAATGTTAACAACGTGGAAAATCCCCCAAGATATCTGATCTTGAAGTAGCCGTACCCCTCGTTCCCAGGAATCTTATCCAGATTGCACAAACCCTGTTTCTAAGGTATTCATCATAGACACGGTGCTTGTCTTGCCAATACCTCCTTTTCTCGTATGCTTCCTCGTCAAGGTCAGACAAATCATAGTCCAAGTCAGGTGAAACCTCAAGGTCAGAATAATCATAGTCAAAGTCAGCTCCCTGATCTCCTTGCATCATCACCTATATAATCAAGTTTATTAAAATGATTCATATTGCACATTTGCTGAACAATCAAATCGCTTCATGTATATTGATGCTTCAATTTGCAGGCAAATAATAAATGAAAATGATGGTGATCTTCACATGAACTTATTTGGATTAATCTATCGAAAAAAAGACAAGGTCAGACAAATCATAGTCCAAGTCAGGTGAAACCTCCTTTCCATCCCACACCTGAGGGGGGCCCCAAACACTCTAACCCACGCAATGCGGTCCGACTCAAACGGTTGACCTCATAGAGAACCAAGAATGCCACAGCGTTTCGTCCTCTAGAAAATTCTCAGCCTCAGCCTGGTTATGGAATGTTAACAACGTGGAAAATCCCCCAAGATATCTGATCTTGAAGCAGCCGTACCCCTCGTTCCCAGGAATCTTATCCAGATTGCACAAACCCTGTTTCTGAGGTATTCATCATAGACACGGTGCTTGTCTTGCCAATACCTCCTTTTCTCGTATGCTTCCTCGTCAAGGTCAGACAAATCATAGTCCAAGTCAGGTGAAACCTCAAGGTCAGAATAATCATAGTCAAAGTCAGCTCCCTGATCTCCTTGCATCATCACCTATATAATCAAGTTTATTAAAATGATTCATATTGCACATTTGCTGAACAATCAAATCGCTTCATGTATATTGATGCTTCAATTTGCAGGCAAATAATAAATGAAAATGATGGTGATCTTCACATGAACTTATTTGGATTAATCTATCGAAAAAAAGACAAGGTCAGACAAATCATAGTCCAAGTCAGGTGAAACCTCCTTTCCATCCCACACCTGAGGGGGGCCCCAAACACTCTAACCCACGCAATGCGGTCCGACTCAAACGGTTGACCTCATAGAGAACCAAGAATGCCACAGCGTTTCGTCCTCTAGAAAATTCTCAGCCTCAGCCTGGTTATGGAATGTTAACAACGTGGAAAATCCCCCAAGATATCTGATCTTGAAGCAGCCGTACCCCTCGTTCCCAGGAATCTTATCCAGATTGCACAAACCCTGTTTCTGAGGTATTCATCATAGACACGGTGCTTGTCTTGCCAATACCTCCTTTTCTCGTATGCTTCCTCGTCAAGGTCAGACAAATCATAGTCCAAGTCAGGTGAAACCTCAAGGTCAGAATAATCATAGTCAAAGTCAGCTCCCTGATCTCCTTGCATCATCACCTATATAATCAAGTTTATTAAAATGATTCATATTGCACATTTGCTGAACAATCAAATCGCTTCATGTATATTGATGCTTCAATTTGCAGGCAAATAATAAATGAAAATGATGGTGATCTTCACATGAACTTATTTGGATTAATCTATCGAAAAAAAGACAAGGTCAGACAAATCATAGTCCAAGTCAGGTGAAACCTCCTTTCCATCCCACACCTGAGGGGGGCCCCAAACACTCTAACCCACGCAATGCGGTCCGACTCAAACGGTTGACCTCTCCACATGGTCAACATAGAGAACCAAGAATGCCACAGCGTTTCGTCCTCTAGAAAATTCTCAGCCTCAGCCTGGTTATGGAATGTTAACAACGTGGAAAATCCCCCAAGATATCTGATCTTGAAGCAGCCGTACCCCTCGTTCCCAGGAATCTTATCCAGATTGCACAAACCCTGTTTCTGAGGTATTCATCATAGACACGGTGCTTGTCTTGCCAATACCTCCTTTTCTCGTATGCTTCCTCGTCAAGGTCAGACAAATCATAGTCCAAGTCAGGTGAAACCTCAAGGTCAGAATAATCATAGTCAAAGTCAGCTCCCTGATCTCCTTGCATCATCACCTATATAATCAAGTTTATTAAAATGATTCATATTGCACATTTGCTGAACAATCAAATCGCTTCATGTATATTGATGCTTCAATTTGCAGGCATATAATAAATGAAAATGATGGTGATCTTCACATGAACTTATTTGGATTAATCTATCGAAAAAAAGACAAGGTCAGACAAATCATAGTCCAAGTCAGGTGAAACCTCAAGGTGAGAATAATCATAGTCAAAGTCAGCTCCCTGATCTCCTTGCATCATCACCTATATAATCAAGTTTATTAAAATGATTCATATTGCATATTTGCTGAACAATCAAATCGCTTCATGTATATTGATGCTTCAATTTGCAGGCAAAAAATAAATGAAAATGATGGTGATCTTCACATGAACTTATTTGGATTAATCTATCGAAAAAAAGACAAGGTCAGACAAATCATAGTCCAAGTCAGGTGAAACCTCAAGGTCAGAATAATCATAGTCAAAGTCAGCTCCCTGATCTCCTTGCATCATCACCTATATAATCAAGTTTATTAAAATGATTCATATTGCACATTTGCTGAACAATCAAATCGCTTCATGTATATTGATGCTTCAATTTGCAGGCAAAAATAAATGAAAATGATGGTGATCTTCACATGAACTTATTTGGATTAATCTATCAAAAAAAAAGAGGGGAAAATATATCGTTTTAATTTATTTTTTTTAAAGCAAAATTTTATTCACCAACCACCAAACAAACAACAAATCACTCCATGATCCTAGTTCATCTTTTCTTAAATATCAAATTCAAACTCAGTACAGATCAAAACCAGAGATGGAATAGTTGTTGAACAATCAAATCGCTTCATGTATATTGATGCTTCAGTTTGCAAGCAAAAAATAAATGAAAATGATGGTGATCACATGAACTTATTTGGATTAATCTATCAATAAAAGAGGAACAAATGTACGTTGATCTTAGGGTTTCCAACGTCAACATTCTTCAACAAATGATATCCCGCACACACACACACTATCACATACATAAGTCGGTAACCATCAATATACACATGGCTAAACGCACAAAACCCTAAAGATCTGCAGAAATGGTAAATGGATGATGGAAATTAAATGACTCGGATGAAGAAACGACACAGAAAAGTCGGAAATAAAGCATTTAATCAGCTCATTGACTCCGAGTGTTTTTTTTTTCCAAAAATAGAAGGATATGGCTTATGAGACACGAAATCTACATTTAATAGTTACCGAATCCTCAAATACTCCAGATCTATAAACTCATTGAATGCCATAGCCCCAGCAGGCGAAAATTCAGAGAACAACCTCTCATCCTCCCCTCTGACCTCATTAAAATCACCTGCAAACACCCAACACCCCTCTCTGCCCCACCGAACCTCTAACAATTTCTCCCATAGCCTCATTTTCGCTCCCAAATCATGAGGAGAATACACGTTAACAATATTCACCAGCGTAGCAACCCCAACCATCCTTCCAGAAACCATCAAGAAATTGTCATCCTTTATGACATCCCCCACTTCATACCTTGACGGATCCCAAGTAGACACCAAGCCACCAGACCTACCTCTAGCATCCACCCACTCTACACCAGCCCCTCTACTCCCCCAAAGCCTATCAATCGGAATTCTCGACCCATCCAGGAACTGAGACTCCTGAAAGCACATAAACATGATCCGATTCTTTGCCCTGATCTTTGAAGCCCAAGCCCATTTCCTTTTGTCCCCAAAACCACGGATATTCCACGATAACAACTCCATTAATTGAACCTGTGTGACCCCTCACCCAAGATTTGCTTCCTGACAACACCTCTGAAACTCCGGAGGTTCACATTCACACAACTGGCAATCTTCACTGTGTCCTCAATCTCCTGCCCCACATCCACCCCTTTCCCCGTCTCAGACCTAGGAGCCCCCCCAATATCCTCCAACTCAGCCCTCGCTCTAGCCTGTAAGTCAAGAAGGACCTCATCAGCCAATCGAATGTCTTCCTCCTCCATATCAAATCCGCCTCCATCCTGTCTCCGGCCGTAGTAAGATCTCCCCTCAGGCAGGCCAACAGAATCCTTAGAATAGCGGCGATTTCTACGATGTTTATTTTTAGGGAGGAAGTTAAGGTCCAAAGAGTCGTTAATTGATTCCTCTGATCCAGACCCAACAGGCCCATCTAACTTATAACCCTCCCCAGCAGGCCCATCCAACTTATTCTCACACGGCCCAACAACTTGAACAGACTCTCCACCAGGCCCAACAACCGGAGACACCCAGCCGCCATTCTCCTCTGCAGCATCCCCCACGCCATCATCATTGTTACTGGACATGCAACTGTTATTTCCCATGCACTCCGACTCTTCATGCACCGGCGACCTTTCCACTTTTGCCGGCCGGTCGCTTTTCGAAACCTCCGACCTCAGCCTCGGACCCGGCTGACCCACGAAGTCCGACGGGATTGAATGGATGAAATCCGGCACCCACTCCTCCATGTATTCTGAGACCCGACACACAAAACTCCTACCCCTCCAGCACAACGTAACACGCTCCTCAATTCTATCCATGTTATTCACCAGAATGTCAACACTACTCTTATTCAAGATTCCGTCGGTCCCATCAGCATCCGAACAATGCACCACCGTCCCAAAAAGACCTCCGATCTGATCAAAAACCTTTCCATCCCACACCTGAGGGGGGACCCCAAACACTCTAACCCACGCAATGCGGTCCGACTCAAACAGTTGACCTCTCCACATGGTCAACATAGAGAACCAAGAACGCCACAGCGTTTCGTCCTCTAGAAAATTCTCAGCCTCAGCCTGGTTATGGAATGTTAACAACGTGGAAAATCCCCCAAGATATCTGATCTTGAAGCAGTCGTACCCCTCGTTCCCAGGAATCTTATCCAGATTGCACAGGTGTGTCAAATCTATCACTCTCCCAATTAGAGCGCAACCAGACCATTCCTCAGATAACGGCGAACTCTTGTAGCCCAGATTTAACATTTTACCACCTGAACTTGTCTGCTCATACCCATTCCTCACCGCCGCCGCAAAAGACCTACCCATAGGAATGGAGTTAGCAGACTGACCCACAACCTTGGGCCCAAGCCTTGAGAACACCTGACCGCCGCCACACCCAGTACCACCATTGTCCCTGCCATGTTTGTTAATCACCACCGGCGTCCCGTCCCTATTGTATTTCTCAAGATTTGCCGAGATTTTCAAGTTTCTAACTTTAACTTTATTAAGCACTCTCTCAAGCTCCCCTATATCTTTCACCCCTTCGTACTTAATAAAGCCAAAGGAATCCCCTGCTTTATTCTTTCTTCTTGAAATGAAGATGTCCGCCACCTTCCCAAAATTGGAGAACTCCTTTTCCAATTCCGCTATTGAAACTCTCTCAGGTAGATTCGTTACATAGAACGAAACCAAACTCTCATTCTTGATTTGATTCTTTTCCCACGTAACCTTCTTTGCTTTCCTATTCACCACCTTCCACTGTGAATCTTGTGTCGTCCTCTCGACTTCCATCTTCCTCTCTATTCAAAACAGAAACTACAACGTCCCACAAACCGTTAGAAACAGCTCGAAATACCAGATCAAGCCACCCAATGGAGGATACGATCTCCGGCGAGGATGAGAAACCCTAACGAAACCCACCGAAGAGATCACTAACCCACCAAGTTGCGAACATGATATTTCCGGTGCGCTAACAGTCGGAGAGAGACATAGATCTTCGTTAATTTCACTTAAACTTCCGATTGTTCATGAACAGGGTAAAGCAGTTGCTCCGTATTTTTAACTATGACGACAAAAGGTTTATGTAGTTGGAGTCTTGGGGACGGTGAATGGCTAGGCTTTCTCTCTCCACCGAAATCAGGTCGGCCTAAAAAAAAATTATACGGGAAAAAATATCATATATACCTAATAAAAACCAAAAATATTATACATACACAACTTAAATGAAAATTTTGCTTTATGACGATTTTACCCTTATCAATGATATGATTTTCAAATAACATGTATTTTTTTTCTATCAATGTTACGTCTTTTATTAGTCGGCCGCCATTTAAAGCTCTAAACCAAAGTAATTCTTGTTGTGTTTTTGTCCGCTTCTTGCGTCTTGCTAATTGTCGGGTCGTGGTTTTAATATAATTTCGCTATTAAAAAAAAGGTAAATCATCGTTTATTTATTTACTAGTTTTTATACCCCGTGCATCGCACGGCTGCGATAAAAATGTTATAGAACTTTTTAAATTGTAATTTAGTAAATTATATTATATATTTAATTTAGTGATTAAATAATTAGTTATTAAATAATTTAGGATGCAATAAATAAAAAGTCGGATATATATATCTAAAACTTTTCTTTTTAAAAGAAAAAAGTTTTTTTTTAAATAATTATTTAATTATGTTAGTGGTTATCTCTACAATAAATATATTTTATTTATTACCTTGGAAATACAAATAATTGATTAATTATGGTGGTTGATTATCCCTACAATAAATATATTTTACTTATTGTCATGAAAATAAAAATTAATTGATTAATTAGGCTTCTGATTATCCATACAATAAATAATTTTTATTTATTGCCATTAAATACAAAAACTAAAAATAAGAGGGGATGATTTAAGAGGAAAAATTATTATGAGGTTGAATGTGAGAATGAAATGTGTCCAAAAACTTTCCTTTTATAATAATAGATGATAATGGAATAAAATATTTTATAATACATGTATAATATTTAGTTAAAATATTATTATAAATAAAGTATTATAAGTATTATATTAATGTACTAAAGTATATGCAATAAAATATATTATTTTAATAAAATAATATATAAGCAATAAAAATATTATCTTGAATAAAATATTAACCTTAATACTAAAATTTAGTATTTGGATAATTACCAACTTTAATATAAAAATTTGTATTTTAATAATTAATTATTGGATAATTACTTATTAAAAGTTTAAACTAAATAAACCCTAATATGGAAATTTACTATTTGGATAATTATTTATTTAAACTTAGATTTAATTCAAAAATTTGTGGTGATGACAAGTGTCCTTTTTTACTAATTAAAGTAGGAACAAACTTTTTGTTTATTATATAGTTTAGATATTAGATATTTAGATATTAGATATTATATGTTTGTCTATATATTGATTTATATTCAATGATGATCGTTTTGTTTTTTGATTTATAAAGACATTTAATCTTTTGTTATTTGGTGCGTTTAGATGTGTTTTGCATTTCTTTTCTTTACAGAGAAGAAAAATATATATTTTTCCCTTTAATTCTTCGATTAAGTGACGTATATTTGTTAGCAAATTAGCTTAACTTTTTATTTATTTGATTCTTCTTGTGTGGATACTAAAGTTTGAAACCAAGAAAGTTAAAAATAACTTTTTTTTTATTGATATTGTTATTTCTTAAACCTTTTTAATAGGTAAATATAAAATTTGAAGTTTTTTAAAAATAAGGGTAAAATGGTCATTTCTTAAATTATTTTTAATGAAACGGAGAAATTTAATATTTTAGCTGGTTTTCAAGGGTATATATGATATTTTAAATTTTGGAGGGGTATATATGATATTTTTTAAGTTTATAAGGGTAAAAAATCTCATTTACCATGCATCTTGTATAAAGCAATTCAAAAAATTAATGTAAAATTTACCTTGATGGTTGATATGTTTCAAACTATAAATTCATTTCATGACGTATCAAATCTATAAATAATCTCCTGCAGCTAAGTTACAAATCTGCAATGACATCTTCATTTGGAGTGGTTCCGTTGGTGTTTTGTCATTGTTGTTTTCTCGAGCTTGGACTCGATCTTAAAAGTCACAGGGGCAAAGCTTGACTAGAAAAATGGATAGTGCCGAGAGTCGAGGGTAAAAAAATAGATAGGGCTGGACTGAGTATATAAAGTTTTTTGCACTGGATACGTATGAATTTCCACTTCTAAACGAATAAACGGGTCGGGCCCTCACTATGCTTCGCCCACCATAAACAACCCATTAGAATGTCCACAAGACTGACCCATTCGCGGTTCTCCCAGGGTCAGTTCAGTTAATAGTATGCAAACAGTAACTAACATCTTATGTACATCAGCGATAAACTTCTACATACAAGAAAAGATGGCATGATAGGCTTTTCACTTTTATAAGGAGCAATTGTAGAACATATAATCATGCACTCAATTCATTCAACATGAACTCAAAAGACACATCTTATACATGGTCTTGATTATTACCAACAACACAATTCATATGAAAAAGGAGAAACTAAAAGTGTAGGATCTTATAGTTCTGTCACTATTTTCTATGATTCTATGGGAGTTACATGGAGAGTTTTGGCACTTTCTGACACCATCTTCATACCTGAGAAAGTCAGTCTAGAGCTTGGAAGATGTTTTGGTTTTGGGATCATCGAAAGTAATCATCACCTTCCCAATTACTTTTCTGTCCCTGATATCCGAAAACGCGAGATTGGCCTGCCAACAACATTTACAGTCAGATCACAAAACACAATAGCTGCTTCCATGTTAATTGCATATATTTCTTTAATCATATGTTCTCATGATGGATTTAGGTCCAAATAGTTATCTTCATAAGACGTTGAAGTAATCATCAAGGAAAAAACGACCTCAAAATGGAACACTTCTAGCAGCCGAGAAGAGTTCAATCCAGGGTCGTCTCATATTAATTGCAAGAAGTCATGCTTTTTTTTTGTTCGTTAAAAAGAACATATTTGGTCATTATTATGTATACAACTTATTGATGATGTCCATTTAGATCCATAAGATTCTGCTATTTTGTCTTGACCGAAGGATAACACCTCACTAGAAGTAGTGAAATATAGTGTGTGGGATGATGGATCAAAAAGGGTCTATATTCTTTTTAAAACTGTGATCAATCTAATGTTAAGTATTACTAGAAAAATTAAACTGTTGAAATATGAATAGAAGGGCAATATAAGAAAATTTTCCACACATTTAATCCGTTTGGGATAGAATATAACCTAAACAATCAATTGTCTAACCAGAATGGATGAAGTTGCCACATCTACATCTAACTATTGGTCAAACACATCTATTAGACAATCAAATTTTGAGTTTTTATGAGAAGGATCAAGTGACTGGGAACAAGAATACGAGTATACGACTCATTATTTAAGCTCAGAAAATGAATTCTTCATAATTCATACCTCTTGGAGTTTGTATGAATGAGAAATGTAGATGTTAATTAAGCCTCTTGCCAACCAAGATAGCAGCTCCTTTAAAGAGTCTTCAAGTACACTTGGATCATTCACCTTATAGCTCCCCCAGTAGAGTCCATGAATTGTCCAATTCTAAAACAAAGAGATAAAGTTTACTTCTTTCCATGCACTTTCATTATTTTGGGGGCCCGTTTCGATTAACACTAACACCTACATGCCCACTTACAATATACCAAAAACTCAAAACATGAAGAAATAATCATCATAAGAAAAACAGCACTTATTGGTCATTTTTGTAATAGTCTTGAGTTAAAAAAAATACATTTTCTCAGAGCCCAAAAGGATAATGGTTTCATACCAGCAGCAAGAAAACAGAATATCAACAGTAACATAAGATGAACTAACTGCCCCTTACTTTAACCTAACAAGAATATTCTTTTCGTATTTTTTAGTAATATATTTAACTAAATAACAGAATTAGCGAAAGACTCAAACAAGATTATCTATTTGTTACAACATTAAGCAGAAAAAACACATTGCAGCACCATCTCCTACCGCCCATTTTATTACAGTTAATTCTGATTATTCCATACCACTATTAAAAAGGAGCATCCAAACAGCCCCTATATGAAGCAAAAGAACATGGGATTCAATAAAGAAGAATCAAGCAATTGGTTTACCTTAACAAGAGCGATATTAGCAGGAATAAGAGGGACCTCCCCGCTTGCAAACCCTATAACTAAAATCTGTGCCCCCCAATTCAACAGCTTCATGCTTTCTTTCGTAAGCTTGCCTCCAACAGGATCATATAAAACATCAACCCCTTTGAGCCTTTTTGTTTTCAAGAACGCCTTAACGTTTTCAATAACACCTCCTTTACTCAAGTCAACAACATGATCCACGCCCATTGACTTCAAAAACTCTACTTTCTCTGTTCCTCTGGGGAGTCAAACAAAGTCAATGCATATTCGGGCCAAAAATTAGAGGTGGTATAGAGAATTTACATAGAAGCACACACCTAGCCACGGCAATTACAGTAGCACCACAAACTTTCCCTATTTGAACAGCTGCAAGACCGACACCTCCGGCTGCTCCAAGAACTAGCAGTACCTGCAGTTTTGTGTGAACCAAGTGACTTGCTTGTAATTATAACTATAGAAAGACAAATACTTATATATTTGTAACCAGTCTGGTACTAATGGCCTATTTTAGGACCATCAATATTCTGGTGGTCACTAATAGAGGTTTTAAGTAGTTTACTTCACATTAACTCATATATTAGCTATAAGTTGTATACCCTCTCCCCTCAAAATATACAAATCCTTAACTTAGCTAAGTGTAGCATGCATTCACAACTCATTCTCCATCCTCATCCCTATAAGTTAATTAAAAAAACACTATTTTCCAAATTTATCTAAAAGACACTTTTCTAAATTTATCTATCATATTCTAAAATTGTCCCACATCCATTCCTCATATATATCTCTATTTAATTAAATAATACTTCTTTATTTTTTTCTTATTATCTTTTATCTTTCTACCACTCACAAAAGATAGAAATTCATGGATATGTGGGAGAATAGGGGAACATCAAATTTGGAGGAAGAATTTGGTTTCCTCTATGGGTATAGGGATGAGGAATGGTATAGGGATGGAGATGGGAAATGGGATGAGTAATAGTCAAATATCTAGCATGCCCTTTAGAGAAAAACACCCCTCTATATTAATTAAGCTTGTTGTATAACTAAATAACAAGATGTTTACCTCCCCGCGCGTTGCTGCGGGGTTGAGTTTGTACACTGAACGAAAGTAAAAAAGTTAAATGGTATAAAATGTAAAAGTTTAAAAGTCTCGTGGTGAAAGTATAAAATTATAGAAGTATATTAAAAGCGAAAGTAGAAAAGTTAAAAGTTTCGTGCTCAAAGTAGAAGACAAAAAACTGAAAAAAAAAAAAAAACTTTAAAAGTTAGAGGTTTAAAAAATTAAGGAGTATAAAACGTAAAAGTCTAAAAGTCTTGTGGTGAAAGTATAAAACTATAAAAAAATACTAAGTTGGTATAAAACGTAAAAGTCTAAAAGTCTTGTGGTGAAAGTATAAAATTATAAAAGTATACTAAAAACGAAAATATAGAAGTTAAAAGTTTCGTGGCAAAAGTAGAAGACAACAAAATTTAAAACAAAAAAAAAATTAAAAGTTAGAGTGTAAACGTTAAGGGTATAAAACGTAAAAGTTTAAAAGTTTTGTAGCGAAAGTATAAAACTATAAAAATATACTAAAAACGAAAGTAGAAAAATTAAAAGTTTCGTGGCCAAAATAGAAGACAACAAAACTTAAAATAAAAAAAAACTTTAAAAGTTAAACGGTACAAAACGTAAGAGTATGAAACATATGTGGCCAAACTATAAAAACTAAAAGTTTACTATTTCGTTAAGAAAAAACAAATCGTAAAAGTTTAGGGGTATAAAGCATCAAAACACCAAAGTCACGTGACCAAAGTTTGAAAAACCAAAAGTATACTATTCATCTATGAAATTTCTTTGTATAATATAATAATTAGGGGCGTAGAAGTATAAAACATATGTGGCTAGATATGAAAATCTAAAGTTTACTATTCCGTTTTATAAAAATATAAAAGTTTAAGGATAAAAGACATCAAAGTCTCAAACTATTGTAGCCAATTTATGCAAAACTAAAAAAAAAAAAAACTAAGAGTAAAAGTTTAAGGGTGAAAAATGTCAAAGATTCAAACTTACGTGGCCAATATACATAACCTAAAACCCCACTATTCATCTTCAAATTCTATTGTTATATATATAATAAGTAATTAATGCTATTACTAATTTTCACTTATGAAGAAAAAAAAAGAATGATAAATAAACAATTCTTTGACCCTCACGTAGGACTGTAGCAGCCACCAATCACATTTAATGTTCATCTCCCATGCATACACTAGTGTACATAACATTTTCTACTATATATTTTAAGGGTGTGCATGAATCAGAAATAAACGACTCGATACCAAAATAACGGAAAAATTCAAACCGAAAAAACTGAATCCAAATGGAAACCGACGGTTTTGGATTGAACTTTTCTAAAATCTAAAATTTTGGATCAGTTTCGGTTTTAGCTAAAAAAAATATCCGAAAAACCGAACCGATCCATTTAATTATTGAAGGATTTCAAATTTATCATTTTATTTATAATCATTAGGTCTGTCGTCGAAAATTAGAAAGTAGGAAAACGTAATTAAGAATTACAACTGGTCATTATTAGACGTTTAACTTTTCTAAGTGCCAGCTTTTCAATTCTTCATCCTCTAAAATCTTTATCAGAATACAAATTCTTCATTGGGGTTCCTAAGCGCCAATCTTTTGAGAGTTTCAGACTATATCGTTAAGGGTTTGTTTGATTTTGGATCGATATGCAACATTATGGATCGTTTAAACCTTTAAGATTAGATCGTTAAGGATTTGTTTAAATGAATTTATTTGAAATTGAATCCGAAAAAATCGAATCCAAACCGTAAAAAACCGAAATCCGAAATCCATTAAACCGAAAAAAACAAAATACGAATGGATTTAAAAATTTTAAAAACCAAAGTTCAGTTTTAACCAATAACCGCTCCAAACCGATCCATACAGACCCTTAATATATTTACTATTCCTTGTGAGGAACATTAGAAACTCACAATGAAGTTCGTATCCCTGTCCACAACTCCACATACTTAGAACTATAGGGAAAATGTTGTATTTTATATATTTTTACTCCTTCATCGGAGTCTCCATCCCATATCTCATATCTCAAATTATTGAAAAGACTAAAGTCTATCCCTATATTTGTATTTTCATTATTCATCAAACTTTGTAATTTTTTATAAGTGGATGTGTTTGAAAAAAATTAATTGTTAACTAAAAAGATAATATCTAATAATATGGGATAGCTATAGGATAGGAAAGGCTCTCGATAAAGACACACACCATTTTTATTTCTACACAGGATACAAGCAGTCGTTTGTACCCAAACGACCGTTTGTAGTTTTTTTTTTTATAAATGTTTTAAATTATTTAACTTTTATAAACATTAAAAATGTTTATTTACCATATCTTATAAAAAGTAAGATGCCATCAAGACGGTACCGGCAAAGACTCTAAGTCTCAAAATTTATTATTTTAAGTCACTATTGTGTTTGTTTAAGTACTTTTTATAAGATATGGTAAATAAACATTTTTAATGTTTATAAAAGTTAAATAATTTAAAATATTTATAAAAAAATTAAAAAAAACTACAAACGGCCGTTTGGGTACAAACTACAAACGACCGTTTGTATCTTGTATAGAAATTAATATGATCGGTGTCTTTATCATGTCCCATATATACAACAAATTATTTAAAAAAATGAAAGATAAATTTAAAAAATACACCGATGGGATCCATGTGAACGCTTTGAAGAGAACAAAATGATGGATAAAAAACACAGTAGCTTTTACAACTTTAATACCTGACCAGATTTAAGGTTGGCTCTATGAACCAATGCCACATGGGATGTTCCATACGCAACTGGCAGTGCACCAGCAGCCACCAGATCACACCCCTCCGGAACTCCAAACCTTCAATTCAGTAAAACTCAAACTTTTAGGGCAAACTTTAATCATAATCAATCATTCGAAATACGCAATTAATAACCGAAATCAATCAATCAATCAATAAATACTCACAAATCCTTCTCATCGGCAACGATGAATTGGGCGAAAGAACCTAGACCGGCAAAGGAACAAACACGATCGCCGACTCTGAACTTGGAGACGCCGGGGCCGACGGAATCGACGACGCCGGAGTAATCGGAGCCGGGGACGAAAGGCAAGGCGAATTTCTCTTGATACTTACCGAGAACTTGAAGGTAGTTGGCGTAATTCAAGCTGGTGGACTTGATTCGGACTCTGATTGAAGTGGGGGAAGTGAGAGAAGGGAGAGGGTGAGATTTTGAGATAGTCAGGGCGGTGGTTTCCGATGAATCCGGTGGCGTTGTGGGATCGCCGAGCGTCCGGCATACCAAAGCTTCCATTTTTTTTAGATGAGTGTTGATTTTTGACTGACGAGATTGGGGGAATACTAGGTTGGTTTTTATTGTACTATAGCTTAATTTAATACATCAAGACAAACATAAAATAGTACACACATGATAGATAATACACGTTTTTATTCTACAAGACTACAAGAGTAAATTAGGTGGACTCTTAGTTAAGATGGTTACAGTTTTCTACTAATAAAAGTTTTTAACAAACCGATGCACAATATACAATAAGTAACTCTTTTATAGAAAATAGAAAGGTTGGAAAACTGGATTCTAATAATGCGAGTTTTATGTTATTGACGGATAATAATATAAGTTTTAAAAATTGTTATGAATAATACCAATTAATGAGGTAGGTGTTTAAAGATAGATATGGAGAATAAGATGTGAGAGATTTTTAAAATGATAGTTATATTTAGAAAATAAAGTTTTTTTAGTTAAATTATATAGATAGGGCTAAAAATAATTAACAATATTTAAATTGCTCTTATTCTGCCACTCACTAAGGCTACTCGTAGTCATAAAGCCCCTGGGTTAGACAAATTACGACACGTGGCAGTGTAGTCAGCAAAGGCTCCATGACTAAAAATAGTGTAGTCATAAAGCTCATAACACCCCTCTAATTATTACCCAATTATATTATATATTTAAAACACTCAATTAGATATGACCAATAAAAAAAGCAAATGAGAAAGGGGAAGGGGGGGAGGGGGTGGCGTCATCACGAAAACGTCATACCAGGTTTTTTCCCCCATAACACCCTGGTGGTGATGTTGGTGGCGCTATAGGATGCCAACCTTATCAAATAATGTCCACTATATGCAATCTAAGGGTTGGTGCTTTGCTTCTGAACAACCTAGGTGGCCCATTTCTTTCTATACGTTTTATGGCATTGGAAGCACGGATACACAAAAAACTAATAAAATTCGACACATCTACATCTTAAACCTGCTCTATATTGTAGCAAACAAACACCTTGAATCCTAAAAAAATGAGATCTAGAATGAAATAAAAAAGAGAAAAGGCTTAAACGTCTTGAATCAATGCACCATCAAACCTTAATCAGTTGGATTGTGCCCCAACCGTGTTATCTCCTACTAAAAATAGTATTTATAGACAACAAATTTCAGAGGATAAAAGATATGAGCCCCATGATTTGAAATACATCATTAGTTTCTTGCGATATTTGAATAGAAACATCCACAAATCCTTTAGGTTTGGTCGAATTCTTCTTTCTCAGCTGGAAACTCCCAACTTCTACATTCCTAAAGTTCCAGATTCAGAATTGTTGTATGTTTATCAAGAAACTCTTTCAACCCAACACTTGCAGCCCCTTGAGGTTTGGTCGAATTCTTCTTTCTCAACTGAAAACTCCCAACCTCTTCTACATTCCTCAATGCTTCAGATTCAGTATTGTTGTTATCAGGGGCGGATCTAGGAAAGAAAATCAGGGGTAGCGGGGACTAATGGGGGTTCGGAGGCAGCGTCCCCGATTTTTTTTTAGGTAATTAACGGGCTTTTAATCATATTTTCAAGGGGCTTTTGATCATATTTTTAGGTAAAAACCATAAAATTTCTTCCAGGGTTCGCGAAAAATTCGTTTCAGGGGTCGCAAAATACCAAAAACGTAAAACCCCGAAAAAATTTCCTTCTTCGCGTTAACGGTTCAGGGGTCGCGGGGGCTACCCCTACCCATAGGGTAGGTCCGCCCCTGGTTGTTATGTTTATCAAGAAACTCTTTCAACCCAACATTTGCAGCCCCTTGAATTCTCTTTGGAAAACACAGGATCTATGCTATAAACTTCCAACACTGATGGCCAAATCTTTATATCTTGAATAGTTGAATCAGATTTATCAAATGAAGTCTAAAACTTGGTTTCCATATGGGATTTGCATTCCCAGAAGCATCAACTTTGGTGCAATACTTTGGTTTCCATTGCAGTTTCCATAGTGATGAAGTTCTTGTGAGTCCTCTAGCACAAATCCAGCAATTTTGTACCCAAATTTTGCCCATTTTTTGGAGTGTTGGAGACGGATCAAGAAAAGGGTATGTGAAAATTGATTGTTTTTTGGTAAAACCGTAAAAGATGAACTAAAGTAAGCTAATTTGAATCGACTTAAAAAGGGTGCTTTGCTTTAATGTCAAGAAAGTCTTGAAATTGGTTGTCTTGGTGCTTAAAGAATGAATCTTTTCTGTTAGTATCATTTCAAGAAGACAAGAGTGCTTTCAAGAGTGTAAGAGGATTAATTATTGATTGATTTTTTACTAAGCTTATGAGTGATTAACTTTTCAAACCACAGGTTTTATAATATGAAACAAAAAGACATATCGAAACTTAAATACGTATGAGGAGTGTTAGAAGAATACAAGTATATGTATACGCTCATGTACTAAAGATGAAAACATCATATTGTTTCCTAACACATAAAATGATAAAAATGATATAAATTAATATGCTTGATGATACATCAAACAAAACATTTTCATTTTTAATTGAATGAAAGTTAAGGTTTCCTAAGTGGTGGAACCATAAGTAATTTCCTACCAGCACTTACAGTTACAACCATATCATTACCACTTCTGGTATACATCATTGTTGTAGATTCAAGAATATCATCTCCAAATCCACATGCCTTGAAGAAATTCCTGAGAGGGTAATTTAGATAATTCAGTCTAGTCAGCATACATGTTTCAATTCACTGGTTTACAAGAACAAGTCAGTAACTTACATTTCTTGATCAGAACATAGAGCTGCTATGTCATATATCCCTTTATTTGTAAGCAATCTGCAAAAATTTCATAAACTTCACTTTTCTAGTCAAACTGTATCTCTAGCTTTTGAGTAACATGAAAAATTCTAAAAAAAATT
The DNA here is from genome assembly GCA_039602395.1 of Deinandra increscens subsp. villosa. Lineage (NCBI taxonomy): Eukaryota > Viridiplantae > Streptophyta > Magnoliopsida > Asterales > Asteraceae > Deinandra > Deinandra increscens. The sequence continues at coordinate 14,541,666 of JBCNJP010000018.1, read as the reverse complement.
ATACAAGCAGTTGGTACTGCATGAAAAATTCTAAAAAAAATTAACAGACCTTATAATTCTTTGAAGAATCATCCGCCCTATTCCTCGACGTTGTAGCGTAGGGATTACCTACAAAGCAACTGATACAAGTTTACATCAACATAAAGCCAAAAAACATAAAGTCAAATAACAGAATCTAACCTTTTAAGTTTTAACTGTTTTCAACCCAAATGAGATTAATCATCTTTGAAGATACTAATTTCTTTATCAAAGTTTGAAGATACTAATTTGTTTATCAAAGATGATATAAATTATAAACTATGAACTACCAAGAACAAGTATTTGAGCCCAATTTTTGCCAAAATCAAATAACAGAATCTAACCTCACAACTGTTTTTTACCCAAAGGAGATTAATCATCTATGAATTTGAAGACACTAATTTGTTTATCAAAGATGATATAAACTATAAACTACCAAGAAAACAAGTATTTGAGCCCAATTTTTGCCAAAATCAAATGAACAGGGGAAAACAGAGCATTTTTACAATTTTAGGGTTTTTACCATGACATCATAAATTGAAGCGGTTAATGAACTGTCAGACACAGCTCTACCGAATCCGATTAACTTTCCGGTCACCGGCGTCAACGGGATCATTCTCCGGTACCAATCAACTCCGGCAGCCGATTCCGGCGGCGAGGCAACGAGTTCCGGTCTGGAGAAAACAGAAACAACGACGGAGCTGTGGCGGAGAGCGAGGCGGAGTTTCTCGACGTCGACGAGCTCCGATCTTCCGTCGGGTAAGATGTTGGGGAAACGGTGGAAGGAATGGTTGCAGGTAGCGCAGAGATCTCGTAAATGAATCGGATTTACGTCTGATAAATTGGTGGATATGAAAATTGGGGGCGTTGGCCGGCGGCGGTGGCGGTGGCGGATCGGTGGTTTCTGGATGTTGTTGGATATTTTGGGCGGCGAGAGGGTTTGGGATTTTGGAAGGAGAGAACCACCACCGTGAATTGAACGCAGGAACGCCATCTTTTCCTCTCTCTTTCAATCCAGTAAAAACGGCGAGGTAGTTAACAAAGGTAGTTAAAATTTGTTGTTAAATTCAGATTTTTGTTTCAGTTATAAGGGTCACAATCAATCGGAAAATCAATTTCATGATCAAACAATCATTCAACATCAAGATAAGAAATGGCAATCTGTGGCGTCTTCTTCAATGGAAATGGTCCCAATTTAGATGTGCACATTTAGGGTTTTTTTTTACGGTTTGGGCAGGTCAAAGAAAGTCAAAATCTTTTTTTTTTTTGAAAAATTGGATTTTAATAATATGAGTTTTAACGGCGGATAATAATATGAGTTTCAAAGTTGGCGGACAATAATACCAATTAATGAGGTGGGTGTCAATAATGAAATGCCGTTAGTTGAACCCTAACGGTGTTAGTGATTTGCTGACGTGGCACTCAATGAGGGACTCTTTTTGTAATTTCTAAAAATAAAGGGTATGTTTTGTAAATTGTATAAAATGAGTTTTGTAAATTGTATAAGCCCCTTCATTTTTAAGAATTACAAAAAGAGTCCCTCATTGAGTGCCACGTCAGCAAATCACTAACACCGTTAGGGTTCAACTAACGGCATTTCATTATTGACACCCACCTCATTAATTGGTATTATTGTCCGCCAACTTTGAAACTCGTATTATTATTCGTCAATGAGTTAAAACTCATATTATTAAAATCTAATTTTCCTTTTTTT
>JBCNJP010000018.1:14510536-14539434 GCA_039602395.1 Deinandra increscens subsp. villosa | reverse complement strand
ACTCTTTCAACCCAACATTTGCAGCCCCTTGAATTCTCTTTGGAAAACACAAGATCTATGCTATAAACTTCCAACACTGATGGCCAAATCTTTATATCTTGAATAGTTGAATCAGATTTATCAAATGAAGTCTAAAACTTGGTTTCCATATGGGATTTGCATTCCCAGAAGCATCAACTTTGGTGCAATACTTTGGTTTCCATTGCAGTTTCCATAGTGATGAAGTTCTTGTGAGTCCTCTAGCACAAATCCAGCAATTTTGTACCCAAAATTTGCCCATTTTTTGGAGTGTTGGAGACGGATCAAGAAAACGGTATGTGAAAATTGGTTGTTTTTTTGGTAAAACCGTAAAAGATGAACTAAAGTAAGCTAATTTGAATCGACTTAAAAAGGGTGCTTTGCTTTAATGTCAAGAAAGACTTGAAATTGGTTGTCTTGGTGCTTAAAGAATGAATCTTTTCTGTTAGTATCATTTCAAGAAGACAAGAGTGAAAGAGGGTACAGTAGACTAATAGATTATGTGAATAACTTTTTAGCAAAAAAGGGCAATTGTGTGAATTAATTATTGATTGATTTTTTACTAAGCTTATGAGTGATTAACTTTTCAAACCACAGATTTTATAATATGAAACAAAAAGACATATCGAAACTTAAATACGTATGAGGAGTGTTAGAAGAATACAAGTATATGTATACGCTCATGTACTAAAGATGAAAACATCATATTGTTTCCTAACACATAAAATGATAAAAATGATATAAATTAATATGCTTGATGATACATCAAACAAAACATTTTCCTTTTTAATTGAATGGATGTTAAGGTTTCCTAAGTGGTGGAACCATAAGTAATTTCCTACCAGCACTTACAACCATATCATTACCACTTCTGGTATACATCATTGTTGTAGATTCAAGAATATCATCTCCAAATCCACATGCCTTGAAGAAATTCCTGAGGGGGTAATTTAGACAATTCACACTCTAGTCAGCATACATGTTTCAAATTTAATTCACTTATTTACAAGAACAAGACAGTAACTTACATTTCTTGATCAGAACATAGAGCTGCTATGTCATATATCCCTTTATTTGTAAGCAATCTGCAAAAATTTTCATAAACTTCACTTTTCTAGTCAAACTGTATCTCTAACTTTTGAGTAACATGAAAAATTCTAAAAAATTTATACAAGCAGTTGGTACTGCATGAAAAATTCTATTAAAATTTAAAAGACCTTATAATTCTTTGAAGAATCATCCGCCCGATTCCTCGACGTTGTAGCGTAGGGATTACCTACAAAGCAACTGATACAAGTTTACATCAACATAAAGCCAAAAAACATAAAGTCAAATAACAGAATCTAACCTTTTAAGTTTTAACTGTTTTCAACCCAAATGAGATTAATCATCTTTGAAGATACTAATTTGTTTATCAAAGTTTGAAGATACTAATTTGTTTATCAAAGATGATATAAATTATAAACTATGAACTACCAAGAACAAGTATTTGAGCCCAATTTTTGCCAAAATCAAATAACAGAATCTAACCTCTCAACTGTTTTGAACCCAAATGAGATAAATCATCTGTGAATTTGAAGACACTAATTTGTTTATCAAAGATGATATAAACTATAAACTACCAAGAAAACAAGTATTTGAGCCCAATTTTTGCCAAAATCAAATGAACAGGGGAAAACAGAGCATTTTTAGAATTCTAGGGTTTTTACCATGACATCATAAATTGAAGCGGTTAATGAACTGTCAGACACAGCTCTACCGAATCCGACTAACTGTCCGGTCACCGGCGTCAACGGGATCATTCTCCGGTACCAATCAACTCCGGCAGCCGATTCCGGCGGCGAGGCAACGAGTTCCGGTCTGGAGAAAACAGAAACAACGACGGAGCTGTGGCGGAGAGCGAGGCGGAGTTTATCGACGTCAACGTGCTCCGATCTTCCGTCGGGTAAGATGTTGGGGAAACGGTGGACGGAATGGTTGCAGGTAGCGCAGAGATCTCGTAAATGAATCGGATTTACGTCTGATAAATTGGTGGATATGAAAATTGGGGGCGTTGGCCGGCGGCGGTGGCGGTGGCGGATCGGTGGTTTCTGGATGTTATTGGATATTTTGGGCGGCGAGAGGGTTTGGGATTTTGAAGGGAGAGAACCACCACCGTGAATTGAACGCAGGAACGCCATCTTTTCCTCTCTCTTTCAATCCAGTAAAAACGGCGAGGTAGTTAACAAAGGTAGTTAATATTTTGTTGTGAATTCAGATTTTTGTTTCAGTTATTAGGGTCACAATCAATCGGAAAATCAATTTCATGATCAAACAATCATTCAACATCAAGATAAGAAATGGCAATCTGTGGCGTCTTCTTCAATGGAAATGGTCCCAATTTAGATGTGCACATTTAGGGTTTTTTTCACGGTTTGGGGCTTTGGGCAGGTCAAAGAAAGTCAAAATCTTTTTTTTTTTTTTTTGAATCGGTTCGGTTGGAAATGGTTTTGTGGAAAGATCATGGTGTTTAAATTGCCAAATTGGGTTGGTCTGGGGCTGATAATGGTTCAGTTCGAGTTAAATCGGGTTGGAATTGGTTTTAACATATACGGTTGGGAACTGATCTCAACCATATAGGTCGAGTTTAGGTTGTATTTGGGTTGAACTAAAAGTCTAAAACCGATTTGGCTTTTGGTTTTGATGGGTTTTAAAATCGGTTTTGGTTTCGGTTTCAACCCGTTTCTATTGCCAATTTCGGGTCCTAATGTGATACGTGTCACATACACATGAATTATCATGTATGTATGTGTATATCTATAAGTTATTTATTTGTTTGTTTATGTTATTTTCTATTATTTTGTTGCTTATGCATTAGTGGGTCAAAGAAGTGGACGTTGGTAGTTTCATGATTCACATGTTCTTCTATTTTGGTGCTAATGTAATTTCTTTTAATGGTCTTTGTGAAATTAAAACTTCGATTTATTTATATTAAATATAGATACAAAACAACGGTTACAACTCAACGTGAAGTGCAAGGAGGCGGGCAACAAGCTGCGCCGCCAACCCCTTCTGAATAGCAAAGCCTAACCGAGTGAAATGAATGAATATGGAGAAAAGTTTATGAAAATTATGAGTTCTTTTTTATATTTCTATCTGGCTTATTTTCTAATTGTTTTAGGCCATTTGATTACCCGATCGATCTACGTCATAATGGTTTAATGGTATCGAATTAGCCAAGAGACTTTGCCATTTAGTTTCTTGTTTTAGAAAGAAAATGTTTTGATATTACCTTATTAACAAAACACAAGGTGGGCGAATACCAAGGCCGACCAATAGCGTATGTATGTAGCCCAAACAAACACTTGTTAGGCCCCTAAAATTTTAGGGTCTCATTTATAAAATTTGGTCCAAACAAACTTATATATTGATAGTAGATGTTGAAGATGATAAAATGGTTATGTAGTAGTATTTTAGTCTCTGTTTCTCTTTAATAGATGTAACTATATTTCTCTTTTCTTTATTTTTTTATCATGAAAGTGAAAATTAAATATTTCCCATGAGCTGAACATGCAAACTAAATATTTTATATTATAAATTTTAGCAATTAAATATAAAGAATTACTATGAACAGTAGTATAATCTCTCGTTCTCTTTAACAGATGTAATATATTTCTCTTTTCTTTATTTTTTATAATGATAGTGAAACTTAATTAAATATTTCCCATGAGCTGAACATGCAAACTAAATATTTTATAATGTAAGTTTTAGTAATTAAATATAACGAATTATTTCTCAAATATAACTATATTTCTGCTTGTATAGATATGACGCTAGTTCTTTTATAGCAGCTCAAAAGTTAAGTTTTTTATTGATAAATATAGTCGCCACCTTTAGGTCCTAGGCTGAAAACTTTCACCGTTTTAGTTCTAATTTTTTTAACATAGCACTTTTGGGTCGTTACTCTGTTTTTTTTTTTTTATATTTTTACATAACGTTATGGCAATACAACGTGTTATCTGTACCGTAACAAATGGATTGCATAATCTATGTTATCTCGACCGTAACAAACGGATCTAATACAGAAACTAGTTTTCACATTGTAAAAGCCTATCTACTAGGGAATATTCTGTTATGCTCATTTGAAAAATCACTGTTGGTCTGCAAACTTTTTAGTCTCTGGATTGGTCTTCCCAGCTACCACAGGTCAAATGAGTAAATGACCATTTTAACCTTGTAATAGAATATTGCAGCGGCTTGTTGATAATCTCAAAATCATAAAAGGGTATAAATTCCCAAACCAAATAGAGTGAACCACAAGCAAGCAAGAAAAAGAAGGGTGCAAAACACCTCCTTCTCTATCAAGAAAGTTGATCAAAGTTAGTTCATTGGTTCAAGGTGCCATGGGAGAAGCTGCTTGTGAATCTGCTGATTTTTGCACTCAGAACTTTAACAATGTCATGGAGCAAGAAGGAATTCACCATCTTTTATCTGGTGAACAGAAGGTATGACATAATTCAATAAAAACACTAAGGTTTTTGCTAAATTTGTTTTGAAGTCTTGTTGTTAGCTAGAAAATCCATGATTTTATTCTAAATTTTCAATCACTTCTATTAGTTAGACATGCTAGCTCTCTTCCTCTGTCACTGGTTTCTGATAAATTAACCTGATAAACTCTGGTAGTTTATATGAAGTTTTTGTTTTTCATTTTGCTTTGTTCTTTATTATAACTTGGATCATAAGTGAGACCTATTGATGCAACTTGTCAGGGGGCGTTGAGCATGTGTGGCGACGGAACGGGCCTCATATTTCTTTAAAAATAATTATATATATATATGTATGTCTTTTTAAATCTATAATTTTGTTAAAGTGTCATTTTAAAACTATAAAATTCTTACGTTTATTGCTATAACTGATAGTTTTTCCTTATTTAAAACTTTTTTCTATTTGCAAATATTTCGAACGGGGCCCCTAAATGCACAGTTCCAGCCCTGCAACTTGTATTGTTGAATCTATGCGTGTAGACATGACGAGCCCAAGCTCGTCTCGCTTAATTTAATATAGCTCGAGTTCGTTTGATTTTAAGCTCTATGTCTAAACTCGAGCTTAATTCTTTAACAACTTTTCAAGTCAAACTCTGGCTTGTTTATTAGGTACTAAAATTTAATTATTTTATTTATATACATATATAATAAATTATAATTTTATACAAAAAACTTACGTTTTTTAGTTATTTTTGATGTAATATTTGATATAATAATATTTATCATGTGCTCCAATTTATTAAATACTATATATTTAATTATTTTATTTATATACATATATAATTATTTAGTTTTACTCGGTATCTAAAACTCGAGCTCAATCTTGTGTATAAAATGAGTTTCACTTTAGGCTCGAGCTCGTTTAAGCTTAGACCGATTCAAACTTTTTCTAAACCCGTCTTGAGTAGCTCATGAGCAGACTAACTCGTTTACACCCCTAGTTGCCTCAACTTAGTTCGTTTGGGTTATGTTTTATCTTTAACTTGTCAAAAGGCTACAATCATAAAATCTAGATGAAATAAGGACATATTAAATGGGTTGAACGGGCCAAGGAGCACAAAGTTAATTTTTAATGTGTATAAACAGCTAAATGGCCTCATCAAAAAGTTAGATTATTATTGTAATTATTTTGTTGTCTATAATTACATTTATTAAACACACATAAAATTTGCTGCTGTTAAAAAAATCATAAATAATAATACAAAATGTTTTTATTTATTTATTTATTTGGGTGGGGGGGGGGGGGGGGGGATGTTTCGGGTTAGACTAACCCAACCAACCCTTTCTGCCTATTTTGTTGATGAGATGATCATGAAGAAATCAATGTTCTTTGTTTATGAGCCTAGGTACCATTACCATCAGGTAAAGAGAAGACAATCTGCTTATTGTTCTCTGCAAACTGGAGTAGGCATTGTAAGGCTTTTATACCACAACTTATGCAAACATACAACGCGATAAAAGAAACTGGACAAGAACTAGAGGTTATTTTTGTATCATTTGACCGGGATGAATATGGATTTAAAGAACACATAAAGGACATGCCATGGCTTGTGGTTCCATTCAATCTAAATTTACAGAAAGTTATTGGTAACATGTATGATGTAAATCAGATTCCATCATTTATCCCATTGGAGATTGGCACAGAACTGCATGCAAAAGATGCAGTTGGCCTGATAAAAGATTATGGCGCCGATGCATTTCCTTTCACCAAGAGAAGGCAAGAAGAGTTGAAGGCGTTAGATGAGGCAAAACGCGAAGGAGGGAATTTGATTGAACTATTTGCAAATGGGATTGAAGATTCATTTGTTTATGGTAAAGGTGGAAAGGTTAGTGATTCTTGTTATTATAATGTCTTTGCATACTATAAATCAAGAGTTAATTATCTGATTTTATTTTTATTTTTTTAATGTTAAGATGAACATATTTTGTTTCTGACTATCTAAACATTTATGGGTCAAATAACTAGTTTAGGGGTGTTTGGATGTGTGTTTTGAAAGTGATTATATTTTTTTTTTGAACAGCAAGAGAATATATATATTAAAAAACCACCTCTAGCAAGAAGCTAGAGGAAAAAATAACCATACAAGAAAAAGGAAAAATACAAATTACAACATGTGTAATGGATCTCGAATCCAAAGGTTCCAATCTAGGTCAGTAATCTTAGCACGGGAGGATAACCATAGATATGACTCGGATTTGATCTCGTCCAATAATCTTCCCGGATGTGTGTTGCGCCCGTTGAATTCTTTATCGTTCCTAGCTTTCCAAAGATGCCAAACCGATGCCGCAATGATAGCCTTAAGGGTTTTGCTGTGATGGGAATGATGGCCAGTATTTGAAAATGAGTTGTAACAGAAATACAGAATAGCACACAAGCATTGTTGTAAAACACACATCAAAACACCCCTTGAAACATATCAATCAACCAAGAAGGAAAAAGTTGAAAACTTTGGTGATTCATGTTTACCTTATGAAGGTCTTCAATCTTGATTGTAGATATGTGCATCCGATCTCGTCGGAAAGACGATAGGCCTATACTTCAGTGCGCATTGGTGCCCACCTTGCCGCGACTTCACTTCCCAACTCATTGAAGCATATAATGAAATCAACACCAATAAAGGTCAAGAATTTGAAGTCATATTCATCTCAACAGATAGAGATTCTAAAGAATTTGAACTCAACATAACCAAAATGCCATGGCCAGCTATCCCTTTTAACAGCAAAACAAGGCAAGATCTCTGCAGAATATTTCAAGTTAACTGGATCCCGAGTTTGATACTTCTGGGACCGGACGGGAAAACAGTTAGCACAAACGGGCGAGAAATGGTTTCATCATATGGTGCCCAAGGCTTCCCGTTTACAGAAACGAAAATTTTAGAGATACAAACTTCGTTAATGAAGGAAAAAGATGGATTGCCTCCAAAAGTAAAAGACAGTAAGCATGAACACGTTCTTAAACTCGACATGGCAAAAGCATACATATGTGATTTCTGCAAGAAACGTGGTATGTTTTGGGCATTTTCGTGCAATGTTTGTGGCTATGATCTTCATCCCACATGCATTGAAGAAACCCTATAGAAAGTTTGTATGTATGCATGTAATTATTATATCAAAAACAACTTGATTCTACAAAATATATATATGTTATACATTTGGATGCATACAATAATTTCTTATTTCTGAAATTTTTGAATGATGATGTTGACACCATGTCCAGGTTGTACAACCATTCTATAAGCAGGAGAATGTTGATAATTTGGTGATAATGAATAACTAAACTTTGAAGTTATGAGTGAGATGATGACTTTTAACTGAGCCATAGCAAAGTTTCGCCCTAAACAAGACCGAGCGCCAACTCCAAATGGAACATAAGCTTGCGGGGCTTTGCATGCTTTAGTTACACCATTAACAAACCTCTCGGGTCGAAATGTATGGGCATCAGGCCCCCATATATCAGGGTCTCGGTGTAGTGTTGGGATCAAGCTCCATATGCATACTCCTTTAGGCACGTCTACATGCCCTATTTGCGTCCTTTCGAGTGCCTCTCTTGACACAAATGCTGCTGGTGGGAATAACCGCATTGCTTCTTGAATCACCATCGTTACCTGATACGAGTTTTTTGAGATTGATTATGTGATTTTGGATAATTAGAATCAGATAAACAACTATAGCATTTGGTAGGATACTTGAGTTTGAAGTTGTCATAATGGTTATAAATTTGTACCGATTTCAGCTTAGGGAGAGACTCTACATCAAGTGAACCGTTGGGACAAGCTTGAGACATTTCATCGCGGATGCTAGTTTGCCACTTTGGATGCAAAGCTAACAACATCAAGCACCATGATGCAGCAACACTTGTCGATTCGTGTCCTGCAAAGTATATATTCTTGCAGTTATCAACAATGAAATGTCTGCTTTCATCTTTACTCGCAAAATGGTCCATAGCTTCCTCCAAGATCATTTGCAGAAGGTCTTTCTTCATCAATGATGTCTCTTGACATTTTCTTTCACACACAGCCTCCCATATCAATGAATCTATCTCTTTCTCCAAACCCTTCACATCTTTCCTTTGACTGTTTCATATAAACTTGTCATTTCGGGTTATTTTCATAAATGTTTCTATAAAGGAATAACATTGTTGTAAATTACCCGAAAGTAGGAAGGCCAAAGAGCATGCCTTTAGAGGAGATGTTTTTTTGAAGGGTTCTAAGCTTGGAGAAAATCTCCTTTCCTTTGGTATAAGAGCTTCCAAAACATGCTCTTGAGATCACATCTGCAGAAACTGCCCTTAGATCATCATCGACTCTTATCTCGGCTCTTAGTTCACCTTGAGCTTCAATGCAGGCTTGCCATTTTCTCAAAAGTGGTTCAGCTGATTCCAGCATGAGCCCCACCATACCCTAGCCAAATAACAAAAAGGTCCTCACTATAAGTTCATAACACGGCCTTATAAACGCTGATTCAAATATCAGTTTGTTGCTGGTTTGGGCAACCAACTATTTTCTGTAATGCAGGTCACTGAACTATTATTTTGTTGTCATCCAAGTCCTCATATCAACCGGCCACATGAGGACTTGGATGACATGTTTATATCAAAGGATGATAGTTCAGTGACCTCCATAGCAAGAAATGATAGTTGATTGCTACACATATACCATTCGGTTAATCGTTTGTTTAATCATTAATGATATACATGGGGATTGTTTGGTTGGTTGATAGTGAAAATGAGTAATGTACCTTGACTTTATCCATGAAGAATTCAGGGGCAATAATTTTCCTCTGGTGGACCCAAAAGTGGCCATTTGATCTCAAGATTCCATTGCCAAGCAAAGGTGAGAGTCTTTTGGTAATGTAAGAAGGTTTTCCTAGTCCAAGTGTGATGGACTGGTTCATTTCCTTAACCAGTTCTGGATCATTTATATACAAGTGTTGCTTATTCCCTGTTGAGTATGTATATATTGAACCTGCACCCAAACACTTGTTTAATAACACAGACTATGCGGAGGATTATGTTTTATCTCTAACAGGGTCAAATACGTAAAAGACTTAACCGAAAAAGAAACAAATCAAAAGGTTCTCAATAAATGTATCCTCAACTCCTCAAGGAATACAACCTGTTTACATCTTGTGTTTTGATAAACATAGCCTTTGAGGTTATGGTTTAGAGCCAAGGACATGCTTGAGTTATTGTACTTTAAACCTAACTTCCTCAAGATAATTGATGTAAGTGGTTAAACCACAATAGTTAATACATGTCCTTATCTAGGACTAGGAGAACTCATAATAACTTTAAACCTAACTTCCTCAAGATAATTGATGATAATTGATATGTGGTTAAACCACAAGCGAATGATCTATAGTCCAAGTGGTTAAGGTGAGGCATTTAGAGGTTCCAGGTTTGGCTACGGGGTTTTCTCACCTATGGTTGGTTTCCTCCTAAGGGTGGTCTTCGGGTCGGGACCGTGTCCTGTACTCAAGGAATGAAGATGATTGGGTGGGCCTGTGGCCCGCTAGTAATCCAAAGTTACTATTAAAAGAAAAGTGATTAAACCACAATAACTAATGCATGTCCTTACCTAGGAGAACTTTTAATATTTAGACCACGTGTTATGGTCGTCTTTAACCTTTTTAATCTTTCGGTTTTTCATTGTCACATCATCATCTAGACTTTCATTTCAACCTTCCATTAATGTTATAGTCATCATTATTATCTTTCATTTATATATTTATTTTATACTTTTAATAATTAATTTAGTCACTAATTTTTTTAATAAAATTAAACTAAAATTAAATAATAATAATAATAGTGAAACATTAAAATAACATTAATTAAAAATAATAAAAAATTACATGAATTGATTGCAGTTGGGGATGGGGTTGATTCCACTAAAAAATGTCAATTATGGTTGTGAGAAAAAACTTGGATCAAATTACGAGTTACCCGTATATATCGAAGTTATTGTTGGGATTTATTTTTCTACTGAGATGAAGAGAGTGTAGATCTTGGAAAATGTCAATTGCCTTTGTGAAAAAAGGCTTGAATTCAGTTGACAAAGCCATTTGAGTTAAAATGTTGCTCCCTTTAAAGTCAAGAGTTCGAGCCCCATAGAAAACGAATTTAGCTTAATTTATTTAGGTAGAATCTATTGAGGTAGAATAAGACTAGTATAGTTTGTCATCAATAAAACAAGGGGAGGCGGTGTTTGTCGACCGCATACCTAGTCATCACTCTAACACAATACCATGATACCATAATGGGTGGGTGGTCCATATTGGGTTCACAAGTTTTGTTCAAGAAGATTACCTAAAGATGGAAATGGAGACAAAAAGCCAAATCATAATATTTTTATTCCATGGAGGAAAAGGAAAAGGAAAAAGAACAAAGACATATTACATCAAGAGTCACGAGTACTAATTTCCATCCACCTCAAGGTGAGCATTAGTGGACTTGTGCCTAATTTTTCCTAAGTTGACTTGTACCTAGGACCATACATATTTGATGAAAAAAGGTAACCAAAAACTTAGTAATTTTATAGTATATCATGATATATACAAAATTTTAAATAGCGGTGAATTTCTCTTTTTAGAGTGCCATGTTGAAGAATATCATAGACTTAAAAGCAATGTTTTAAAAACCGGTTCAACCGGTTCAATCGCCAACCAGTCATCATACCGGTTTTTTAATCCCCGGTTTTTTGGACATAACCGAACCGTTTTGAACCGGGCGGTTTTCCGGTTTTTTCCGGTTCAACCGGTTTTCTGACAATTTAAAAAAAAAAAATTTAATTTATTGTTATTTTTATTATTTTTTAAGTTTAAAACTTATATATTCTTATGAAATACCTATTTGGTATTATTTTTTAGTGGATTATCATTGTATTTTAACTATTTTCGTTGTGGTATACAAATTTATTAACATTTTTATAAAAATATATATATAAATCCCTAACCGGTTCAACCGGCCGGTCTAACCGGTCCGACCGGTCGAACTGGTCCCGAAAAATTTTCCGGTTCAACTAAAAAACCGGTTTTTAAAACATTGCTTAAAAGTATAATCATCACATGAGTGTGTATTTATCTTTTTAAGAAAAACAAGTATTATTATTTTTTTAATTAAACACACATTTCCAATAAATTTAGAAAATCAATGACAAATTATGATATGACAGAACAGAACTAATGATACATATATATATATTTTTTTTCCGTAAACATACACTCTCTAAATCCACATTTGCTCATAGTAGAACTTGAAGTCTCAATTTTATAAACTTTATAAACTTTATAAAGAGAAAATCCGTCTCAACATGATAGGTAACATTGCCTCAAACCATTTTTCATAACTAATATAATAGTATAGATATAAAATAGATTGTTATAAACCTTACCAAGTATATTATTATCTAACTAATTAAATCATGTGTCTAAAGGAATAACTTACCGATAAAATGATGACTTGGTAAGGCGATTCTATTCCAGGTGTAGACGGTTCTTGAGGGATATATGGAGTTAGACTTAGGAGTAAAATGAATTTAACCGTTCAAAAAAGAATGTTAATCTTATTACATGACTTTCTTTTTTCTGTGAAAAGAAAAAAAATTACTTGATCTTTTTTATTTTTTTGGTTCGATGACATTGCCTAGCATCGAAACATCGCTATCATGAAAAAGAGAACAGTGTAACAACCCCACGTGTTTCTAGTATTATCCATCGGTACAAGGAAAAAAAGGAACTTTGTTATAAACAAAAGAATAAATTCAAAAGAATTTAAGTATTTGAAATAATTTTATTAATTCACTAATTTTGATTAATAAATGATGAACACGTATTTAGTTCCTTTTAAAAAGTTAATGAATGAGTATGATAACATTTTTTTTAACGGCAAATGAGTATGATAAATGAACACGTGTTTAGTTCCTTTTAAAAAGTTAATAAATTAGTATATTGATAAATCGTTAAGTGTTATGTGCGTGAAACTGTTATCATAAGAAAATTTAAAATATTCTTGTCATTTAGCATTTTTTTGAAAAGTACTAATAAATACAATAAATGCATGATGAATTATGGCAAAATATATTATAATACAATTTATATATTTGGAAGTCATGTGGGTATAGGGACCATTTTTTGTCAAATTTGAAAAATACAATTTAGATGACTACATATCATATTGTGTATGCCCATATAAACGAGTATTTTTAATATATAATAATTGAGATTTACCAACATAAAACAAAGTGGGAACATAATATCACTTTATTATCTCTTCAATATGCTTAGATTTGTAGAATGAATTAATAATGAAGCCACATCATCTTTTCTCCCACACAAATTGACATTTTTCATCAGGAAGACGTGCAAGTTTATCTTTGAAGGTATGTATTCTACATGTTTTGAATATTGTGACGACATTTAAGTTTTTTTTTAGCATGTTTCTCTCCTAAAGCAACCTAATATAGGATTTAAAACTTCTTATAAAAGAGAAAACATCAAAATAGCACCGGACCAAATACACCATAAGACAACTAAATATTTTTTTTGAACCGCAAAATTTTCCATTTCTCCCATTTTTTTCATTAATGCCAAGATTTGAACTCTGGTCTTCATCAAAGAGACTTTGTCTCTTACTAGCTCACACAAGTATTCAAACATTTATCAATATAATATTATTTTTTATTCAAATATTAAAATCGGTAATCATAGTAATTTTATTTAAATAATTAGATATAATTGTCAATACAGATAGCCCACTTGATAGAGTTTTTATCCTCTTAGTTAGAGAACATCTGAATTCAAACTCAAGTATTAATGTAATTTAGTTTGTAGAGAGTTTAAGAATATAAATAGAGTTAAAAAAATAACTAGATAATCAAAAGTTATATCTATCTATCCATCTAAGAATTTATCTATATATAAATTCATATAAATTCGATTAATCAAAATCCAAACAATCAAATAATAGAATTCTAAGAAATATAAGTGTACATATGAACAGCAAAGTTTGCTATTTTCATATACAGCCAAAAAAAATAACAATTATATTATCAATCATGTCAAACCGTAGAAAAATAAAGGTAAAACATATAGATTGTTCATGATACTTTTATGAATTTTGTAACTAATTAGGTGCCGATTTAGAGCGTGTTGCTATGTGTTTCGTGGGAAAACAACACACAAAATAATTGTACAAAGAATACAAAAATATAAAATGAATACATAACGACATTAAAATTAGAAGTTAAACGTTGAACCTAAAAATTATATTATAAAACTATATCTATCACACTACCGACTTATATGCCCACACTAGTTAGTGTCCCGGGTAAATACCCGAGGCTGTGATATAAAAACAATTAAACGAAGTAAAAGATGAAAGTTTTTTTTCAAATTTTCACTGAGAAATGAAGGAGATTGATGAATCAAAGTTATGGTATTGTAAAACAAATATGGATAATTTTTGTATGGAAAGAATTTTATTTTTTAATTTGTAATTATAAAATCTTTCCTTTTTGTAAATACCATTTAATTTTTTAATTCAAAAATCTATAAAAATGACACATAAGCTAATCCTAGGTGGCACACCTTAAATTGTGCCACCTAGACATTAAAAACTTGTGTTTATTATATAGTATAGATGTAAGGAGTTACTGTTCATCAACCTTTTTAATTTGCAAAACACTTATCTAGGGCATATTTTTAAATTTTATCACTTTATTTCTATTTTAAATTATGGACAATAACCAAAGGGTCGTAATTGGCCCAATAATACTTAAAGGTTTATCTTCGTCCAAGTTCTTATAAAATATATAGAGTAATATATTTATAATATTAACAACATATTATTAGATTCAACCTTCTGTTCCAATAAATACACCCATTAAATAACAATTAAAATAAAAAAAATTAAAGAAATTAATTAAATAACAGTTGGGTGTTTATGTGTAACATACCATATTGTTTCCTCCATTGTTCAAAGTATGGGAAGAGAAGACAAGTATAATCATCACCAACAAAATCACCATTAATGATGGACCTTGAAGCTTTCATGGATGAGATTGCAGCAGACTGAATTCTCTGCATCTCACCCACATTCCCATATGGAAAAGACGGTTTTGGCCCTCTGATTCCTTGCCTTTCAAGCTTCTTTCTCAGGATTTGAGGCTTCACCCACAAGATATTCAAGAAATACAAGGGTAAAATGGTAATTACAGCCAAAAACACATAGACAAAAAGATCAAGAACCAGTGATAGTGAAGAAGAAGATGATGAAGAAAGTGCGTTCATTTTAGTTTTATGGGTGGGTGTTGTGACGAGATTGAACGGGACTACTTATAAAAATAGATCAACTTTTGTTGTAGAGATGAGAATTGCTGTTTTGTGAAAATGTACAAGATTTTATGCATGGTGTGCAAGTTAGTTAGCAGGCGTGGTGTGGTTTTGAGGGTTTTGGGTCTGGAGGATGGGATTGCTTTACAGCAAGTTCAATAACTTGACTCTCGGTGGGTTTAGATACGGATGATAATGGTATGCGTTTACGACGGGTTTATATAATCTTAACTTCATATCCGGTTATAAAAATATATTTTTTTATCTGTCTTAAAATTTGTTAGTTATTGGGTATATCAGTGGTTCCAGTAACAATCAATTTAATTATATTTATTATTAGGATCCTCTTCGAGAATCTTAAAAAATTTTGGACCCGTCAGAGACCTGGGTCTAAGCGGTCACTAACTAGGGGTTTCATTATTGGAACAGGTTCAAATAATTTAAAATTATATTTGAATTTGAATAAAGAATTCGAATTCCTTATTTGTTTTTTTTAATCGAATCCTTATTCGATTCGGCTAACTAAGTCAAATTTGAATTTAGTTTCCCAAATCCGATTCAATTCGAATAAGAATTAAATATATATTTTTCTATTATATATATGTATATATTGTATTTATAAGATAGTTTAATATTGGACTACACCAAAGATTAAACATAACTTAATCAAATGGGTGCACCTTTCACTAATTTATTTAATCGATATATGACATTTTGACTCTCGTTTCATCAGTTCTTCTTATAGATATTTGAAAACCCTAGATCCCAAAAACCCTCTCACACTCGAATTTTGCATATGCAACCGTTGTAGTGTTCATCCATAGTTTCACATTGTATTGAAGTTGTTTTTAGACTATTTTAGGGATGTTATAATAGATCCACTGAATTATTTAAAAAAGTTATATATATTAGTTTTATTAAGGAAAACAATATTTCTCTTATTCGAAATTATTCGAATAGATTCAAATTTGATTTGGATTCGACTTAGATTATTCGATTCGAAATTAACTAGTTTTATTCGAATTCGGTAAAAGTTTGAAATTCGAATAATTCGATTCAAACAATTCGAATAATTTGAATTTAGTTCAATGAACACCCCTATCACCAATCAAATGAAACCATCTTGGGTTGAAACACTCGTATATTTATTATTTTATATTTTATATTAAATTATGTAATCTTTCAGATTAAAAAAGGTGAATTAACATACAATAAAATTTTGTGTTTGACTTTTTATGTATCTGATTAATATTATTATATATGCTTTATAGTCATCAATCTAACAACATCTCATCTTAGTTAGTTTGTCAATTACTTACTCCTTGATTTCTTCAAATATGGTAAAGCCACAGCATCGTAACATGTTTTTCATATTAATTTTACTAAAATTTCGTTCTAAAAGGTTGTTGTCCTAAAAAATATTCCAAGGCCAAGGTTCGATCTCAGGTCACTGGAATTTGAGTGTTACGCGCCTACACCTTAACACCCCGCACCCTTGCCAACTAATTTAGACGATCTTTGTTTCAAATACTACAGAAAAATGGTATTTATAAGGTAATCACATAAAAAATAATTCAAAAATTTAGGGACCCGAGAAACCGGGTCCTGGGCGGTCGCCCTCCCTTAACTTGCTCGGGGCCACCCACGTTTATTATAATCACTACAAAGCGTACCAAACTAGATTTACATTGCGCGTATTGTCACGGCGAAAACACGGATACAAAAAACAATTGCATTGGCATAATGCAACCTAAAGAAAAAAATATACAAAATGATTGTGTAATGACATTAAAGTTAGAAGTCAAGCGCTCAAAGTATAGAGCGTATGACCTAAATATTATGTTACATGAGTATGTCTATTACACTACCAACTCATTTGTCGGGTGTTAAAAAATATTTGCACTGCGTTAACGCAATGGAAATACAAAAAGACAGTGTAATGATAGTAAAATTAGAAGCGAGCCGGTCAAAGTCTTAAGCTTAAGTCCTAAAGGTTATATTAAACGACTGTACCAATCATATAAACCAACTCCTTTGCTGACTGAATTGTGTTTGGATAGTAAAAATAATTTGCCGCCACGTGCCCAACGACGTTCAATTACTATTCATAGTCACTTCAATTTTTATATAATACTAGGTTGTGACCCGCCGCGCGTTGCGGCGGCTTCACCATCTTTGTTTCACGTATTCGCTTAAGATGAGTTTACTATGTTGCACCGAAAAGAAACCTACATATATGTGTTAGTATTTGTAGCATCGAAAAATTGCCTTGTATCCTTTCTGATCTTTGGTGAACCCCACAAAATATCACACCAAAATTGTATTAGTACAATATGCAGCAAGTGAAGGCCAATTGTACAAAAGCTTTGAGATTTGTTACCTAGTTCAGACATTTGTTCATTCTTGGTTTCTTCCCGTCTTGGTCATGTGAACCTACATTACGAATTTGAATAATGGCGAGTATTAGTTTTTTTTTTTACTTGGTGCCGAAAACAATGATCTTTTTGTTCCTGTGTTTGTGACATTATGTGCCTCTGCTGCAATTTGCAGGGGTTGGGTCATGTTCAACCCGTTGGGTGGAGTGTCCCTTTGTAACTCCAAGTGGAATTCTTTTGTGGAGATACAAAGGGAGGGACTGTTACCTGGCGTTCGCATCTGTAGAATTCATTACAGTACATGAAAGACGAATATGAAACATGAACATCCTTAACCGGTACTTGTAGTCAGGCTTTGTTCCTCCTAGTTCACACTAAGAAAAAAATAAATAATTACGTTCTCGATTTAGATCAATTTTCACATGACAATAAAGCATGCAAGTATGCAACCACAAATTAAACAAATAAGAAAAATAAAAACAAATATTTACATAACTAATACCTTATAAAGTTGCAGGTGGAAGCAATAGAGAAATGCCAAAGATTTTATTTATGCAGTACAGTGTAGAAAACAAATCTAAAATGAGATAAGAAAAGATCACACGGGTGAGAAGCCACTTAAAAGGTTGTAAAATGCTTATAAACCAAATATTTACCCTCTCATAAACCAAAATGAAGTCCATGGTTGTTTTTCATACTTTGCAATTGTTAAAATGATAAGCTTACGATGGATAATCGCCACAAAAATAATTCTCACCAACTCGTACACAATATCACCAATTTGTCAAGCCATTCTTTCCATTCCCTAAATTTTGAAACATTTAAGCCGGGGAAATGGCCATGTACTAAACACCAAACTTCCTTAAAAGGAAATCATAAAAGCCCTATCAAATAGTTGATCTGCATAATTTGATATAAGTTCAATCATATTTGACCATCTTATATGAAAAGTGCGAGTAGCAAACTCAATTTCAATTGTTGATTAGGACTCCAAATGGAACTCAGTTCTCATTCTGTCAACTTTTGTTTCTTACCCACAAAATCATATCAGTAAAGAAAAATGTCAATTGTCTTGTATTTTTTTTTAAGAACAAAAGGACTGTTCTGTGTTTTTTGTTGTGATTTTAACATTAAAGATTAGTTCTTACCGCCGATTAGTGTCGTTGGTCTTTAATAATTCTTTCTTTATCTCAGATTATAACTCTTTAATGATCTACATAAACAAAACAAACATAAAAATATGTAATTGTAAGAAGTTTAGTTGCATCATGTGTTAAACATTTATGAAGCCATTTTTCGTATGTGAAAATGATGTACCTTGCGTTTTAGTTTGGACCGCAGCAGTCACCGGAGGAAACCCAGGTTGAATGTTAAATTTTAATTGTTTTATTCACATTGTTCTTGGATAAGTCTTAAAAAAGAAAAACAATTGTTAGATTCTAGCAGATCTAAAAACATATGAAACAGATTCAAACATCGTACCCGAACAGCAACTATTCGAGAAGGCACGTCAAAACGGAAATTGAAGCCGGCAAAAGGACGAAGATGATGAGAGAAACCCTATATGGAACCGAAGATTGTAATAGTGAAGGCGGTCCGGCGGCTGAGGCTGTCTTTCTAGTTCTTCTTCTTCACATTAAGGCGAGGGAGAGTTTGATGAGAGAGACATGCGATTGTGGTGTTTCGTGAAGGGGAAGGCCGGAGGTTTGCCGAAAACAACCAGTGGTAGCACCATTAATCTTCATCAACAATTTGAATTCTAGGGTTTGGTAGGGTGAAGAGACGATGCGTGTTTGAGTGAATTGAAAAAGAGAGAGAGAGAGGCGCCATACCCTGGATAAGAACGTGTTGTCAGGCAGCAGGGGGTAAAAATGATAATATGGTAGGGGTAAATATGATAATATTGTCGTGTCAAAAATTGAAACTTAGAAACTCTACTATTCATCAACTTGTAAAATTATATATAGTATAATAATATAATATAATAACTAGTTGTACATATGTAAATCAGAGGGGTTTTAACAAATAACTAAGTACTACAATTACAAATAAAAAAAAGGAAAATTGAATTTAAATAATCTCATATTTTGCCAATTGCAATAATAATCGGTCTTTTAACCTTGGTAACTACCAGTTTCACATTTACACATATTTGTTTTCACTGGTCCCTTTGTTAAAAAAGTAAACTACGTTAACTTTTATCCATTTTTTTCTAACTCTAATCTTTGATCCACCATAACTTCTTCAAATCTTGATGAAAATTCAATTTGTAAGTTGCTATAAACTCGCGACGAACAAACGAACAAGACTAGATCCATGACGCGAAAAAGGCTTTCAAGCCCCATTAAGGATAACCTTATACTAACTCAAAAAAATTATTAAATGATTTGGTGGTTTAAATCATTTTCAAATTGTCTTTATTGCTTTTAGTTTTACACCGTTACTTTTAAGTGTTTAATTTTTTATAGTTCGCATGTTAGTCTTTAAGAATTATTATATAATTATTTAACTCATTTTAATTTTTTTTAAAGTTCCATTAGTTTTAGTTTAACACTGTTTCCTTTAGGTTTTCTTTGTTGTAATTCTACTTCGTCACGTTTACGTACCCGTTTATTTTTTTATTTTCTCTATTATTTTATTTTAAAGTCGATGCGTAATTTTTGTATTAGCATTTTCTTTACGTTGTGCTTTAGCAATGCAACTATTTTGTGTAACTCCATTATCCGCCGCAAGCCCTGAATGCGCGGATAGGGAAATCTTATCTACCTATATAATAAAGCAAGCTAATAAATCCTATGTGGCATGATTTCAGCCGATCTTTCTTAATATAACGACACCTGTAATTTTTTTAGATTTTTTATTTAATTTTTAATCTATTCTACTTTATTTTAAGAAGCTTACAAATCAGGAACCAGTATGTACAAGTTAATGAAGCCTTAAGTTATCATCTGGACAAATTCCTATCCTTTTTTTGACATGATATTCAATTCCTTTATCATGTTGCAGAAGCTCAGACCCTTTTCAAGCATAGAAAGCAAGAAACCTTCAATTTGAAATTCGAACCAATTTGAAATTCAAAAACCAGCTCTCTAAGCCTCTACCTACCATTTCTCTCTCTCATGTTTCTTTCTGAATCTTCAAATTTTTAATCTGGCTTTTCTTATGGATGTTTTGATTAAAGTTTACTTTCTCAAACTTTACTTTTTGTTCATGATTTGTAGGTTTGTTGCAGCGATCTTACGGGGTTCGATTTTAGTGTTCTTCCCTGTCTTAATTGTGAATTGCTGCTCATATTAAAGCTGGGTTTTATGAGCGTGAACGCATCTATACAACCGATTTACCGTCGTTTTGCAAGATTCTGGTCTTTACGATTGGTCTATTTTAGGGTAATGTTCGTGTGGGTTTGTACAGCATCTCCTATCTCGAGATTTTAATCGCTTAGGCATGTTTATCGATTACAAAACTAATCATGAACAGAATTGTGTTATGTTTACTGGATCTATGTTTTGTTGTATGAATCACAGGTTTTTGGGATCAAGAAATCATTAAGCGGAAGTGGAATCTCTGAGGTTTCTTCTTGATTGACTCTCATCACGTTCCAGATTGGTGCTACCAAAAGTATTTGTTGTGAGGAAACTCATTTGCCCTCATTAGTTTTTTTCTTTAATACATGTATATCTTATTGTTTATGTTTATCTTCTTTGTAGATATTTTTTTGATGGTTTACAGAGGCTATATGCATAAGTTAGTTATCTTCAGCCTTCATTCTTAAGTAATTGTAGTATATGTCCTGTGTTGTTACCTTCATTCCAACTTGCTTTAGACACTCTCTAACCCCAAAATTGATTGTTACATGTTTCATAGATGAGATTGTGTATTTAGGTAATTATGATAACAATTATTTACGTGGTATTTTTCTAGATAATATCTTTTCAAATCTTTGGATTTTAATTAGATAAAGATAATACATAGGAAAGAGAACTTTTGGTGTTTTGACAAAGATTTAATGTAGTATTATGATTATTTGCCATTGGAAAACAATTCTGTCAAGGTTAGTATGCTCATATATAATGTTAAACCAGTCATAACTAATACACATTTCATGTGTATTCTCAATATATGATTCATCAAATATCTTTAAATCATTGCATTTTTGTTGGAGAATTTGTTTGAAATTCTGGTACACTTATTTTTAAGTGACTTAAGGTAGAGATCCTTGTGTCATGAGCCTAAGTTGATTGGTGTAGGAGATTTTGTCAGATGTACCAATTGAGGCTAGAAAATGGACATACAAATTTCAGTTGATTGGTCATCGCAAGTTGAAAAATGTCAAAGTCATCCACAAGTTACAATCTCATACCTATCTATTTCCTCTTCTCTATGTTTTCATGATTTGATATTTAATTAACATTTTAGATCATATATACACCATGTAAAAACAGGTTGGAAACCCAATGAACTATGATACCTTAAAAGAGACCATTGAACACACTTAGAAGTCGCATGAGAAGGGAGACGAGGTTCCATGCTCTGTAGTTGTAATATCTAACAGAGAGTGGCTGCTTGAAGGTATGAGTTATTCTTAGAGGTGCCAAAGTGGTAACGAGTCAAAATGGATTCGTATCAAATCAAGTTTTTAAGTGCGAAACGGGTCGGTCTGGGTTGGGTTTACCAGTAAACATTCTTTTTCCTGTTTTTAAAGTAGCTATTGTACACATATAATATATCCTATTAAATACGATTATATAAGCTATGTTATTATGATAAATAGTCTCCTTCGTCTATTATGTGAGGCTATGACCTGCTTATGTTTAGCATAGTCCCCCAAAACCTGTAGCATTTGACTCACCAAATAGTGTATTGGAAACACTAAAATTCAAATGACTAAGTCTTTAAATACACTGATACACAAAACAAGAGGAATTTTTGGACCAGATTCAAATTCATGTATATGTTGTAATAAGTGAGTTAGGCGTTGGAGGAAATTTCTTAAGAGGAAACTAGGAAATCAACTTTTGAATTTGCCAAAAATTACTTTTTTCTGAACATCAATAAAGATCAAGTAAAGTTGATGCCTTTTGGCCAGTTTGCACTTATGATTAGACAACCCCTACACTTTCAAAAGCTTTATTTGACCACCTTGAGATTTGTTACAAAGGTTTAAGGTTGGTTTTTCATTTACTGTTTCTTTTAAGTTATTAGAATAGTTAGCTCTTCTTTTTATTATAAGATGTCTGCTTCGAGAAAGCGGTCATGGTCAGTTTCAAATGCGAATGCTGGTGCTCGGTCTTCTTGATGTAAGTGTCATGTTCTGTTTTGTATGAGTTTGCATTTCTTTAGGCAAAGAGGGAAACCAATCTTGAAGTTGACTTTTACTCTATTTAACATCCTAGAAGTTTGAATTTTGCAGTTACTGTTCCACCTCATGGAATGCGAGGCAGAATTACTAGAATTTGTCCGGGTGATCTCGTGAAGCAATTATATTTCAGGTGGAGTTACCAACTTACCGTTATTAGACTATTACCAAGTACCATATTGAAATGGTTTTTATTTTTTATAATTAATCTTCAAAATTTTCTGAGAAAATGTAAGATCAAAAAAATTATTTTTTAGTCTTGTAAATAGAGTAATTTAATTTGAACAAATTAATGTATAAATCTAAATTATATAGTGTAAAGTAATTTATGTAAAAATTGTGTGCCTGCTTTGAAGTTGAAATAAAATCGGTGTAAGCACATTCCAAGAATATGGTATTTTTATGTAGATATTTGGTTCATACATTGGTGATGCTCTAATGAACACCACATTTTTTATCTTATAGACTTTGGCTTCAGAATTGAATGGGCCAATCATTATCTGGTTCATTGTTCTTATGTAGGTTTATAGATGTATTTTGTATTTTATTTTTTTAATAAACCGTTCTATTATTTCAAATGAAACACCCTTTTGAATTTTCAATATCAATCGACCCATTATTATACCAATCTTTTAGCTTTGAAACTATAATTTGATCAAAGGTTGCCTTACTTTAATGATTACTATATATTGTAAAATAGTTTTTTATACCCGTGCGACGCACGGGCGGTTTTAAAAACGAATAAAAAATTTAACATGTTATAAAAATGTAATTCGATAATTAGAATTAAAGAAAAAAAGTAACATTCGACAATATAAAAAGTTATAAATTAAAAAAAAAGTATTCATATCCTCATTTATTATGAATCAATTTCATTTAATTTCAGTTTTTAAATTAATATATGAGATATGCATTTATTGTCAATTATTTTGTTAAAAAATTAGTTAATGACTTTGTCAATTATTCAAACCAATTAGAAAAATATAAATAAGGCAAACCATTTGAGCGGGAAAATGAAAAAAAAGGATTGTTGTGATGATGCCATGTGGCATTCAATCTTTTCATATATATATATTATATAGAATATAGATTATATAGATAGATAAATTTTATACACAACCCGTGAAGCTCACGGGTATATAATCTAGTTTATAAATATTACCAAAATAATTTGGAGTCTTACACACATAAGTTACTACTCCTTACGTTGATCAATTATATTCAGCCACCTAGGACTATTCCTTCTGTAGCTATTATTAAATTATTTATTTATTCCACTGATTTGCTCTGGTTGCTTATGACGGTTGTGAGGGGACGAATTCCGTTCATTATTAGTGGTTTTGTTATTACTAAAGCTAGAGACTGATTTACATTCCTCTCACATTTCACTTTAACATGTTTCTTATGCTTCCATTCCATTTCCAATTCAGTGATCTTTCTTCTTCTCGAAAGCTCTTTTCCCTTATTGTTTCGTATATATTTTGCAGGTTAAATTTGATTTCACTTTTTCTATTGGCGCACTGTTCCAGATATGATTGATGTTCATTTTATGTTAACTTTTGAGGAATGTGGTTGCAATTCCTCTTCCTCATATGACTTTTAATAATTTTGTGTATAAGTTGTAATTTTCCTTCATAATTGTATTTTTGTTGTCTATATACGTTCACTATAAGTGCTGACCTAATTATTTGGGTGTTGCATGTTTGATTTTGGGGATTCTGTCTGGTAATTGTTAGTATAGTTGTATAGCATACTTATTGGCAAAAATCAGTATCTTCTTTTGCCATTTCTTATGTATATATTTAGTATCATTTTGGAATAAGTAGAGTGTGTTCCCTGTCCCTCACATCCCAATCAAATAATGTTTCATTCTGGTCCCTATATGCATGTGTAACTTGGTCCCTATAAACATGTGTAACTTGGAGAGTGAAGCAGGAAGGGGGGTTACAATTCTCATACCAGACTAACTTCTAAAAGATCTTATCGTGTTCACCAAAAAGTGAACAAATAAATAATTAAAAGAATGTGGGATCACCTAAAGTTGTTAGTTGTGTGGCTGAAATTAGAAGATTTAGTAAAGGTTTATGTGGCTGAAATTAGAAAATTTAATATAGAAGTACTAGATTTTTTAGTTGATACTAAAAATTGTGTTGTTATGTACATAAAGATATATTTGGTTCTTTCTGGTATATCTTTATGTTGTTGATGTCTAATATAGAATTATTGATTTTTTTTCACTTTAAATTCATACTGAAAATTTGCAACTTTTGTGTATGGTAGGCTAACAATTGATAATGTTTTTCTCATTGTTTTTATTGCTATATGGTTTGATTTTGTTTTCTTCTCCGTTGGGGGTTTGTGTGCTTAGTGATTTGGTGTTTCTATTTTTGCAGCATGTTCTTATACTTTTGCAGCATGTTCTTATACTTTGCGTTGTTTACTTTGGGTAGAGATTTAGAGGCCTATAGCTACACGTAATATTTGCTTAAATTTGAGGTTTTTAAAACAGTAGTGTGAGTATTTAGTCGTTGATTATCTGGTGCATATGGAAATGTAGTTATTGTTATGAATTTGATTTTATCCTTTTTTTCATTTATGTCGTTTATGCTCCTTTTTGGTAGGTTTTCACAGTGTTTTTCCAAGGTTTGTTGTGAGGTTAGTGAGGTTACTGGATTTTTTTGCAACTTTTGTGTTTAATTTGAAGCGGCCATTTGCTACCTAGCATTAGATAACTACTTCATAATTTTTACCTCGGTATAGTTGTGTACTTTTAATTCTTTCCTTTTTAATCCGATATGATCTTTAAAATATACGGTGCTGTTTGGTTCGTCTGTTTCATTTGGTACTGAATGAATAAGCTGTCTGTATGGTAAAGAAGTGCTGAATCAGTAAGGTGCTGAATCATTATGTGCTGTTTGTTTGGAAATCTGAATGACTGTATAGAATAACTATTTTTAATTATCTGTTTGAGCAGAATAATAAATGATAAATAATTATTAAAGAAAAAAAAAACTCAAACCATCATGTAGTATCCAAATAAAACAAACAAGCTTAATGATTCATGAAAACATAGTAAAAATACAAATACAGCTTATTCATTTTGCATCATTTGAGAAGCTATATTGTCACGCAAAATAGCCATATACTCAACGCCTTGCGAGCCCCATTCCATGTCGTGAGCGGACGTAGTATCACGCCCATCACGCCCATGAATTGTGACTTCATGAATACATGCTTCTAAAAAAGTTTTGTCAACAACCGGCGTCCAACTAGCCTTAACCCTCTTTTGTACCATTTCTTTAGAAGAATTAAGCATCTATCATCAACCAAAAAGAACATCAAAGATATATAATTAATTCATCCATATAACTACACAAATTAACCTACATATACCATTAAAAAAAACAGCCCTTGTATGAACAGCCCTAAAAAAACAGCCCTTAAAACAACCCTCAATAAACAGATTCATGTATGAACAACCCTCAATAAACACCCCACAATAAACAGATTCATGTATAAACCCTAAATAGGGTTCTCTAACAAAAATCAAACATAAACACATTCATGTGTAGCAAATCAGTGATATAATCCATACAAAAGCAATGATATCATCAAACACATGGATAATCCAACGATATTTAAGTAAAAAAAAGTTAGGGTTTACCTTTTTTGAGAGGCGCAAGCAGAGGAGAATGCGGACGGAGAGGATGATGCGGACGGAGGAGAGGCGTCGTAGGAGGAAGATGCGGTGAAGGAGGAGCGCCGACGGGCGGCGCGGAGGCAGGGGAGCGGAGGTCGCTTCAGGGGAGGAGAACCAGGGAAGGAAGCATCGCGTTTTTTTTTTTTTGGTTATCTTTGTGTTTTGCTGAATGATAAAGGATGATATTTTGGGCTGGATGATTAAGTTAAAAATGTCTAATTCGCTAAGACATTTTTCCTCAACCAAACAGTCTTTCCGAATAAGACATTTTTTAAAAAGACATTTTATCCCATTAAGATGCTATATAGCATCAACCAAACAGCCCCTAAGTGTATCTTTTGTGTTCAATGTGAGGCAGCCGTGTATTGTAATCACAGTTGGGTAAAATTTAAATTCTCCATATGGTATTAGGGCATGAGATACAATATCCAATTTAAGATTATAGAAAAAGAGTTAAAATTCAAATTATCCATATGGAATAAAGGCATGGGGTTGCTATTCAATTTAAGATTACGGTGGACTCTCTATAGTGCAAAAGTTAAAAACCTCTTTGTTAGTTACGTAATATACATTTTTCTCATTTTTTTTTGTTTCTGTTCATTTGCATGTCCCCTTCTCGATCTTTTTATATGTCATTAGTAATTATCATATTGTCTTATGTGGGAGGCTGCTTTTCAGTTTCTTGCTCATGCTATTTTCCATGTACTCTTTTGGGGCTGTATATATAACTGATTAGAGGAAATGTTTATAAACTAGTAGGTTATCAAACGTGTATTATGATGATATCTGTGTGGTTATGTGCCTAAAGTGAGGCGTAAAAAGTTTTGCGACTCAATTTTGAATTTCAAAACGTTTAAAAATATATTGCACTGGTATATTCAAAAATCAGAAGAAAGCTATGTTGTAAAATAAACTTTAAATTAACAAATATCATCGTTAACATAAAAGTATCTTTTAAAAAAAAGTTAAAATATATAATGTTTAATTTGATCCAATTTTTGTTAACATTCAAACTTAGATCGAGTCTCATTTTGAATAAAATTTGTACAGAAATAATGTATGTAAAATTAAGCAAATCATAGCAATTGCAAATCGTTATCCATGAAAAACACATTGCAAATCGTTATCCATGAAAAACACATGTTAAAAGTTATAAGAGAAAAATATAACATATATAAATTTAAATATTTATCTATATAAAAAAGTAGATGATGCTATTTATCTATATAAAAAAGTAGATGATAGTAGGAGGAGTAATATCACTCTCCAATAGAAAATCACCATGTGGAGTTTCCAGTGGATTTCATTGGCACTAATTAAATTATTTTTATTTTAGTATTTATCTGAACTCAAAAAAATTATTACATGATTTGATGGTCTAGATCGTTTTAAAATGTTTTTCTTAGGTTTTAGTTTTAGGTTACGCTGTTGTTTTTAGGTGTTTTTAATTTTTTATAGTTCACATTCCAGTGTTTATTATTACTTTTTATCATTTTTTAAATTTATTTTATATCATTTTCATAAAGCGTATCATTAGTTTTAGTTTTGGTTTACACTGTTGTCTTTAGGTTTTCTTCGTTTTAGTTTAACATCATCGTGTTTACATATTAGTTTTCTTAATTTTCTCAATTATTTTAGTTTAACGTCGTTGCGTAATTTTTTTTGTATTAGCGTTTTCTTTACGTTGTGTTTTAACAATACAACTATTATGTATGCCTCCATATATTATCACCGCCGCAAGGCGCAAGCCCTTAATGCACGGATAGTGAAATCTTATTTATAATTTATAAATATTACAAAAATAATTTGGAGCCTTACACACATAACTTACTATTTCTTACGTTGCCCAATTATCTTCAGCCACCCAACACTATACCTTCTATAGCTATTATTAAATTTGTTTATTTGTTCCATCGATTTCTCTCCATCTCTCTCATTTTCTCTCAGATTTTTGTCGTACCATCCTTGCTCACCGTCGGGTTTTGGCTCTGGTGGTCAGCGTGTCATAATCGGCTTAATGCCTAGGTTGATGGTAGCCACCGATTGCGGTGCTCCGGTTGCTTATGAAGGTTGTGAGGGCATAGATTCTGTTCATTTTCAGTGGGTTTGTTATTACTAAAGATAGAGATGGATTTGCGGTCCTCTCGCTTTTCACTTCAGCAGGTTTCTTACGCTTCCATTCCATTTCCGGTTCAGTGATCTTTCTTTTTCTCGAAAGCTTTCCTTTATTGTTGCTTCTATATTTTGCACACTTTTTCTGTTGGCGCACTATTTTCCATGTATGATTAGTGTTCATTTTATGTTCGTTTTTTGTTTTATGGGTGTTGCATGTTCACTTTTAAGGAATGTGGTTGCAATTCATCTTCCTCCTCGTATAACTTTTTTCAATTGTGTGTATAAGTTATAATTATTGCTTCATCTGTCATGAATGTATCTTTTGTTGTCCATATACATTCATTCTAATTGCTGAACTATTATTTGGATGTTGCATGTTTGATTTTGGGGATTTTGTCTGGTAATTGTTGGTATAGTCGTATGAGTATTCTCATTGGTGAAAATTAGAATACTTGCAACGTCTGCTTACATGTTATGTTCATAAC